>OW028582.1:19846565-20446565 GCA_932294295.1 Alitta virens
GACAAAGTCCAATTGCTAGAAATCACTATAAAAGCAGTGTGTTAAAACAATTTTGTCAGTTGTCTTCAGACTTATACACTACTGCAAACTACTACTAACAGCACTTTGTATTCATTATACAATATTCGGCATGGGTTTCTTCAAGGTGAGCATGGATTCATTATTTTGACAACATAGCATTGCCATTTTCATATAATATGGTATTTGATATTTTCAATATTTGATTAACAGTAGACTCAAAATCAAGTTCGGTATTTTTTGTTCCAAATGCAAAATATTAAGACAAGATAATAATAGTCAGAGTAGAACTCTCTTTCATGATCATTCTGCTATTAAGATCATGTAATATTTTTAAGGTTTTTTTTAAATTTTTGCTCTAAATAAAGATAATCGATAAAAATTACACTTAGATTACTTTCATTTTCACCTCACTATTAAGACCACCTCACATTTAGGGCCAATATAGTTGCAAAACACATCCCAATGGTGAGATTCCACTGTATTTAATGAATTTATAATTTCATATTTCAGGTTGTTCTGATGCTCCTAGCAACTGTTGCTGGTGTCTTCTGCACTCCTATGTTTACATCTATCATGGATGGCAAAAAATTGAATGACAGCATCAACAGTATTCTACAGACTCAAAATCATTTAAAAAATGGTGATACCATTCAAGACATGGCTGGGCGCCATGTACCACTTTCAAACTCTGGTAAATACATTAAAATCAAAGATGGACATGGACACCTTCACAATACCTTTGTACCATTGCCTTTAGCACATTTAGACCTTGATGCTCTACCAGTGCAATTCTCAAACAACTCTTATGGCAGCGGTAGCTCATTGGATCTCACCAAAGATATCGCACTTCAGTCTTCTGGTCTTTGTCATGAGGAGACTAATGCAGAATCGCCACATATCAACGAAAGATCAATTTGCCCATGGCACTTGGAAAATGACTACGAGATAAACCGAGAACCACAGAATATTGTTACAGCAAAGTGCGACTGCAGTCGAGAGTGTCTTGATATCAATCTTTCCGCCACGTGCCAGCCGTATATGTATCCACTTTCTGTCCGTGTGATAGATAACGGTATATGGCATTACAAACAAATATGGAAAGCAGTGTCATGCATTTGTACATTTTAGACCGAATCTTGTCTTGCGTCTTTCTCATACATCTGTATTGGTTCTCAGGAAAACATTATTAATTAAGTTAACTTTATGTTTGTATCTTCATCTTTATGTACCATATTTATCTGATTATTTGTAAATATAATTTATTTTATTTATTTATTATGGGTTTACTGTATTTAACAAATCTAACCCACTGCTGTATATTTTCTGAAGATCTGTGTGATGAAAATAAATGCATCAATTTTAATAAGATAAATTATATTTTATTATTTTTTTTATGTATTTCTGAAATGGTTCCCTTAATATTTGAATATGGTTCCAGAGACATTGACCTTGCACAAGTTTCAATTCTTTCTAATTTTGAACGATGAACCATTAATAATTACAATAACTTTCAAATTAATTAGGCTAAATGAAGCAATTAATAGCATTCTTTGTTTTGATGTTCTTCAAATTACCAGTGACAAGGAGCAAAAATTTAGACCAAAAATATTAAGACCACTCAACATTAAAATGAGCCACTTAAATGGGGTTTATAAAAGTCTGAAATAAGGACCACCTCAATATAAAAGTCTGAAACAAAGACCATCTCTATATAAACATGATAAAAGTCTGAAATGAAGACAACCTCGATCAAATATTACCAACAGCTGTCTTTAGTGTGAGTTTTCACTGATGCATCAGGGAGGAGACTGAACGTAAATCAAGGCTATTATTATGCTAATGTTTGTAGTGCTTTCATGCTTCATGGGATTCCATGATGTATAATCTACTGTGTATTGTGCAAGAAGGATTTGAGAAGGTAGAAAATTACTGCAATACCAGAGCCAAGTAGTCCATAATTTGAAGCCAATAGATGGGAAGCTTTAGTATGACATTGCTCAAGATATGAGCAAAGAAAGGTTTTGCAAGTGAACACCAAGTCAGCTCAAGGAGGTATCCATCATGCTTGTACTTAGAATTGTACTTAGAATTCTCAGAGAGCTGCAAATCCCAGCTAACAACACAAACAGATTTATTTTGGAGTTACTAGTTTGGACTGTTTCTGTCCAATTAATGCTAAAAAAGCATACCAACTGTATACTCAGCAGACACTACAAATACCATTCTACCATAGTGATTCTAGGGTGTAATACTTTGTAAAGTGTGTTCATTGTATTGCAGAATCAATAACATGAAAGGAAAGCAAATCCACTTGTGTACATTAATTACGTCTGTGAATTAAGTCTAACAAAACAGTATTCTTTCACAGCCAGACAGTCTCTGAAACTACTACACAAATTCCTAGGCTTGCTGAAATTACGTGACTTTAATTGAAATTGAAGCAAAGCTTTTAGTCTAGTTGCTTTGGAAATCAAAGCTGTGGAATTTTGTATGTAAGTGGAAAAAAAGTTGTGACTCAACCGGTTCAGAAAGTCAACTAAATTTCTTAAACCCAGCGAATTTGTCTCATCAACAAGCATGCAATTAACCAGTACCAAACCAAATTAAATTTGTACATTTATTTAATGAAAAGTCTTCATTCTATCTGAGTAATGCAGTTGTATACAATGTATATTCAAAAGACAAGCTAGGACTCTTTGGGATCAAATTTTCTTGAGCGATTATGCAATAATACAAATTTCCCAAATGCTTCACTCTGTAAATTAGATGACATATATTTATATATTAATAATTAACTTACTGGCTAATTGTCATTCAAAAAGTTTGTATATATAAATTATTATAATGCTAATATTCAAATATTAATTATCATTAGGCTATCAAATCTAAAAACAAGCAAAGCAAATATTAATGAGTATTTATACACTTTCACTTAAAGGTATATTACATTAAATGAATATCAGTTTGTATAGCTTATTACAATAATATAAAATGAAAAGAAATATAAGTATTTTGAACAGGGAAAGTCCATTAAATCATTTTGCTCCTCATCATTTAGCAAGTCACACATATTGTCCTGCATTTCTTTAATTACTTGTATGATGCTAGTATCCTCGTCAGTCAAATGGTAGAGAGTATTGCGAAATGTTTTGATATTCATCACTTCCTCACTCCCTATTTGCAACTTTTGGGATATCACACGTTACGTGCTGTAATGGGATATGTAATGTAGCCATGCATCTTTCAAAAATAACATATTAACCAATTCGTTGTGTTCTATAATTGATGCCACCTACATTCAATTAGCATCAGTTTTTCAAGTGACGTACTGAAGCTAATGACATGGAAACTATTATCAGAGATAACCATCTCCTACGGAGAGCCAAGTACACAAAAGCCAATTATATTCCATTGAGTTTGTGCTCAGCTGTACTCAGCTCTGCTCACTGTGTAGGTTGACATACATAGGCCTAACATAAACATATAAAAATGAAAAAGTATGCTCTCAGACATCCCATTAATTCCAATAATTGCGAATGCTACATACATTGCGACAGCCGATATCATAGACTTGGAAACTAAACTCCAGGGCAGAGAAATAATTTATGGCAATATGAATTATAGGAGTTCTAAATACCTATTTATGGCATAGAAACTAATGCAAAAATTGGTAATGAGTTAATATTAGGATTTTTATTCAGCGTGAATTCTCTTAACAGTGACAGTTTAACTACAAAGTTGTGATAAAAGATTGTTGTGATAGAACAGCGATAACACATAGTTCCATTTTATGAACTTATCTGTGAAGGAAGTTATTAAAAACTTTGTGTGTGAGAACATAGGTCTACAGTAGTTCGAGTAGGAACATAATTCCTCTGTAACACTTTGGGTCTTGACATCATTATTTGAGCGATTATGCAATAATACAATTTCCCAAATGCTTCACTCTGTTTGTAAATTAGATGACATATATTTATATATTAATAATTAACTTACTTGTTAATTGTCATTCAGTAAGTTTGTATATATAAATTATTAAAGGCTAATATTTAAATATTATTTATCATTAGGCTATCGAAATATTCAGGAAACATACTTGCTGCCATTTTTTTCTTTAATCTTAAGACATTCCCTGCTATTGAAAGCAAATTAATTGCAAAAATGTTGTCAATTTCTGGGTTTTCAATGCTTTAACTTTAATGACTGACATCAGCAAAGCATAGCTATCTGTTATTAAGTAAATATTATCATGAATGGGTCCTTTTTATTGCATTCTTCATTGAAAATTTAAAAAAATTGACTGATTCACAATGGAAAGACTAAAGCTTCAGTAGGATTACATATGTGTACTCTTCTGCCTGAGGACTGTGTTGGAATTAGCTTTGTTAGTAGAATACAAATAAGTGACAGTGGAATGAATAGGTTTTTAGGATTTCATTCTGTTTCCATGGAAACATCACAAACAACACTCTTGTCAAAACACCTACACACACAAAACTCAAATTAGGCCTTTTAGTACTAAACATATATAGAAACTACAATGAACATAAAAGGCCTGTTTGGCATTGGCAATACATTGCAATGACACTGTGAGAAAGTTCTTCATTTAAGAGGTTGACATTTGGAAATTTCATTTCCTGGGTAGAACCCGTTGGTAACCACACACCATTTGCACAAAGGGTGCCAAAGAGGGCAAAAGTAGGGAGAAAAAATGGAAAATTTAGAAGGGAATTTGGAATATGATACCAAAAATACTGTAACCCTCAGGACAGTCTGTCTCAGAGAGGTCAATTCTGAATCAAATTTGATATAAGCTTGACCTGATCCGGAGTTTTATATTTTACTGATAAGAGCATAGGAAAAGGTATCCACTATCTCTGTTATATCTGATTACATAAAAAGTTTGTTTCACAACAATCTATTGTGAAATTTAATAGTAAATTACCTGTATTTCTAAAAATATAACTATTACTAGTTTTAGTTTTTGTATGGTTTCTAGCCATATATCAGATCCTTTTCTACGCATTATATGACATAAATATACATACATTAAGCTCTTTGGGAATTGCCAGTTCTAGTAACCAGGTAACCTAGAAATGCACTGATTATTTTAGTCTTCCACTAAACATTCTGCAACTCCACCAAGAACAGAAATAAACACCGTGTTGAAAGCTTTCGTATCAGAATCCTGCTACACTATGCTTTAAAATTATGAATCTCATTGCGGTAGGTGAAAATATAAGAGATATTTTGTGAATTTCACAAATGATGAACGTTTGATAAATTTTATATTGTGAATGCAAATGAAAACTCATTGCAACAAAGGATGATTCAAGTTCACATTTGCCTCATTGCACGTTTGATTCCTAGTTTGGCTCGACTGGCTGGTGTGCTTGGATGTCTCTTGGTTTCAACTCTCACAGATGGTAAAAGATTCAATGAAAGCATTCAAAAATGTTTCATTAGCCAATACAACTCCTCACAATGAAATTTTCATGGTCAACAAAAAATGTTGTGCAACATTGCATCTTTGCACCACCACTATTAGCAAAATTCAACTTTGATTCAACGATGCATTTCGTGCTCAGAAATGTTTATTTGGCCGCACCTTACAGTTGACCCCTTGCACCATCTGATGTGATGCTAATTTGCGGAGCACAGCCAGGGTCTATAGAATCTCCTTGAGAACAACTCACCAAAAGTTCGCACAACCAACCCATGGCAGCCACTTTTTTTCGATTCAAACTTGCTCAATATTTTACAAGGAATACAAAACCATCGTAATTAGGATATTATACGCTCGTTGCAAAGCAACCTGGAGCGGCGAACATTGAACTAATTCATTCGGTCAGCATTACGTTGGTCATACGTAGTGATATCGTAAATGTAGGTCACTTAATTCTTCCAGGGACCCTGAAGATTCAAGGGTCCCGAGCAGAGACAGGTGGCCTCTGTTATGATTTTGGGAATGCTGAGTCTGAAGACTTCAACATGCGTTCTATTTGTCCTTGGAATGTGACAACTGAGAGCTTCAAGTGTTAATTGTAGCTAATTGTCTATGTGACTGTCATTGTCTTGATCAAAGTAAAAATGCAAAATCTTTACAGTAACTCTATCCAATCACAGTGAGAGTGAAAAAGGACAATAATTGGATAGTTTTTGAAGCAGTACAAACCAGTATCATGTTATTGCACCTTTTAAGAGTTTGTACCTCTTGTTTTTGTGTTTTGAATCTCAAGGATTTAGTATATTTGCTTATCTTATACATAATTAAAATAGATATAGATATGTTATGTTTATACATACGGCATATATGTTTTATGTAACGAGGCATGAATACTTTTAACATATCATGTAATTTTCAGCTTATTATGTAACTTCTACTGAACACTTTGTTAATTCTAACCTCTATTTATTCAAGCATTCATTTTTCTACATGTTATGGATGTCAAAGTTCATTCATTCATTGATGCTGTGATTGGTTGACAATGTGTTATTTACTGTTAAAACATCTGCTTTTTATAATTTCAAAAAGGTGTTCTTTATTTGTTGTCGTAATAACTGTATCAACCACAGAATAAGTGTTTCATTAAAAAGGTCTTGTTCAATAACATAATTTTTATCTCAATAGCACAATTAACAATTACACTAATGGGCTTTAAAAACGCATTATCTCGGGTTTGTACAACATGTTTTACCTATGCGTTTTTAATGTAAACACCCTCAAGCTTTTGATTTTTAAATGTATTAAAAGCACTTTGAAGTTTCAAAATCATGTAAACATCTGGGCTTTTCAAGTATGACGATAAGGAATAAGCTTAGTATCTGATCAGTTTGATTGCTTGATGTAACTGATCAAACACTGCAAAACTTGTAGAACATGCTACTCATGATAATTTTTATGTCATGCGAAACAAATCATTTCTGTAATCTTTTATATTTGTTTACACATATAAGTGGACATTGCTAAAGATAACAGAAAATTATACAATGTCATAAGGATTATTATTGCAGCCCTGGATTGTGAAACTGAGTTTACATCGTTATTGAGCAGCACAGAGTGCTGGAGACTGGCGCATTATAAATGAATATATATTATTATTATTATTATTATTATCTTGGCACAAATACTTACAGGCTTGTGGAAGCTTAAGGTTCATCAGAGAGCCTAAAGGGGGTTTCACACATAGCCGGATCGGACGCCGGAGCGTCCCGGAGGTCAACTCCGGAATACTCCCGCATACTCCGGGGAAAGCCGTATAGACATCGTGTTCATGTCCGGGATTGTCCGGCATTGTCCGTCATTGTCCGGGGCGCTCCGGGAGCACCTTGGGACTCCGGGGGAAAAAATTAAACATGTTTAATTTTTCATGCCGGAGTTCCCGGAGTAATTTAATCCGTGTAGATCCGTGTAGATCCGTGTAGACCCGTGTAGACCCGTGTAGACGCCCAGTAGACTCCGCCGATCTCCGTATTGACTCCGGCATGTCTCCGGCTACATCCGGCATCAACCGGGCATGAATATTTCGCCGCCATTAACGCCGGAGAGTACAAGGAGCCACAACGGATCCACACGAATGAACACGGTGTAAAGACCGGTGATATCCGCGAAGGCACCGTGAAAATCCGGTTCACTCCTCACTCTAAACGGGACCGTCGTGATAGCTCCGTGTTGCTTCTTGTTGAGACCGTATTGACATCGTGTACACATCGTCAAACATTTATTTTTTGTTTACATTTAACAGCTCTTTGATCCCGGAACCCCCCGGAGTGAGAGAAATTTTACTCCGGGACGCTCCGGCGTCTGATCCGGCTATGTGTGAAACCCCCTTAAGACTTTTTCAAGGCTACCCATTTAGCCGAAAATTGTTACTACAGGTTTGTTAATAGCAGACGTATGCCATTATATTGGTGCTGTGCCATTTTTTAAAGTGAAAATAGAACAGTTTTCTTTCTGAATTACCATATTTCTCTGTATGACAACAAAAGCAATATATTCAATTAAATGACTCTCAAATGATAGCCTTGATAATCTTTATCTCAATGCTCTGTAATAACTTAGACAAGTAAGTGACATTCTTGGAAAATGCCCATGATCGCTATCAGATCTCCAAAAATATCTACATAAAAAATCAGTTTATTAATAGTACAAGCACTTAGGGTTTTGTGATTGCTTATCAGGCACCTACTTGAAGAACGTATTTTTCCATACAGGGATAAAATAACTTCCTTTACTGATAAGAGCATAGGACTAGGTATCCACTTTCTCTGTTATATCTGATAACATACAAAAGTTTGTTTCACAATGATCTATAGTGAATTTAATAGTAAATTACCTGTATTTCTAAAAATATAACTATTACTAGTTTGAGTTTTTCTATGGATTTCTAGCCATATATAAGTTCCTTACCTTTCCAGGTAACCTTGGAATGCACTGATTATTTTAGCCTTCCACTAAACATTCTGCAACTAGACTAAGAACAAAAATAAACACCTGGTTTAAAAGCTTTCGTATCAAAATCCTGCTACTATGCTTTAAAATTATGAATCTCATTAAGGTAGGTGAAAATATAAGAGATATTTTGTGAATTTCTCAAATGATGAACGTTTGATAAATTTTATATTGTGAGTGCAAATGAAAACTCATTGCAACAAACAGTGACAAAGGATGATTCAAGTTCACATTTTCCTCATTGCACCTTTGATTCTTAGTTTGGCTCGACTGGCTGGTGTGCTTGGGTGTCCCTTGGTTTCAACTCTCACAGATGGTAATGAAATGTTTATGGTCAACAACAAAAAATGTTATGCAACATTTTAAACAATGGTGGATAAAAATCGTGATAAGGGATGAAGATGGGAAACATCATGGCATCTTTGCACCACCAACATTAGCCAACTTCAACTTTGATTCCATGACGGGAGCACAGTGAAAGTGAAAAAGGACCATGATTGGATAGTTTGTGAAGAAGTACAAACCAATTTCTTGTTATTGCACCTTTTAAGTGTTTGTACCTCTTGTTTTTGTGTTTTGAATCTCAAGGATTTTGTATATTTGACACCGAGTACAAGGGACTGCCAATTTAACGTCTCATCCGAACACCTACCAGCTGGGATGTAGCTCATGAAGAGTACCTGGGCCAGGGATCAAATCTAGGACATTCAGCAAAGCTGGCCAGTGTGGAATTGGTGGATGCCTTAACCATTAAGCCACCCAGCAGCTGCATATCTTTTATATATTAATAAAATAGTTGTGGATACATGTTTACCCACTTACTGCATATCTACATCATACCACTGTTGCAGCCCATGGTTCAGCTGATTGCCATTAAAAATTGTTGTGCATTTTTACCTCTATTTATTCAAGCATTCATTTTTCTACATATCATGGACGTTGAAGTTCACTAATTAATTGATACTGTGATTGGTTGTATCATTTACTGGAAAAAACATCTGTGTTCTTTATAATTTGTTGTTGTTGTTGTAATAACTTTATCAATCACAGAATACCAGCGAGTTATTTAAAACAAAAATCATGTTTAATAACATAGTTTTTATCTCAATAGTACAATTAACAATTATATTTTGACGTAAAACACCCTCAAGCTTTGAATATTTACATGTATTATTGTATTATAAGCACTTTGAAGTTTCAAAATCATGTAAACATCTGGGCTTTTCAAGTATGACGATAAGTGGTGCAGAGATAAGCTTTGTATCTGATCCATTTAGTTGTTTGATGTAACTGATCAAACACTGCAAAACTCGTAGAACATCCTATTTACACATAATGG
Organism: Alitta virens; assembly: GCA_932294295.1. Taxonomy (NCBI): domain Eukaryota; kingdom Metazoa; phylum Annelida; class Polychaeta; order Phyllodocida; family Nereididae; genus Alitta; species Alitta virens. The sequence continues at coordinate 19,856,378 of OW028582.1, forward strand.
AAGTGGCCATTAGAATATATACGATAGAATACAATTGTGTGTACCTTACAGATGTCTACTGCAAGGGCTTACTCTTAAATGAGACACAACCAGTCAATGTTTACACATGTAGGTGGACATGGCTAAAGATAACAGAAAATTATACATAAGGATTATTATTGCAGCCCTGCATTGTGAAACTAAGTTCACACTGTACAGCTGTAGGATGGTCTCTGGATTGTGAAAATGAGTTTACAGCGTAGGATGGTCCGTAGGTAGTTTATGCTTTTTATTAATTTTGAACAGCATTTTCAGGCCAAATAATTTGAGGACTTGTTGTAATATTTTCTTCATGTACACTTAGAAACTTGCATTATGGTCCTTCGTTTGGTCCTTGGCCTGGTTACTTTTCACGAGCTACACTGTAATCCAAAATAAATTCCACTTGTTTTTTTGTTGGTCTTATGTAACAAACATGTCATGGAGAAGCACAACATTGATATAAATGTTACCAAAAGGTCAAAGCCCAACTTTCTTACCCATAAAACCTCTCTGTACAAATTAACTTCAAGTTTCCTATCTTTGCAACGATACATATTTGCCATTTTGTCATCATTACAGCCATTTGTTATGGATACAGAGAAGCAGCGGACATTACAATGGAGTAGATAGAAAACTTCAAATTATTTCTTTCCCAAAAGTGTTTTTATCAGCTAGAAAGTTAAGATTTGAATTGTTGCAAACATATCTGTCCATTTTGTGCTGTTTCATGCCTTTTGCGGCAAAATATGACGGTGGACATTTATTTTGACTCCTATTATATATACTATCTTTCTTATCTTCACAGTTAAAAAACAAAAAAAGACATTATTTTATAACATAACTAGATTTTTTTGGCAGTGCTATTTGAGTGGTAGGTCAGCCATGAATAAGTATATATTCCCTTCAAACAGATCAGGGATGCCAAACATTAAAGGATTTTAGAAATGCAAAACAATTTCCGGTTTTTAATTGGTTTTAGTTTATAGATAATAACAAAATATCCCCTTCAGAATAAATACTATGGTCTATGGGAATAATAACAACAGTGTAAGTTGCATGAAAAATTACTTTAGGCATAAAGTGTGTCAAATGAGCAATTATGGCAACTGAAAGTCTCTCACCGCGAAGACTGTTCGGAGTAATTTTGAAATAGTATAGGAAAGAGACAGAACATGACATGACATAATGAATATTTCAGATAGTTTTAGAGTGATCATATCCCCTGCACAGGCTCCACGATGCACAGGGAATTATTACATAATTCACAACATTTAATTAATTTTGGAAGTTGACAGAGATCTCACAGGCATCATGGTTGAGTCCTTGGGCTACAGATGGTGTTTAATTCACGTGAACTAATTACTTTACATTTTTAATGACTGAATCTGGAGTTCTCAACTTTCATGGCTTTCACTTTCAGACACAACCATGTTACTGCAAATGCATTACAGCCCAAAGCAAAGGATGTGATATTTGTCATCCAGAAAATGAATAAAAAAGAATTTTGACCACAATTACTACACATAAGGACTATATATAGATCTATCTAAAGCATTCAACCTTGTCTATCATAATATTTTACTAAATAAAATGAACCACAATGGCGTAACTTTGCGCATAGATCTCATATAGCTGGAAAGGGCGACGGAACGGCCATATAAAGCTTTCCGTCGGCTTCGGTAGGATTACGTGGGTATATCTGGGTTTACTTCGCTTGACATGGCTGATCCGTAGATTTCTGGCGGTTTTGATGGAAAATTCTGTGAAAACGAGCCGGAATGCGACGGAAAGATTGCTACGTAATTCATACTTGGATCATACGGCGGATCATATGCCACAGTTGGTGGATCGTCCATCGATTTCCGTAAATTTCCGTCAGTTTCTGTCCTTCAGCTTCTGTCAGCTCTTACTTTGTCTTTTCTGTCGTCTTCCGGATTCCGCCGGCTTCCATTCGTTTTACGTGGCTTACAGCTTCGTGAATCATCCGGCTATGTGATGTCCCCCTTACGTGGCTGCTGTGGCAGGAGCTAAGTAGGCACCCACTTGTGCATCACCGAAGTCCACGGAAGTTGAGGCGGATTATACACAATTTTCCCTGGACTTCCGTAGATCATACTTAGACTTCTGTGGATCACAACTCATTAACGTCGCTCTTCCGTGTCTTTTGCTACGTAAATCACGTATGATCCGCCAAAAATCCGTCACATACGCCAATGCATAATGTAGTCATATGTCAACGCCTAGCCACGAATCCTTGACCATTCCATCAATTTTCGGTCTACGTATCAACCACAGATTTTCCGTCACTTTCCGGCTTTGTAAGATCTATGCTTTAATAAGAGTAATCACAAATGACCTCTTCAATAGCTACCTAGGCAATAAAAAGCAATTTGTACAAATACGTGCATATGTCTCCCCAACTAAATACACAATATGTGGTGTTCCACAAGGTTCGGTACTGGGACCAATTTTGTTCCGATTTATATTAATGACATCATTGAAGATACAGACCCTACTAACTTAAAACTCAAAACTAAATCAGACTTTAATAGATTAAGCAAATGGATTTCTGTTAACAGATTAATAATATACATGGAAAAAACTCAGTTTAGCATATTTTGTAGAAAAAAAAATTTATTCCCGAGGCTCAAGTGCTGAATAGCTTACATTAAATAATACTCAAATAAACAGAGCCCAACATGTGAAATACTTAGGAAAAATACTAGATGACAAATTAACCTGGGAAAGTCACATACAATTGTCACATTATTGAAATGTAGGAAAACTAAATAATGATTTATGGCACACAAACTCTGGTAATCATTTTATCTTAGAACCTTTTTTTATCTTCATCCACTATTAATCCTGGCAGTTTCATGAAGTCATAATAAAAGCTTTTTTGTGACATGATATAGATAGCGCAAATTTTTTGTGGAAAAATATGTCTTTATTGGTGCTTCATTGTACTCAAACCTTTGACATTATTTACTATATTTTTTGGATTAGTTAATTGTATTTATTTGTGTGATAGCAGGTATATGCATGACACAAATTTCCCAAATATTTCACTCTGTTTAATTAAATATTCCAGAACATCAACGATAAACTTTATGCATTTATTTTTACCAATAAGTTTTACTGTTATTGTAAATAAAGGAGAAGTGATACAGGCTTAATCATAGCGCACTAATGTAAAGCTGAGCTTAGTTCGAGCCCAGAGGTCCTCCCCTTAATGTGTATCATGTGTATAGCAGCTCTAACAATATAGTTTGCTACAGATTGTTAAAATCCAAGCTTTGGGATGAATTCCTTCACCGTGACGGTGACCTTCAAGAAGAGTGAGTGTTTCATCTATCTTAATACCATCTTCCAAATTTAGTACATGTGTATTCATTCAGCAGATAAATCATACTGTCTAGATCTCATGTATTGGCTCCAAGGTCATTAGAGATCAGTAGCGTTTTAAACAAACATATAGTAACTGACACGTTACTCAACAACATCGTTGAAATAACAAATTGCTAAAAAATAGAGATAGAGTAGAGTTTCACTTATCAAAACAATCAGCAAAATTTAATTAAGAGTTGTTAATGGGAAAGGATCCTCGTATTTGCGCTGTTACTGAGCCATGAAAAAAGAAATAAATAGAATAAGTATGATAAACTTGAAGACATGAAAAAGTTATTTTGTGATTTACGTATTGGCTGCTGATTGCATTTTCAGTTTCCATGAATAATTTTAGGCATCCAAATTTTATGATGCATTGTTAATAAATAGTTTTTAGGGTATTTTAATGACATAAAACATAAAAAAGATATGTATCTATTATAGTTTTTTTTTCAGATATGACTTCCAAAAAATGTCTTTGGAGCAGTAGAGAGAGTGTGATACCACAAGTTCAAATTTGAATGCCGTAGATCTGAACCTGGACAAATTCTTTCCTTAAAGAAAAGGATGTAATCCTGTTAACCATGCTGATAAACCATTTTTTGAATTAACTATTGTCCTGAAGGTCATCACTGAAAAAGCTTCCATTAGTTACCTGCCCATTAAACTGGTATTTTATGGGTTAACCAAATTGCCATCAATTAAATGATAATATATTCACTTGAATATATTATATTTTATGTGAATCTACAGCATTTTTTGGTTGTCATTGTAAAAAAAAATTGACAATTCATTGTCTTAAAAATGATTGCCTTGATAGTTTTTAACTTGGTGCTTTGTTATAGCTAGGACAAGTGTGCATAAATCATGGAAATAGCCATGTTCACTTCCAGATCTCCAAAAAATATGTACAAGGAAAATCTGTTCATTAATGATACCAGGGCTTCGAGTTTTGCATAATGCTTATCAAGTGCCCACCTCAGGAATAAAAAATTTTCTATTTGGGTTAAAATAACTTCCGTTACTGATAAGAGAATAGGCCTCATTATCCATTATCTCTGCTTTATCTGATAAAATTTATATCAGGTTTATTTCACAACAATCAATGGTGAAACTTGACTAGTAAGTGACATGCTGTCCTAAGAATACATCATTAACCGTTTTTGCATGAGTTTCGGTGCCATAAAACAAATCCTTATTTTTCTATATGTGAAAACTGTGCTATTTTTGGGCAATGCCAGTTTCAGTACCATAGAAACTCACAGTTAGTGATTACTACAAACCTTTTTTATTAGCCTCTAGTAAAGAAACCTTTCAAAAATATGAAATCCTTTGTAGCATAATTCCGCTACTCTGCCTTACAAGAATTAATATGAAATTATGTTATTGTTTTTAGTGAATTGTACAAGTTTATCAGTGTTTATGAAAACAAAGTAAAATAAGTATTATTCCAACTATTAAAGGTATTCAAAAGTAAAAATTTGAACTTTTGCTTTGTTTTTAATTGGTTAAATTTACTGCTTTGCACAGGAGTAATCATATCATGAAAAAAAAAAAAAGTAATCCTTGGTGGAAAACAACAGCAGAAGAGATGAATCAAAGCACTACACTTTGTGTCAGAATGCTAAGAAAGGAAAAGACATTAAATGGTCATGACTTACACTTTGAGGTTTCCAATGTGGAAAAGCCTTTAAATGATGCACAATAACTTATTAAATAATCGCAACATTTGATTAATTTGAAAGTTTGCTGAGGAAGATCTCACATTCTTACAGCCAAAATAGTGAAGTCATTTGGCTATGGAGAATTCACATAACAAATTCCTTTACAAATGTTTGAGTGATGCAATCTGGCTGCCCGTTTCATGGCATTCACTTTCTGACATAATCCTGTTAATGCATTACACCCAAGAACAGAGGATGTGATAAGGGCGTCAATGTCCTACATATTGTGTCAATTAATTGGATAAAATTAGGATGTTTCAGTGATTTCAATGTTTCATTATGTACTCCAAACTGTTAATGATATTAATAAGGTATATTTACAATAGTAATTTCAATTGGAACAACAAAGCCCTGAAAGGTATATCATACATCATTGTGTTAGATACATTTTTCACACCTAAATTATTTGTCTATCTATTGCATGCTACATAAAACATTCTTTCAACTGTTTTAGTACAATGATAACCACAGATTTGTTAAAATACCGGCCAAATGCATGGGTCAAAATCATAAATAAGAAAAAACAACAAATAAATACCAACAATATATTCACCTTGTATGACATGAGTTGCCTTTTTTATTTAAGAGTAGCCAGTCAGACACACAAACATGCTTGCCCTCCAACCTCAAACAGGCTGTACTCAATAAAAAGGCAATGCATTAGCTAATTTTCTTTGCAACTACCATGGCACTGCCTGTCTCCAGTAACATGTAGGTGGACATAAACATTGAGTAGGTGAGCACCTGCTCACTGAAATACAATTGGCTTTTTTGTGCTTGGTCCTTGAGGGGCTATGTCTGTGATTAATTCCCCTTTTGCTGTGTGCTTCACATAGGCACATCATCTGCAAAAGTGGCAGTTTACAATGCTCGCCAATGAATTATGAGAAGGGCAATTAAGAAAGATGGATGAAGGGTTTAGAGTATAGTGAGGGAAGGTGAATACACTATGCAGATTGCAGATCATATTTTATCATAGTGCATGCAAATTACTTAGGATATTCATCACAAAAAAGCTTGAGTAAGCACTTTTGCTATTTAATATTGGCATGCTTGTGATGTTAATTGATAGATCAAGAAGCTGTTTGTGATTTTAATTTCTTTGGTGAGAGGGAGAATGGAGAAACTATCATATATCTGCTGATCCAATTCAGACTAATATCCTACAGAAACTACCTTTATCAACCTTAACATGTCATTCATGTTAGTCTATTGCTTATTTTCTTCACAGTCCTGATTATTCAATAAAGTGACTAAAAGCTCAGATTTATTTAAAACAGAATACACATAGCCAAAAGTACAGAAACTCATGCAGCAGTTTCAGTGATATAGTAAAAATAGCACAAGGAAACAGCGGAGGGTATATGTAGCATTTTTCTCATAAACAGTAATAAAATAACTGATAAACAAACAATAGTCAATGAATTTAATATATTTTCAGGATTATTAAAATCCATACAATATTAAATTCAGGTTCCAAAAGATGACACACTGAAAATTATCAACAAACTGAAGCCCAAAACAAGTAAAAGACATGCCCAGATATATATATATATATAATATATGAGCCACTAAACTATGTAATAAACAAGTCAATAGACATGGTAATATTTCCGTACTAGCCAGAGTTCTTGAAACTACAAGGTGATTGACCATAACCAAATGCATGTTAATACGGCTGCTTATCTTCGCAAGGAAAAAAAAGGAAACACAAAGGGAGACCTGAGGGATTTAATGGCACTTGGCTAAATGACTACTCAAATAACCATTGTACAAACAATCAAGACTTACTGTAGTAGAAATAACCATTTTGTATTACCAACAGCCCATTTTTTTTTTATAAATTCATAATATTATACTCTTTTGCAGGGGCAGGAAATATAGCCAGTTATTTGGCAAGCTGTTTACTTGCAAACATTTAGATGAGATGATAAATTACTTCCAAATAATGTTACACATTTGCTCCAAGTGCATTTTTTCTAATATGGCCCAGTGCAGATATTGACCAAGAATATGCTGATCATGCAATAATTTTGAGGAACATACATTGTGATTTGGCTCAAACTAGTGTGTGTTCCCTCTTTCTCCCAACTTCATTTGAATTTTCTGAATGATGACATTGCTTCATTACTTTTAAGAGTGTCATCACATTCAATTTAAGGATAAAAATATATCCAAAAAGGTGAAAACCAAAACCTTTTAATGAAACACCTCACGTGGCATTTGTCTACAGATGTGCGGAACAAGCCACTTAATTCTGGTTAACCATATCAGCAGTTATTTTATATTTTTACTGCATCCTTTATATTTTTGCAGCTGTCAAAAATATGTCATGCATTTGTAATGTAGAAAATAATGTTTATGAAGAGGTCTGAGAATCAAGGTGCTTTAGATACACATAGTGTTATCGTATGAGCGATAATTTAGTTTCCATCACTGTGACACTGGAGTGACTCTTTGGTATATATGTAATATATATAACTTTCTCACTGGCCATGGAAGAGTTCATAGGTTTGATTTCCATGGTGGACACTCTCCTTTGACATTACAATTTCAAGACCTGCAGAAATTTATCTTTAAGTGTTTATTATTCACTGTTAAGATACAGTTAATAAGACCTTAAATACATGACATTAGAACATTTTGTGGACACTTTATTGCAACAACTGAAAATACATGCTATTCTCAGAAAACAATTTTATTTCAAGTAAGAAATGCCACTAAGACACAAGGAATAGCATTTATTAGAGGAAAAATACACTCTGAATAAAACAACATTTTGAATACATAAGTGTGCAAGGAATTTTTTACCAGCTCATGAAGTTGAAGGATGAAAAAGTTAAAAAGTAGGTACATATAACTAACAATCAATAAAATTTGCCAAGAACTATTCGCACCACCTTCTTTCTATTTTTCCCTGAGATGAAATCACCCAAAACAAATGGCACAAATATTCAAAAACTGCAATAACAAGAGACTGGTTTGTACTGCTTCACAACTACCCAGTTATTATCCTGTTTTACTTTGACTTTAAGAGGATATACATACTCCAGACATCTTGCATTAACATTGTGATTAAGACACTTAGAGGTACATCGACATTTAGCTACAAGTATCTCTTGGGGTTGCCTATTGGCATCATAGTCAGTCATCACATTCCATGGACATATTGCTCGCATGTTGGGATGTCGAGACTCTTCATTCCCAAAATTGTAACAGAGACCACTAGAGTGAAGCCTCACATCTTCCGATTCTGCTATTGCTCTTCTATGACGTAACAAACCACTGGGAGGAAATTTTGTGGATTCGAGGTTGAAATTTGTTAATGCTGGAGGAACAAAGACACTACGATAGTTGCCATCCACATCCATAATCCTGAGATATTTTCCACCATTGTTTAACTGCACAGCATCTTCGTTGCTTGTCGATTGAACTTTACTAGGTAGTGTATTATTAACTGATGACAAGTTTGCTACACTTTCATTGAATGCTTTGCTGTTCATAAAAGTTGGAGTCATGGGCCATCCAAAGACACCAGTTAGTGTTGCCAAGCCAAAAAGGAGATTCTGAAACATATAGAGTGCAGAAATGATAACTGTGTAGACTGATCATTGTTATGTTTGATAAATTCAAACAGTTTACCTAGAGTGTTCAATAGGTTTCCTTACCTTAATGAGATTCATTGTGCCAAAATATCGAAAAATATGTGTAGTCTTCCTCTGGCTGAAGTAAGCTGACTGGTAGGTTGTCAAAATGAGCTTATATAGTAATACCAGAGGGAATAAGGTGTGGGATAGAAACCAGGGCTGACCAAAAACCCTGCTACATTTTATTACATTATTGAAATGTAGGAAAACTAAATAATGATTTATGGCACAGAAACTCTTTTAATGATTTTATCTTAGAATCTTTATTATCTTCATTTACTATTAATCCTGACAGTTTCATAAAGTCATGATAAAAGGTTTTTTGTGACATAATATAGATAGCGCATAGTCTTATTTTGAGGAAGTTACTATTAATTGTGTGGAAAAATATGTATTGGTGCCCCATTGTAATCAAACCTTTGATATTTTACTATATTGTTTGAATTAGCTAATTGTATTTATTACTATTTTCCTAAATGTTTCACTCTGTTTAACTGAATATTTCAAAACATCAACAATAAACTTTATGTGCTTATTTTTTACTGATAAGTTTTTACTGTTATTGCAAATAAACAAGAAAGTGATACAGGCTTAACTATAGCGCACTAATTCAAAGCATGCACATGAAAAAAAAATAATTTGGCAAATCAAATGATGAACATTAGTTATCTATAAGTCACTTGGGGTGACCCCATTCGCTAACTCCTTGAGAGAAGCAGGTGGTCTAGCGGTAGAGTGCTTGACTCCTGGTGTTGGAGGCTTGCCATATTAATTCTGTTTGAGGTCTTAAGCAAGGCACTCAGTCCTCACTGCCACTCTCCATCCAGCAGAAAGTTGGTATCTGGCTATAAAGAATAAAGTTCAAAGCCATGGACAGATAGTGCGTGTGTATGGCTGTAGGAGCTGAGGTTGAGACCAGGGGTGCTGCTGTATACCACTTAATGTGTATCATGTGTATAGCAGCTCTAAAAATATAGTTAGCTTCAGATTAATAGAATCCAAACTTTGTGATGAATTCCTTCAGCTCCTAAAGTATGGTACACAGACTGCTAAAATCCAACCTTTGGGTTACAATAATAATGTCATGTTATGCATTATACATTATATAATTTATCGAATCCCTTCATGGTGGCCTTGAAGAAAGGTGAGTGTTCTATCTCTCTTAATACCATTTTCCAAAATTTAGTACATGTGTATTTATTCAGTTAATCAATCATACTCTCAAGATCATACTCTCTAGATCATAGCTGCATTGATACATGCCATCAAATTTTGGAGAACAAATTATTTGTCTATATGAATACATATATCATTTGGTTAAGCCATTGCAGTTTTAGTATTATTATCTCATATTGGTGTTATATCATTTATGTAATTCTACATACAGTTAGTTTCTTCAGATCAGTGGTACTTTAATCAAACATTAAGTAACTCAATATTCAGTAACTGACCTTTCAGTAATTGACCTATTACTCAAGTAAAATTGTTGAAATAACAAATTGCTTGAGAAAAGTGAGTTGATATTTACTGATCAAAACAATTATATTATTGTTAATGGGAAAGGATCCTTGAATTTGCCCTATTAGAGTAAAGGTGCCTTGACATAAGGGATAAATGGAACAAAAAACACAGTAGTAAATTAACACAATTGGGTATTATGCAAAATAACATTTTCATCTTCACTAAGTACAAAGCTTCTTGAAGCACAAGTCGGAATGAATAGGTTTGATAGCCCATAAGAAATATCAATAGCATCTCGATGTTTAGTATATTTTGTGACTGACGTATTAGCTGCTGATTGCATTTTCAGTTTCCAAGAACAATTTTAGGCATCTAAATATGCTCATGCATCATAAAGAAAGTTTCTAGGGTATTTTAATGACTTGAAACATAACAAAATATGTATACATAAATCTTTTTGAGAGATGATTTCCAAAAAATGTCTTTGGAGCAGTAGAGAGATTGTTATATCACAAGTTAAAATTTAGATGCTTTAACCCAGAAAACCTCCCAAAAAAACCAGAAAAATCACTAAATCAAATACTCTTGCTTCCTTAAAGAAAAGGATGTGATCCTGTTAACCATGCCGATTAACCATTGTCCTAAAGGTCATCACGGAAAAAGCTTCCATTATTTACCTACCCATTAAACTGGTCTTTTATGGGTTAACCAAACTGCCATAAATTAAATAATAATATATACACTTGTGTATATTATATTTTGTAATTCTACAGCATTTTGCGGTTGTCATTGTAAAATAATATTGACAACTTAAAATTGATTGCGTTGATTATATTTAATGTGGTGTTTTGCTATGGCTAGGACAAGTGTGTTAAACCCATGGAAATAGCCATGATCACTACCACATCTCCCAAAAATATGTATATTGAAAATCAGTTTGTTAGTGATACCAGGGCTTAGGGTTTTGCATAATGCTTATCAAGTGCCCACTTCAGGAATATATTTTTTTCTATAATGGTTAAAATAACTTCCGTTACTATGAGAGCGTAGGATTCATTATGCATAATCTCTGCTATATCTGATAACATTTATATCAGGTTTGTTTCACAATCAATGGTGAAACTTGACTAGTAAGTGATGTGCTGTCCTAAGAATACATCATTACCAGTTTGTGCATGAGTTTCTGTGCCATAAAACAGCTCCTTATTTTTCTATATGAATTTACAATGCCATTAATTTTAGATATGAAAATGTGCTATTTTTGGGCAATGCCAGTTTCAGTACTATAGAAACTCACTGTTTGTGATTACTATTAAAAAAAATTATTAGCCTCAAATAAAGAATCTTTTCAAGAATTTGAAATCTTTTGTAGCATAATTCTGCTACTCTGACTTACAAGAATGAATCTCATTAAGGAAGTTAAAAATATAAACATTTATTTTACAAACTATTTGAAATTATGTTTAACTTTTTTATCAATGTTTGTGAAAAGAAAGTAAACAAGTATTATTCCAACTATTAAGGGAATTCAAAGGTATATAAAAATGTGAACTTTTGCTTCATTTTTTATTGGCTGAAATTTACAGCACTACATTGGGTGTCAGAATGCTATGAGATTAATTTTGAGTTCAGAAAAGATAAACCCCCTGCACAGGCTTCCAATGTGAAAAGGCCTTTAAATTATGCACTATAACTAATTAAATAATCCACAACATTTGATTAATTTGAAAGTTTGCTGAGGAAGATCTCACATTCTCACAGCCAAACTAGTGAAGTCATTGGGCTATGGAGAATTCACATAACAAATTCCTTTACAAATGTTTGAGTGACGCAATCTTGCTGCCCCTTTCATGGCATTCACTTTCTGACATAATCCTGTTAATGCATTACACCCAAGAACAGAGGATGTGATAAGGGCGTCAATATCCTACATATTGTGTCCATTAATTGGATACAATTAGGATGTTTCAGTGATTTCAATGTTTCCTTATGTACTCCAAACTGTAAATGATATTAATAAGGTATATTTACAATAGTAATTTCAATTGGGACAACAAAGCCCTGAAAGATATATCATACATCATTGTGTTAGATACATTTTTCACACCTAAATTATTTGTCTATCTATTGCATGCTACATACAACATTCTTTCAACTGTTTTAGTACAATGATAACCACAGATTTGTTAAAATACCAGCCAAATGCATGGGTCAAAATCATAAATAAGAAAAAATAACAAACAAATACCAACAATATATTCACCTTGTATGACATGAGTTGCCTTTTTGTATTTAAGAGTAGCCAGTCAGACACACAAACATGCTTGCCCTCCAACCTGGCACTCAATAAAAAGGCAATGCATTAGCTAATTTTCTTTGCATCTACCATGGCACTGCCTGTCTCCAGTAACATGTAGGTGGACATAAACATTGAGTAGGTGAGCACCTGCTCAATGAAATGCAATTGGCTTTTGTGTGCTTGGTCCTTGAGGGGCTATGTCTGTGATTAATTCCCCTTTTGCTGTGTGCTTCACATAGGCACATCATCTGCAAAAGTGGCAGTTTACAATGCTCGCCAATGAATTATGAGAAGGGCAATTTAGAAAGATGGATGAAGGGTTTAGAGTATAGTGAGGGAAGGTGAATACACTATGCAGATTGCAGATCATATTTTATCATAGTGCATGCAAATTACTTAGGATATTCATCACAAAAAAGCTTGAGTAAGCACTTTTGCTATTTAATATTGGCATGCTTGTGATGTTAATTGATAGATCAAATCTGAAGCTGTTTGTGATTTTAATTTCTTTGGTGAGAGGGAGAATGGAGAAACTATCATATATCTGCTGATCCAATTCAGACTAATATCCAACAGAAACTACCTTTATCTACCTTAACATGTCATTCATGTTAGTCTATTGCTTATTTTCTTCACAGACCTGATTATTCAATGAAGTGACTAAAAGCTCGAATTGATTTAAAACAGAATACGCACAGAAACTCATGCAGTAGTTTCAGTGATATAGTAAAAGTTTTTCTCATAAACAGTAATAAAATAACTGATTAACAAACAATAGTCAATGAATTTAATACATTTTCAGGATTATTAAAATCCATACAATATTAAATTCAGGTTCCAAAAGATGACACTGAAAATTATCAACAAACTGAAGCCCAAAACAAGTAAAAGACATGACCAGATATATATATGAGCCACTAAACTATGTAATAAACAAGTCAATAGACATGGTAATATTTCCGTACTAGCCAGAGTTCTTGAAACTACAAGGTGCTGATCATGCAATGATTTTGAGGAACATACATTGTGATTTGGCTCAAACTAGTGTGTTTTTAATGAAACACCTCACGTGGCATTTGTCTACAGATGTGCGGAACAAGCCACTTAATTCTGGTTGGCCATATCAGCAGTTATTTTATAATTTTACTGAATCCCTTTATATTTTTCAGCTGTCAAAAATATGTCATGCATTTGTTAGTTAGTTAGTGTTATTGTTTAACGCCTCATCAGCACCTGAGTGGGCTAGGTAGAGGCTCTCTAGGGTAAGATTGATTATATATAGTTGGTAGTAGAAACCAGAAGCATGTAAAAAAATCAATAATTGTCTGCGTTGGATAGCTGGAGCAGCTTGTGCAATGCGCACTGTCCTGTTTTAGCCACTGGGGATAGAGGACTTCACCCCAAATGTTTCCACCCTCGCAGTGTGGAGGCCCAGGACCTTCGAGGGCGTCATGCATTTGTAATGTAGAAAATAATGCTTATGAAGAGGTCTGAGAGTCAAGGTGCTTTAGATAAAAATACACATAGTGTTATTGTATGAGCAATAATTTAGTTTCCATCACTGTGACACTGGATTGACTCTTTGGTATATATGTAATATATATAACTTCCTCACTGGCCATGGAAGAGTTCATAGGTTTGATTTCCATGATGGGCACTCTCCTTAGACATTACAATTTCAAGACCTGAAGAAATTTATCTTTTAGTGTTTATTATTCACTGTTAAGATACAGTTAATAAGACCTCATGTTAAAACATTTTGTGGACACTTTATTGCAACAACTGAAAATACATGCTATTCTCAGAAAAAAAGTTTATTTCAAGTAAGAAATGCCACTAAGACACAGGGAATAGCATTTATTAGAGGAAAAATACACTCTGAATAAAAAAACATTTTGAATACATGAGTGTGGAACTTTTTACCAGCACATGAAGTTGAAGGATGAATAAGTTAAAAAGTAATATAGATACAAATAACTAACATTCAATAAAATTTGCCAAGAACTATTCGCACCACCTTCTTTCTATTTTTCCCTGAGATTAAATCACCAAAACAAATGGCACAAATATTCAAAAACTGCAATAACAAGACACTGGTTTGTACTGCTTCACAACTACCCAGTTATTATCCTGTTTTACTTTGACTTTAAGAGGATATACATACTCCAGACATCTTGCATTAACATTGTGATTAAGACACTTAGAGGTACATCGACATTTAGCTACAAGTATCTCTTGGGGTTGCCTATTGGCATCATAGTCAGTCATCATATTCCATGGACATATTGCTCGCATGTTGGGATGTCGAGACTCTTCCTTCCCAAAATTGTAACAGAGACCACTAGAGTGGAGCCTCACATCTTCCGATTCTGCTATTGCTCTTCTATGACGCAACAAACCACTGGGAGGAAATTTTGTGGATTCGAGGGTGAAATTTGTTAATGCTGAAGGAACAAAGACCTTACGATAGTTGCCATCCCCATCCATAATCCTGAGGTATTTCCCACCATTGTTTAACTGCACAGCATCTTCGTTGCTTGTCGATTGAACTTTACTAGGCAGGGTATCATTAACTGATGATAAGTTTGCTACACTTTCATCGAATGCTTTGCTGTTCATAAAAGTTGGAGTCATGGGCCATCCAAAGACACCAGTTAGTGTTGCCAAGCCAAAAAGGAGATTCTGAAACATATAGAGTGCAGAAATGATAACTGTGTAGACTGATCATTGTTATGTTTGATAAATTCATACAGTTCACCTAGAGTGTTCAATAGTTTTCCTTACCTTAATGAGATTCATTGTGCCAAAATATTGAAAAGTATGTGTAGTCTTCCTCTGGCTGCAGATAGCTGACTGGTAGGTTGTCAAAATGAGCTTATATAGCCATACCAGAGGGAATAAGGTGTGGGATAGAAACCAGGGCTGACCAAAAACCCTGCTACATTTCATCACATTATTGAAATGTAGGAAAACTAAATAATGATTTATGGCACAGAAACTCTTTTAATGATTTTATCTTAGAATCTTTATTACCTTCATCTACTATTAATCCTGACAGTTTCATAAAGTCATAATAAAAGGTTTTTTGTGACATAATATAGATAGCGTATAGTCTTATTTTGAGGAAGTTACTATTAATTGTGCGGAAAAATATGTATTGGTGCCCCATTGTAATCAAACCTTTGATATTTTACTATATTGTTTGAATTAGCTAATTGTATTTATTACTATTTTCCTAAATGTTTCACTCTGTTTAACTGAATATTTCAAAACATCAACAATAAACTTTATTGTTGTTTTACTGATAAGTTTTTACTGATAAGTTTTTACTGTTATTGCAAATAAACAAGAAAGTGATACAGGCTTAACTATAGCGCACTAATTCAAAGCATGCACATGAAAAAAAAAAAATTGGCAAATCAAATGATGAACATTAGTTATCTATAAGTCACTTGGGGTGACCCCATTCGCTAACTCCTTGAGAGGAGCAGGTGGTCTAACAGTATAGAGTGCATGACTCCCAGTGTTGGAGGCTTGCCGTATTAATTCTGTTTGAGGTCTTAAGCAAGGCACTCAGTCCTCACTGCCACTCTCCATCCAGCAGAAAGTTGGTATCTGGCTATAAAGAATAAAGTTCAAAGCCACGGAGAGATAGTGCATGTGTATGGCTGTAGGAGCTGAGGTTGAGACCAGGGGTGCTGCTGTATACCACTTAATGTGTATCATGTGTATAGCAGCTCTAAAAATATAGTTAGCTTCAGATTAATAGAATCCAAACTTTGTGATGAATTCCTTCAGCTCCTAAAGTATGGCACACAGATTGCTAAAATCCAACCTTTGGGTTGCAATAATAATGTCATGTTATGCATTATACATTTTATAATTTACCGAATCCCTTCATGGTGGCCTTATAGAAAGGTGAGTGTTCTATCTCTCTTAATACCATTTTCCAAAATTTAGTACATGTGTATTTATTCAGTTAATCAATCATACTCTCAAGATCATACTCTCTAGATCATAGCTGCGTTGATACATGCCATCAAATTTAGCTCTAAGCTCTCTTCAGATTAGTGGTACTTTGATCAAACATTAAGTAACTCAATATTCAGTAACTGACCTTTCAGTAATTGACCTATTACTCAAGTAAAATTGTTGAAATAACAAATTGCTTGAGAAAAGTGAGTTGATATTTACTGATCAAAACAATTATATTACATGTTGTTAATGGGAAAGGATCCTTGAATTTGCCCTATTAGAGTGAAGGTGCCTTGACATAAGGGATAAATGGAACAAAAAACACAGTAGTAAATTAACACAATTGGGTATTATGCAAAATAACATTTTCATCTTCACTAAGTACAAAGATTCTTGAAGCACAAGTCTGAATGAATAGGTTTGATAGCCCATAAGAAATATCAATAGCATCTCGATGTTTAGTATATTTTGTGACTGACGTATTAGCTGCTGATTGCATTTTCAGTTTCCAAGAACAATTTTAGGCATCTAAATATGTTCATGCATCATAAAGAAAGTTTCTAGGGAATTTAATGACTTGAAACATAACAAAATATGTATATATAAATCTTTTTGAGAGATGATTTCCAAAAAATGTCTTTGGAGCAGTAGAGAGATTGTCATATCACAAGTTAAAATTTAGATGCTTTAACCCAGAGAACCTCCCAAAAAAACCAGAAAAATCACTAAATCAAATACTCTTGGAAAAAATGCTTCCTTAAAGAAAAATTGTGATCCTGTAAACCATGCCGATTAACCATTGTCCTAAAGGTCATCACGGAAAAAGCTTCCATTATTTACCTACCCATTAAACTGGTCTTTTATGGGTTAACCAAACTGCCATAAATTAAATAATAATATATACACTTGTGTATATTATATTTTGTAATTCTACAGCATTTTGCGGTTGTCATTGTAAAATAATATTGACAACTTAAAATTGATTGCGTTGATTATATTTAATGTGGTGTTTTGCTATGGCTAGGACAATTTCTGGAAATAGCCATGATCACTACCACATCTCCCAAAAATATGTATATTGAAAATCAGTTTGTTAGTGATACCAGGGCTTAGGGTTTTGCATAATGCTTATCAAGTGCCCACTTCAGGAATATATTTTTTTCTATAAGGGTTAAAATAACTTCCGTTACTATGAGAGCGTAGGATTCATTATGCATAATCTCTGCTATATCTGATAACATTTATATCAGGTTTGTTTCACGATCAATGGTGAAACTTGACTATTAAGTGATGTGCTGTCCTAAGAATACATCATTACCAGTCTGTGCATGAGTTTCTGTGCCATAAAACAGCTCCTTATTTTTCTATATGAATTTACAATGCCATTAATTTTAGATATGAAAATGTGCTATTTTTGGGCAATGCCAGTTTCAGTACTATAGAAACTCAATGTTTGTGATTACTATTAAAAAAAATTATTAGCCTCAAATAAAGAATCTTTTCAAGAATTTGAAATCTTTTGTAGCATAATTCTGCTACTCTGACTTACAAGAATGAATATCATTAAGGAAGTTAAAAATATAAACATTTATTTTACAAACTATTTGAAATTATGTTTAACTTTTTTATCAATGTTTGTGAAAAGAAAGTAAACAAGTATTATTCCAACTATTAAGGGAATTCAAAGGTATATAAAAATGTGAACTTTTGCTTCATTTTTTATTGGCTGAAATTTACAGCACTACACTGAGTGTCAGAATGCTATGAGATTAATTTTGAGTTCAGAAAAAGACAAACCCCCTGCACAGGCTTCCAATGTGAAAAGGCCTTTAAATTATGCACAATAACTAATTAAATAATCCACAAAATTTGATTAATTTGAAAGTTTGCTGAGGAAGATCTCACATTCTCACAGCCAAAATAGTGAAGTCATTGGGCTATGGAGAATTCACATAACAAATTCCTTTACAAATGTTTGAGTGACGCAATCTGGCTCCCTGTTTCATGGCATTCACTTTCTGACATAATCCTGTTAATGCATTACACCCAAGAACAGAGGATGTGATAAGGGCGTCAATATCCTACATATTGTGTCAATTAATTGGATAAAATTAGGATGTTTCAGCGATTTCAATGTTTCCTTATGTACTCCAAACTGTTAATGATATTAATAAAGTATATTTACAATAGTAATTTCAATTCGGACAACAAAGCCCTGAAAGGTATATCATACATCATTGTGTTAGATACATTTTTCACACCTAAATTATTTGTCTATCTATTGCATGCTACATACAACATTCTTTCAACTGTTTTAGTACAATGATAACCACAGATTTGTTAAAATACCGGCCAAATGCATGGGTCAAAATCATAAATAAGAAAAAACAACAAATAAATACCAACAATATATTCACCTTGTATGACATGAGTTGCCTTTTTGTATTTAAGAGTAGCCAGTCAGACACACAAACATGCTTGCCCTCTAACCTGGCACTCAATAAAAAGGCAATGCATTACCTAATTTTCCTTGCAACTACCATGGCACTGCCTGTCTCCAGTTACATGTAGGTGGACATAAACATTGAGTAGGTGAGCACCTGCTCAATGAAATGCAATTGGCTTTTGTGTGCTTGGTCCTTGAGGGGCTATGTCTGTGATTAATTCCCCTTTTGCTGTGTGCTTCACATAGGCACATCATCTGCAAAAGTGGCAGTTTACAATGCTCGCCAATGAATTATGAGAAGGGCAATTTAGAAAGATGGATGAAGGGTTTAGACTATAGTGAGGGAAGGTGAATACACTATGCAGATTGCAAATCATATTTTATCATAGTGCATGCAAAAAAATACTTAGGATATTCATCACAAAAAAGCTTGAGTAAGCACTTTTGCTATTTAATATTGGCATGCTTGTGATGTTAATTGGAAGATCAAGAAGCTGTTTGTGATTTTAATTTCTTTGGTGAGAGGGAGAATGGAGAAACTATCATATATCTGCTGATCCAATTCAGACTAATATCCAACAGAAACTACCTTTATCTACCTTAACATGTCATTCATGTTAGTCTATTGCTTATTTTCTTCACAGACCTGATTATTCAATGAAGTGACTAAAAGCTCGAATTGATTTAAAACAGAATACGCACAGAAACTCATGCAGTAGTTTCAGTGATATAGTAAAAGTTTTTCTCATAAACAGTAATAAAATAACTGATTAACAAACAATAGTCAATGAATTTAATACATTTTCAGGATTATTAAAATCCATACAATATTAAATTCAGGTTCCAAAAGATGACACTGAAAATTATCAACAAACTGAAGCCCAAAACAAGTAAAAGACATGACCAGATATATATATGAGCCACTAAACTATGTAATAAACAAGTCAATAGACATGGTAATATTTCCGTACTAGCCAGAGTTCTTGAAACTACAAGGTGCTGATCATGCAATGATTTTGAGGAACATACATTGTGATTTGGCTCAAACTAGTGTGTTTTTAATGAAACACCTCACGTGGCATTTGTCTACAGATGTGCGGAACAAGCCACTTAATTCTGGTTGGCCATATCAGCAGTTATTTTATAATTTTACTGAATCCCTTTATATTTTTCAGCTGTCAAAAATATGTCATGCATTTGTTAGTTAGTTAGTGTTATTGTTTAACGCCTCATCAGCACCTGAGTGGGCTAGGTAGAGGCTCTCTAGGGTAAGATTGATTATATATAGTTGGTAGTAGAAACCAGAAGCATGTAAAAAAATCAATAATTGTCTGCGTTGGATAGCTGGAGCAGCTTGTGCAATGCGCACTGTCCTGTTTTAGCCACTGGGGATAGAGGACTTCACCCCAAATGTTTCCACCCTCGCCGTGTGGAGGCCCAGGACCTTCGAGGGCGTCATGCATTTGTAATGTAGAAAATAATGCTTATGAAGAGGTCTGAGAGTCAAGGTGCTTTAGATAAAAATACACATAGTGTTATTGTATGAGCAATAATTTAGTTTCCATCACTGTGACACTGGATTGACTCTTTGGTATATATGTAATATATATAACTTCCTCACTGGCCATGGAAGAGTTCATAGGTTTGATTTCCATGATGGGCACTCTCCTTAGACATTACAATTTCAAGACCTGAAGAAATTTATCTTTTAGTGTTTATTATTCACTGTTAAGATACAGTTAATAAGACCTCATGTTAAAACATTTTGTGGACACTTTATTGCAACAACTGAAAATACATGCTATTCTCAGAAAAAAAGTTTATTTCAAGTAAGAAATGCCACTAAGACACAGGGAATAGCATTTATTAGAGGAAAAATACACTCTGAATAAAACAACATTTTGAATACATGAGTGTGGAATTTTTTACCAGCACATGAAGTTGAAGGATGAATAAGTTAAAAAGTAATATAGATACAAATAACTAACATTCAATAAAATTTGCCAAGAACTATTCGCACCACCTTCTTTCTATTTTTCCCTGAGATTAAATCACCAAAACAAATGGCACAAATATTCAAAAACTGCAATAACAAGACACTGGTTTGTACTGCTTCACAACTACCCAGTTATTATCCTGTTTTACTTTGACTTTAAGAGGATATACATACTCCAGACATCTTGCATTAACATTGTGATTAAGACACTTAGAGGTACATCGACATTTAGCTACAAGTATCTCTTGGGGTTGCCTATTGGCATCATAGTCAGTCATCATATTCCATGGACATATTGCTCACATGTTGGGATGTCGAGACTCTTCCTTCCCAAAATTGTAACAGAGACCACTAGAGTGGAGCCTCACATCTTCCGATTCTGCTATTGCTCTTCTATGACGCAACAAACCACTGGGAGGAAATTTTGTGGATTCGAGGGTGAAATTTGTTAATGCTGAAGGAACAAAGACCTTACGATAGTTGCCATCCCCATCCATAATCCTGAGGTATTTCCCACCATTGTTTAACTGCACAGCATCTTCGTTGCTTGTCGATTGAACTTTACTAGGCAGGGTATCATTAACTGATGATAAGTTTGCTACACTTTCATCGAATGCTTTGCTGTTCATAAAAGTTGGAGTCATGGGCCATCCAAAGACACCAGTTAGTGTTGCCAAGCCAAAAAGGAGATTCTGAAACATATAGAGTGCAGAAATGATAACTGTGTAGACTGATCATTGTTATGTTTGATAAATTCATACAGTTCACCTAGAGTGTTCAATAGTTTTCCTTACCTTAATGAGATTCATTGTGCCAAAATATTGAAAAGTATGTGTAGTCTTCCTCTGGCTGCAGATAGCTGACTGGTAGGTTGTCAAAATGAGCTTATATAGCCATACCAGAGGGAATAAGGTGTGGGATAGAAACCAGGGCTGACCAAAAACCCTGCTACATTTCATCACATTATTGAAATGTAGGAAAACTAAATAATGATTTATGGCACAGAAACTCTTTTAATGATTTTATCTTAGAATCTTTATTACCTTCATCTACTATTAATCCTGACAGTTTCATAAAGTCATAATAAAAGGTTTTTTGTGACATAATATAGATAGCGTATAGTCTTATTTTGAGGAAGTTACTATATATATATATCGTTTTATTGACAAGCCTGATATCAGGAATTGATACATGTGTCATACAACATTACAAAACAAACAAATATACAACATGACAAAAACAGGTCTAGTGTCTACATCTACTATATATACAATCTATAATCTACCAGTATTTCTAAATATTTACTTGATAAAGTCGGTTCCAGTTTTGTTTACATATACATACATGAATATAAAAATGAGAGTTAATACTGTACAGGTCAATACTTCAAGTGGGTAATACTGTAATGATTTCAAAACAAATTTGAATAAAAAGTCAGTTAAAATGGCAAAAGAAGGTGTCCATGGGTTGGGTCAGTGGGTGGGGTCTTCAGAGCAGCATTGCGCTGACCTCTGAAATGGCGAAAGGGGGTGTCCATGGGCTGGGTCAATGAGTGGAATCTTCAGAGCAACATTGCGCTGACCTCTGAGATTGTCATCATGGGGTGTTTGAATTGAAAGGTTCCCTGTCTAGTGGAAGGGGGGCACCAATACTGAATTAACATTATGAAAAAACTCTATTTAGAAAGTTGCCTAATGCCTTTAGCACTTCTGGATTCTTACATGACAATAGGGCTTGGAATTGTTGAGATTTTTCTAGGTCATGAAAATTAGGTATACTATCTGTTGCTATATTAAGTAATTCTAGCCTTGGTATTTCATTTTTATTACATGTCAGTAAGCAGTGAGATTCATCTTCTATTTCACCACTGTCACAATATTCACATATTCTCTCATGCAAAGGAATTTTTGGGGATTCATGTCTACCAGTTTCAATTTTAAGATTGTGGGAGCTAACTCTGAATCTTGCTATATTACTGTATGTTTTTTTGGACAGATTTAACAGTAGGTATGGCTCAATGCAGTAGCTGGTTTTAAATGTTTTATAGGTCCTAAGTTTAGGTTGGGCGTTTGTGTCATTTATTTCATGAAGAATTCTATCCTTTTCATTGTCATAAAGTACTAGTTTTATCTTATTTGTCAGTACGCTGGGTTCTAGAGCTTGCCAATTAATTATGTTTGCTTCAGAGATGATATGCTTTACTTTAGTGTACCAGTTTCTCTGACCATTTGTGTGTAGTTTTTCTTGTATTTTCAAGCACTTATTTAATATTTCACTATTAGGCATTGTCTGAAGTCTTGCCCAGTAGTTTACTGTAGCAAGTTTTTGTCTGATGTGAAGTGTAAATCGTCCTGTTTCTGCATACACAGCTAAGGAAGGGGTTTGTTTTCGTACATTTAATACATTCTTCAGGTAACCTAATTGCACTTTCTCTATTTCAGAAATAGGGGAATTTTGTGACCATAGTACACTATTATATTCTAGAATGGGAAGTATATAACTGTCAAACATTTTTATGGCAAGCAAAGGGGGTATATGACCCAATGCTGGTTTAAGTTTACTTCGTAGAGCAAAGAGAGCCTTTTGGGCTTGGGTTATTAAGTGACTTGTCACCTTGTGATGTATGCGTTTATGGTTATTTGTGATGATGTGGCCTAGGTATTTATATGTGTCTACATTTTCTATACTCTGAGTGTTATATATGAAATTAATAGAGCTTTTCGTACCAATTTTCATCACTTTAGTTTTTAATATATTCACTATAAGATGCCATTTAGCACAGAATTTGTGCAGTGAATCGATACTGTTTTGTAGGCCTGCAGCTGAGTTAGATATGAGAACTATGTCATCTGCATAGAGGAGGTGAGTGAAATGTGTGCCGTCTATTTCTATTCCATTGTTTATACTTAGATGGTTTGGTAGGTCAGACATAAATTCATTAAATAGCTTTGGGCTTAAAATACCACCTTGCAGTACCCCAAATATACTTTCAATGGGAGGACTAATTTCTCCCAGCTGGTGGACTTTAGCTTGGGTTTTGTCAAACATACTCATGATGATTTTCAGCATTTTCTGGCTCATTTTTTGTTTGTGGAGTTTGTAATATAGCGCATTTCTGTTTATATAGTCAAAGGCTTTTGTGAAGTCTACGAAACATAGATATACAGGCATTTTTTTAAATTGTTCGTGTCTGATGATTGTGTCTAACACAAATACACAGTCAGTTGTTCCTCGAGAGGGAGTAAAACCGAATTGAAAAGGATCATCTAAGGACATGGCATCATTTTTAAAATATAGCCTGGCATTAAGGATGGAGTCAAATATTTTTGCCATGGCAACTGTAATAGTAATTTTCCTATAATTGTCAGGATTTGAGTGATCTCCCTTTTTGTGCAGTGCATTAATTAGTCCCTCTGCCCACTGAGATGGATAATCACCTTTATCAAATATGAAATTGAAGATTGCACAAAATGGAACAATAAGTTCATTTTCAACACATTTATAGAATTCACCAGTAATGCCATCAATACCTGCTGCTTTATTATTCTTCAACTTTTTAAGATGTAGAGCTACCTCAGATTCTGTGATGTAGCTGTCACAAATATTTGCAGGGATAGTGTCAATTATATTGTTATCTGGGATGGTTTTAATTTTATGTATGTATTCATCAATTTCTGCCATGTGTTCTTGATCAAAATATGTGCATACTGGGGGATTAATCTGATTTTTAAAATAGCTATAGAATGTGTCTATATCTGGCAGATTCTGTGTTGTTTTATCATTATTACTATTCGTGAGTTCATTCCATAATTTCCAACACTCTGTTTGATTGGTGGAGTGCAGTTGGTGTAATTTATCTCTATTTGACTGTAGGTGTAGTCTTTTCTTTCGCTGTATGATTCTTTTATAATTTTTATGCAGTAATTTGTAATGTTGGTTACAAGTAGTGATATTAATGTCATGTTTTACAGCATATTCATTGGCTGTTTTCCTAGCTTTTTTGCACTCTTCATCATACCATGAATTAGTTGGAAACTTGTTTGTCACAGATTTGAAATATTTCTTTTTAAATATTGGGTCTATACCAGTTTTTATGTACTCATAAGTGGCATGTATTACAGCATCTGAACTAGTGTTCTCAGACAGTTGATTAGTTAAATGGAAAAGTTTTTCTTGGGCATATTCACTGTTGAGAGCATCCTTGTAGTCTGTTACTCTAAACTTGTCAAAAGCATACCTATGGCGTTTATTATGATTAGAGTTTTTACTTTGCTTGCTGTTGGTATTAATACTACCAAGCATTGAATCTGTCGCGATTGAGAAAGTCAAAGGTGTGTGATCAGATTCCACCAATTTTGCACAAATTTTAAATTCATTTAATAGTTCTGTTAGTCTCTCTGTAGTGAGTAGGTAGTCCACCATACTTTTACCAAGGGGAGCATGACATGTGAAGTCATCTGTGTTATTGGGATTATAAAACCCATTCATAATTCTCATGTTACTATTTTGACATAGTTGAATGAGGTCCTTACCGAAACTATTATGAGCCTTATCCCTTGTCTGTCTTACTTTAGATAGCCAGGTGGAGTTAAGTGAATATCCTAAATCTGAGTTTGTATTGTTTAACATTATTAAGTCATTGTTATCTTTACCATGTACATTTGGGGCTACATCATTTAGACCACCTGTGCGACTATTGAAGTCGCCACAAAGAGCAACGAGTGGGGTGCATTGGAGGAACTTTCCAATATCATCTTGTAGGGCTTGGAAAATGTCATTACTGTTACTACTGTTACTATTCAGATAAACTTTTGAGCCAGCCGGTGGAATATATGTACCTCCAATAATTATAGCAGGGAGTGGATGTTTTTGTTTAATATGTAGCCAAATAACATTTTCATTGAACTTTTCTATTTTGATTAGATGTTTTATGCTATTTTTAATTAGGACAGCTATGCCACCTGCTGGTCTCCTTGCTCGAGGATGTTTATATTTACGTTGACAGTGGAAGTATTGATAATTAGGGAGAGGGGGATTATAAGTATCAAGTTTCATTGTCTCAAAGAGAAATATCACTTCGTAACCAGAGAGAAATTTACTTACACTATCTAATTCAAATTTACTGCCTATCCCTTGGATATTCCAGAAAAGTATGTTTATATTACCACGAGACATTTCACATAACTGTTTATTTACATGAGGTGTCTTTAGTTTATTAGGTAGATAGCTTATATTTAGTATGTCCTTTCTCCTTATATTATTGCTACTACTGAGGCTTTTCTGACTTGATATGGTTGAGTGAGCCAAGACATTTTTAGTTGAGTCTACAAAATCCTTAGCAATGGCATTATTAATTAAGTCTAAAACATCATTATCAATTAATTGTGCGGAAAAATATGTATTGGTGCCCCATTGTAATCAAACCTTTGATATTTTACTATATTGTTTGAATTAGCTAATTGTATTTATTACTATTTTCCTAAATGTTTCACTCTGTTTAACTGAATATTTCAAAACATCAACAATAAACTTTATTGTTGTTTTACTGATAAGTTTTTACTGATAAGTTTTTACTGTTATTGCAAATAAACAAGAAAGTGATACAGGCTTAACTATAGCGCACTAATTCAAAGCATGCACATGAAAAAAAAAAAATTGGCAAATCAAATGATGAACATTAGTTATCTATAAGTCACTTGGGGTGACCCCATTCGCTAACTCCTTGAGAGGAGCAGGTGGTCTAACAGTATAGAGTGCATGACTCCCAGTGTTGGAGGCTTGCCGTATTAATTCTGTTTGAGGTCTTAAGCAAGGCACTCAGTCCTCACTGCCACTCTCCATCCAGCAGAAAGTTGGTATCTGGCTATAAAGAATAAAGTTCAAAGCCATGGACAGATAGTGCATGTGTATGGCTGTAGGAGCTGAGGTTGAGACCAGGGGTGCTGCTGTATACCACTTAATGTGTATCATGTGTATAGCAGCTCTAAAAATATAGTTAGCTTCAGATTAATAGAATCCAAACTTTGTGATGAATTCCTTCAGCTCCTAAAGTATGGCACACAGATTGCTAAAATCCAACCTTTGGGTTGCAATAATAATGTCATGTTATGCATTATACATTTTATAATTTACCGAATCCCTTCATGGTGGCCTTATAGAAAGGTGAGTGTTCTATCTCTCTTAATACCATTTTCCAAAATTTAGTACATGTGTATTTATTCAGTTAATCAATCATACTCTCAAGATCATACTCTCTAGATCATAGCTGCGTTGATACATGCCATCAAATTTAGCTCTAAGCTCTCTTCAGATTAGTGGTACTTTGATCAAACATTAAGTAACTCAATATTCAGTAACTGACCTTTCAGTAATTGACCTATTACTCAAGTAAAATTGTTGAAATAACAAATTGCTTGAGAAAAGTGAGTTGATATTTACTGATCAAAACAATTATATTACATGTTGTTAATGGGAAAGGATCCTTGAATTTGCCCTATTAGAGTGAAGGTGCCTTGACATAAGGGATAAATGGAACAAAAAACACAGTAGTAAATTAACACAATTGGGTATTATGCAAAATAACATTTTCATCTTCACTAAGTACAAAGATTCTTGAAGCACAAGTCTGAATGAATAGGTTTGATAGCCCATAAGAAATATCAATAGCATCTCGATGTTTAGTATATTTTGTGACTGACGTATTAGCTGCTGATTGCATTTTCAGTTTCCAAGAACAATTTTAGGCATCTAAATATGTTCATGCATCATAAAGAAAGTTTCTAGGGAATTTAATGACTTGAAACATAACAAAATATGTATATATAAATCTTTTTGAGAGATAATTTCCAAAAAATGTCTTTGGAGCAGTAGAGAGATTGTCATATCACAAGTTAAAATTTAGATGCTTTAACCCAGAGAACCTCCCAAAAAAACCAGAAAAATCACTAAATCAAATACTCTTGGAAAAAATGCTTCCTTAAAGAAAAATTGTGATCCTGTAAACCATGCCGATTAACCATTGTCCTAAAGGTCATCACGGAAAAAGCTTCCATTATTTACCTACCCATTAAACTGGTCTTTTATGGGTTAACCAAACTGCCATAAATTAAATAATAATATATACACTTGTGTATATTATATTTTGTAATTCTACAGCATTTTGCGGTTGTCATTGTAAAATAATATTGACAACTTAAAATTGATTGTGTTGATTATATTTAATGTGGTGTTTTGCTATGGCTAGGACAATTTCTGGAAATAGCCATGATCACTACCACATCTCCCAAAAATATGTATATTGAAAATCAGTTTGTTAGTGATACCAGGGCTTAGGGTTTTGCATAATGCTTATCAAGTGCCCACTTCAGGAATATATTTTTTTCTATAAGGGTTAAAATAACTTCCGTTACTATGAGAGCGTAGGATTCATTATGCATAATCTCTGCTATATCTGATAACATTTATATCAGGTTTGTTTCACGATCAATGGTGAAACTTGACTATTAAGTGATGTGCTGTCCTAAGAATACATCATTACCAGTTTGTGCATGAGTTTCTGTGCCATAAAACAGCTCCTTATTTTTCTATATGAATTTACAATGCCATTAATTTTAGATATGAAAATGTGCTATTTTTGGGCAATGCCAGTTTCAGTACTATAGAAACTCACTGTTTGTGATTACTATTAAAAAAAATTATTAGCCTCAAATAAAGAATCTTTTCAAGAATTTGAAATCTTTTGTAGCATAATTCTGCTACTCTGACTTACAAGAATGAATATCATTAAGGAAGTTAAAAGTATAAACATTTATTTTACAAACTATTTGAAATTATGTTTAACTTTTTTATCAATGTTTGTGAAAAGAAAGTAAACAAGTATTATTCCAACTATTAAGGGAATTCAAAGGTATATAAAAATGTGAACTTTTGCTTCATTTTTTATTGGCTGAAATTTACAGCACTACACTGGGTGTCAGAATGCTATGAGATTAATTTTGAGTTCAGAAAAAGACAAACCCCCTGCACAGGCTTCCAATGTGAAAAGGCCTTTAAATTATGCACAATAACTAATTAAATAATCCACAAAATTTGATTAATTTGAAAGTTTGCTGAGGAAGATCTCACATTCTCACAGCCAAAATAGTGAAGTCATTGGGCTATGGAGAATTCACATAACAAATTCCTTTACAAATGTTTGAGTGACGCAATCTGGCTCCCTGTTTCATGGCATTCACTTTCTGACATAATCCTGTTAATGCATTACACCCAAGAACAGAGGATGTGATAAGGGCGTCAATATCCTACATATTGTGTCAATTAATTGGATAAAATTAGGATGTTTCAGCGATTTCAATGTTTCCTTATGTACTCCAAACTGTTAATGATATTAATAAAGTATATTTACAATAGTAATTTCAATTCGGACAACAAAGCCCTGAAAGGTATATCATACATCATTGTGTTAGATACATTTTTCACACCTAAATTATTTGTCTATCTATTGCATGCTACATACAACATTCTTTCAACTGTTTTAGTACAATGATAACCACAGATTTGTTAAAATACCGGCCAAATGCATGGGTCAAAATCATAAATAAGAAAAAACAACAAATAAATACCAACAATATATTCACCTTGTATGACATGAGTTGCCTTTTTGTATTTAAGAGTAGCCAGTCAGACACACAAACATGCTTGCCCTCTAACCTGGCACTCAATAAAAAGGCAATGCATTACCTAATTTTCCTTGCAACTACCATGGCACTGCCTGTCTCCAGTTACATGTAGGTGGACATAAACATTGAGTAGGTGAGCACCTGCTCAATGAAATGCAATTGGCTTTTGTGTGCTTGGTCCTTGAGGGGCTATGTCTGTGATTAATTCCCCTTTTACTGTGTGCTTCACATAGGCACATCATCTGCAAAAGTGGCAGTTTACAATGCTCGCCAATGAATTATGAGAAGGGCAATTTAGAAAGACGGATGAAGGGTTTAGACTATAGTGAGGGAAGGTGAATACACTATGCAGATTGCAAATCATATTTTATCATAGTGCATGCAAAAAAATACTTAGGATATTCATCACAAAAAAGCTTGAGTAAGCACTTTTGCTATTTAATATTGGCATGCTTGTGATGTTAATTGGAAGATCAAGAAGCTGTTTGTGATTTTAATTTCTTTGGTGAGAGGGAGAATGGAGAAACTATCATATATCTGCTGATCCAATTCAGACTAATATCCAACAGAAACTACCTTTATCTACCTTAACATGTCATTCATGTTAGTCTATTGCTTATTTTCTTCACAGACCTGATTATTCAATGAAGTGACTAAAAGCTCGAATTGATTTAAAACAGAATACGCACAGAAACTCATGCAGTAGTTTCAGTGATATAGTAAAAGTTTTTCTCATAAACAGTAATAAAATAACTGATTAACAAACAATAGTCAATGAATTTAATACATTTTCAGGATTATTAAAATCCATACAATATTAAATTCAGGTTCCAAAAGATGACACTGAAAATTATCAACAAACTGAAGCCCAAAACAAGTAAAAGACATGACCAGATATATATATGAGCCACTAAACTATGTAATAAACAAGTCAATAGACATGGTAATATTTCCGTACTAGCCAGAGTTCTTGAAACTACAAGGTGCTGATCATGCAATGATTTTGAGGAACATACATTGTGATTTGGCTCAAACTAGTGTGTTTTTAATGAAACACCTCACGTGGCATTTGTCTACAGATGTGCGGAACAAGCCACTTAATTCTGGTTGGCCATATCAGCAGTTATTTTATAATTTTACTGAATCCCTTTATATTTTTCAGCTGTCAAAAATATGTCATGCATTTGTTAGTTAGTTAGTGTTATTGTTTAACGCCTCATCAGCACCTGAGTGGGCTAGGTAGAGGCTCTCTAGGGTAAGATTGATTATATATAGTTGGTAGTAGAAACCATAAGCATGTAAAAAAATCAATAATTGTCTGCGTTGGATAGCTGGAGCAGCTTGTGCAATGCGCACTGTCCTGTTTTAGCCACTGGGGATAGAGGACTTCACCCCAAATGTTTCCACCCTTGCCGTGTGGAGGCCCAGGACCTTCGAGGGCGTCATGCATTTGTAATGTAGAAAATAATGCTTATGAAGAGGTCTGAGAGTCAAGGTGCTTTAGATAAAAATACACATAGTGTTATTGTATGAGCAATAATTTAGTTTCCATCACTGTGACACTGGATTGACTCTTTGGTATATATGTAATATATATAACTTCCTCACTGGCCATGGAAGAGTTCATAGGTTTGATTTCCATGATGGGCACTCTCCTTAGACATTACAATTTCAAGACCTGAAGAAATTTATCTTTTAGTGTTTATTATTCACTGTTAAGATACAGTTAATAAGACCTCATGTTAAAACATTTTGTGGACACTTTATTGCAACAACTGAAAATACATGCTATTCTCAGAAAAAAAGTTTATTTCAAGTAAGAAATGCCACTAAGACACAGGGAATAGCATTTATTAGAGGAAAAATACACTCTGAATAAAACAACATTTTGAATACATGAGTGTGGAATTTTTTACCAGCACATGAAGTTGAAGGATGAATAAGTTAAAAAGTAATATAGATACAAATAACTAACATTCAATAAAATTTGCCAAGAACTATTCGCACCACCTTCTTTCTATTTTTCCCTGAGATTAAATCACCAAAACAAATGGCACAAATATTCAAAAACTGCAATAACAAGACACTGGTTTGTACTGCTTCACAACTACCCAGTTATTATCCTGTTTTACTTTGACTTTAAGAGGATATACATACTCCAGACATCTTGCATTAACATTGTGATTAAGACACTTAGAGGTACATCGACATTTAGCTACAAGTATCTCTTGGGGTTGCCTATTGGCATCATAGTCAGTCATCATATTCCATGGACATATTGCTCGCATGTTGGGATGTCGAGACTCTTCCTTCCCAAAATTGTAACAGAGACCACTAGAGTGGAGCCTCACATCTTCCGATTCTGCTATTGCTCTTCTATGACGCAACAAACCACTGGGAGGAAATTTTGTGGATTCGAGGGTGAAATTTGTTAATGCTGAAGGAACAAAGACCTTACGATAGTTGCCATCCCCATCCATAATCCTGAGGTATTTCCCACCATTGTTTAACTGCACAGCATCTTCGTTGCTTGTCGATTGAACTTTACTAGGCAGGGTATCATTAACTGATGATAAGTTTGCTACACTTTCATCGAATGCTTTGCTGTTCATAAAAGTTGGAGTCATGGGCCATCCAAAGACACCAGTTAGTGTTGCCAAGCCAAAAAGGAGATTCTGAAACATATAGAGTGCAGAAATGATAACTGTGTAGACTGATCATTGTTATGTTTGATAAATTCATACAGTTCACCTAGAGTGTTCAATAGTTTTCCTTACCTTAATGAGATTCATTGTGCCAAAATATTGAAAAGTATGTGTAGTCTTCCTCTGGCTGCAGATAGCTGACTGGTAGGTTGTCAAAATGAGCTTATATAGCCATACCAGAGGGAATAAGGTGTGGGATAGAAACCAGGGCTGACCAAAAACCCTGCTACATTTCATCACATTATTGAAATGTAGGAAAACTAAATAATGATTTATGGCACAGAAACTCTTTTAATGATTTTATCTTAGAATCTTTATTACCTTCATCTACTATTAATCCTGACAGCTTCATAAAGTCATAATAAAAGGTTTTTTGTGACATAATATAGATAGCGTATAGTCTTATTTTGAGGAAGTTACTATTAATTGTGCGGAAAAATATGTATTGGTGCCCCATTGTAATCAAGCCTTTGATATTTTACTATATTGTTTGAATTAGCTAATTGTATTTATTACTATTTTCCTAAATGTTTCACTCTGTTTAACTGAATATTTCAAAACATCAACAATAAACTTTATTGTTGTTTTACTGATAAGTTTTTACTGATAAGTTTTTACTGTTATTGCAAATAAACAAGAAAGTGATACAGGCTTAACTATAGCGCACTAATTCAAAGCATGCACATGAAAAAAAAAAAATTGGCAAATCAAATGATGAACATTAGTTATCTATAAGTCACTTGGGGTGACCCCATTCGCTAACTCCTTGAGAGGAGCAGGTGGTCTAACAGTATAGAGTGCATGACTCCCAGTGTTGGAGGCTTGCCGTATTAATTCTGTTTGAGGTCTTAAGCAAGGCACTCAGTCCTCACTGCCACTCTCCATCCAGCAGAAAGTTGGTATCTGGCTATAAAGAATAAAGTTCAAAGCCACGGACAGATAGTGCATGTGTATGGCTGTAGGAGCTGAGGTTGAGACCAGGGGTGCTGCTGTATACCACTTAATGTGTATCATGTGTATAGCAGCTCTAAAAATATAGTTAGCTTCAGATTAATAGAATCCAAACTTTGTGATGAATTCCTTCAGCTCCTAAAGTATGGCACACAGATTGCTAAAATCCAACCTTTGGGTTGCAATAATAATGTCATGTTATGCATTATACATTTTATAATTTACCGAATCCCTTCATGGTGGCCTTATAGAAAGGTGAGTGTTCTATCTCTCTTAATACCATTTTCCAAAATTTAGTACATGTGTATTTATTCAGTTAATCAATCATACTCTCAAGATCATACTCTCTAGATCATAGCTGCATTGATACATGCCATCAAATTTAGCTCTAAGCTCTCTTCAGATTAGTGGTACTTTGATCAAACATTAAGTAACTCAATATTCAGTAACTGACCTTTCAGTAATTGACCTATTACTCAAGTAAAATTGTTGAAATAACAAATTGCTTGAGAAAAGTGAGTTGATATTTACTGATCAAAACAATTATATTACATGTTGTTAATGGGAAAGGATCCTTGAATTTGCCCTATTAGAGTGAAGGTGCCTTGACATAAGGGATAAATGGAACAAAAAACACAGTAGTAAATTAACACAATTGGGTATTATGCAAAATAACATTTTCATCTTCACTAAGTACAAAGATTCTTGAAGCACAAGTCTGAATGAATAGGTTTGATAGCCCATAAGAAATATCAATAGCATCTCGATGTTTAGTATATTTTGTGACTGACGTATTAGCTGCTGATTGCATTTTCAGTTTCCAAGAACAATTTTAGGCATCTAAATATGTTCATGCATCATAAAGAAAGTTTCTAGGGAATTTAATGACTTGAAACATAACAAAATATGTATATATAAATCTTTTTGAGAGATGATTTCCAAAAAATGTCTTTGGAGCAGTAGAGAGATTGTCATATCACAAGTTAAAATTTAGATGCTTTAACCCAGAGAACCTCCCAAAAAAACCAGAAAAATCACTAAATCAAATACTCTTGGAAAAAATGCTTCCTTAAAGAAAAATTGTGATCCTGTAAACCATGCCGATTAACCATTGTCCTAAAGGTCATCACGGAAAAAGCTTCCATTATTTACCTACCCATTAAACTGGTCTTTTATGGGTTAACCAAACTGCCATAAATTAAATAATAATATATACACTTGTGTATATTATATTTTGTAATTCTACAGCATTTTGCGGTTGTCATTGTAAAATAATATTGACAACTTAAAATTGATTGCGTTGATTATATTTAATGTGGTGTTTTGCTATGGCTAGGACAAGTGTGTTAAACCCATGGAAATAGCCATGATCACTACCACATCTCCCAAAAATATGTATATTGAAAATCAGTTTGTTAGTGATACCAGGGCTTAGGGTTTTGCATAATGCTTATCAAGTGCCCACTTCAGGAATATATTTTTTTCTATAAGGGTTAAAATAACTTCCGTTACTATGAGAGCGTAGGATTCATTATGCATAATCTCTGCTATATCTGATAACATTTATATCAGGTTTGTTTCACAATCAATGGTGAAACTTGACTAGTAAGTGATGTGCTGTCCTAAGAATACATCATTACCAGTTTGTGCATGAGTTTCTGTGCCATAAAACAGCTCCTTATTTTTCTATATGAATTTACAATGCCATTAATTTTAGATATGAAAATGTGCTATTTTTGGGCAATGCCAGTTTCAGTACTATAGAAACTCACTGTTTGTGATTACTATTAAAAAAAATTATTAGCCTCAAATAAAGAATCTTTTCAAGAATTTGAAATCTTTTGTAGCATAATTCTGCTACTCTGACTTACAAGAATGAATATCATTAAGGAAGTTAAAAATATAAACATTTATTTTACAAACTATTTGAAATTATGTTTAACTTTTTTATCAATGTTTGTGAAAAGAAAGTAAACAAGTATTATTCCAACTATTAAGGGAATTCAAAGGTATATAAAAATGTGAACTTTTGCTTCATTTTTTATTGGCTGAAATTTACAGCACTACACTGGGTGTCAGAATGCTATGAGATTAATTTTGAGTTCAGAAAAAGACAAACCCCCTGCACAGGCTTCCAATGTGAAAAGGCCTTTAAATTATGCACAATAACTAATTAAATAATCCACAAAATTTGATTAATTTGAAAGTTTGCTGAGGAAGATCTCACATTCTCACAGCCAAAATAGTGAAGTCATTTGGCTATGGAGAATTCACATAACAAATTCCTTTACAAATGTTTGAGTGACGCAATCTGGCTCCCTGTTTCATGGCATTCACTTTCTGACATAATCCTGTTAATGCATTACACCCAAGAACAGAGGATGTGATAAGGGCGTCAATATCCTACATATTGTGTCAATTAATTGGATAAAATTAGGATGTTTCAGCGATTTCAATGTTTCCTTATGTACTCCAAACTGTTAATGATATTAATAAAGTATATTTACAATAGTAATTTCAATTCGGACAACAAAGCCCTGAAAGGTATATCATACATCATTGTGTTAGATACATTTTTCACACCTAAATTATTTGTCTATCTATTGCATGCTACATACAACATTCTTTCAACTGTTTTAGTACAATGATAACCACAGATTTGTTAAAATACCAGCCAAATGCATGGGTCAAAATCATAAATAAGAAAAAACAACAAATAAATACCAACAATATATTCACCTTGTATGACATGAGTTGCCTTTTTGTATTTAAGAGTAGCCAGTCAGACACACAAACATGCTTGCCCTCTAACCTGGCACTCAATAAAAAGGCAATGCATTAGCTAATTTTCCTTGCAACTACCATGGCACTGCCTGTCTCCAGTAACATGTAGGTGGACATAAACATTGAGTAGGTGAGCACCTGCTCAATGAAATGCAATTGGCTTTTGTGTGCTTGGTCCTTGAGGGGCTATGTCTGTGATTAATTCCCCTTTTACTGTGTGCTTCACATAGGCACATCATCTGCAAAAGTGGCAGTTTACAATGCTCGCCAATGAATTATGAGAAGGGCAATTTAGAAAGACGGATGAAGGGTTTAAAGTGAAGTGACGGAAGGTGAATACACTATGCAGATTGCAGATTACATTTTATCAAAGTGCATGCAAATTACTTAGGATATTCATCACAAAAAAGCTTGAATAAGCACTTTTGCTATTTAATATTGGCATGCTTGTGATGTTAATTGGAAGATCAAGAAGCTGTTTGTGATTTTAATTTCTTTGGTGAGAGGGAGAATGGGGAAACTATCATATATCTGCTGATCCAATTCAGACTAATATCCTACAGAAACTACCTTTATCA
The DNA here is from genome assembly GCA_932294295.1 of Alitta virens. Classification (NCBI taxonomy): domain Eukaryota; kingdom Metazoa; phylum Annelida; class Polychaeta; order Phyllodocida; family Nereididae; genus Alitta; species Alitta virens. The sequence goes on from OW028582.1 coordinate 19,893,030, forward strand.
ACCTTAACATGTCATTCATGTTAGTCTATTGCTTATTTTCTTCACAGTCCTGATTATTCAATAAAGTGACTAAAAGCTCAGATTTATTTAAAACAGAATACACATAGCCAAAAGTACAGAAACTCATGCAGCAGTTTCAGTGATATAGTAAAAATAGCACAAGGAAACAGCGGAGGGTATATGTAGCATTTTTCTCATAAACAGTAATAAAATAACTGATAAACAAACAATAGTCAATGAATTTAATATATTTTCAGGATTATTAAAATCCATACAATATTAAATTCAGGTTCCAAAAGATGACACACTGAAAATTGTCAACAAACTGAAGCCCAAAACAAGTAAAAGACATGCCCAGATATATATATATAATATATGAGCCACTAAAATATGTAATAAACAAGTCAATAGACATGGTAATATTTCCGTACTAGCCAGAGTTCTTGAAACTACAAGGTGATTGACCATAACCAAATGCATGTTAATACGGCCGCTTATCTTCGCAAGGAAAATAAAAAAGGAAACACAAAGGGAGACCTGGATTTAATGGCACTTGGCTAAATGACTACTCACATAACGATTGTACAAACAATCAAGACTTACTGTAGTAGATATAACCATTTTGTATTATCAACAGGCCATTGTTTTTATAAATTCATAATATTATACTCTTTTGCAGGGGCAGGAAATATAGCCAGTTATTTGGCAAGCTGTTTACTTGCAAACATTTAGATGAGATGATAAATTACTTCCAAATAATGTTACACATTTGCTCCAAGTACATTTTTTCTAATATGGCCCAGTGCAGATATTGACCAAGAATATGCTGATCATGCAATGATTTTGAGGAACATACATTGTGATTTGGCTCAAACTAGTGTGTTTTCCCTCTTTCTCCCAATTTCATTTGAATTTTCTGAATGATGATATTGCTTCATTACTTTTAAGAGTGTCATCACATTCAATTTAAGGATAAAAATATATCCAAAAAGGTGAAAACCAAAACCTTTTAATGAAACACCTCACGTGGCATTTGTCTACAGATGTGCAAAACAAGCCACTTAATTCTGGTTAACCATATCAGCAGTTATTTTATATTTTTACTGCATCCTTTATATTTTTGCAGCTGTCAAAAATATGTCATGCATTTGTTATGTAGAAAATAATGTTTATGAAGAGGTCTGAGAATCAAGGTGCTTTAGATACACATAGTGTTATCGTATGAGCGATAATTTAGTTTCCATCACTGTGACACTGGAGTGACTCTTTGGTATATATGTAATATATATAACTTTCTCACTGGCCATGGAAGAGTTCATAGGTTTGATTTCCATGGTGGACACTCTCCTTTGACATTACAATTTCAAGACCTGCAGAAATTTATCTTTAAGTGTTTATTATTCACTGTTAAGATACAGTTAATAAGACCTTAAATACATGACATTAGAACATTTTGTGGACACTTTATTGCAACAACTGAAAATACATGCTATTCTCAGAAAACAATTTTATTTCAAGTAAGAAATGCCACTAAGACACAAGGAATAGCATTTATTAGAGGAAAAATACACTCTGAATAAAACAACATTTTGAATACATAAGTGTGCAAGGAATTTTTTACCAGCTCATGAAGTTGAAGGATGAAAAAGTTAAAAAGTAGGTACATATAACTAACAATCAATAAAATTTGCCAAGAACTATTCGCACCACCTTCTTTCTATTTTTCCCTGAGATTAAATCACCCAAAACAAATGGCACAAATATTCAAAAACTGCAATAACAAGAGACTGGTTTGTACTGCTTCACAACTACCCAGTTATTATCCTGTTTTACTTTGACTTTAAGAGGATATACATACTCCAGACATCTTGCATTAACATTGTGATTAAGACACTTAGAGGTACATCGACATTTAGCTACAAGTATCTCTTGGGGTTGCCTATTGGCATCATAGTCAGTCATCACATTCCATGGACATATTGCTCGCATGTTGGGATGTCGAGACTCTTCATTCCCAAAATTGTAACAGAGACCACTAGAGTGAAGCCTCACATCTTCCGATACTGCTATTGCTCTTCTATGACGTAACAAACCACTGGGAGGAAATTTTGTGGATTCGAGGTTGAAATTTGTTAATGCTGGAGGAACAAAGACACTACGATAGTTGCCATCCCCATCCATAATCCTGAGGTATTTTCCACCATTGTTTAACTGCACAGCATCTTCGTTGGTTGTCGATTGAACTTTACTAGGTAGTGTATCATTAACTGATGACAAGTTTGCTACACTTTCATTAAATGCTTTGCTGTTCATAAAAGTTGGAGTCATGGGCCATCCAAAGACACCAGTTAGTGTTGCCAAGCCAAAAAGGAGATTCTGAAACATATAGAGTGCAGAAATGACAACTGTGTAGACTGATCATTGTTATGTTTGATGAATTCATACAGTTTACCTAGAGTGTTCAATAGGTTTCCTTACCTTAATGAGATTCATTGTGCCAAAATATCAAAAAATATGTGTAGTCTTCCTCTGGCTGAAGTAAGCTGACTGGTAGGTTGTCAAAATGAGCTTATATAGTAATACCAGAGGGAATAAGGTGTGGGATAGAAACCAGGGCTGACCAAAAACCCTGCTACATTTTATCACATTATTGAAATGTAGGAAAACTAAATAATGATTTATGGCACAGAAACTCTTTTAATGATTTTATCTTAGAATCTTTATTATCTTAATCTTCTATTAATCCTGACAGTTTCATAAAGTCATGATAAAAGGTTTTTTGGGACATAATATAGATAGCGCATAGTCTTATTTTGAGGAAGTTACTATTAATTGTGCGGAAAAATATGTATTGGTGCCCCATTGTAATCAAACCTTTGATATTTTACTATATTGTTTGAATTAGCTAATTGTATTTATTACTATTTTCCTAAATGTTTCACTCTGTTTAACTGAATATTTCAAAACACCAACAATAAACTTTATTATTGTTTTTCTGATAAGTTTTTACTGATAAGTTTTTACTGTTATTGCAAATAAACAAGTAAGTGATACAGGCTTAACTATAGCGCACTAATTCAAAGCATGCACATGAAAAAAAAAAAATTGGCAAGTCAAATGATGAACATTAGTTATCTATAAGTCACTTGGGGTGACCCCATTCGCTAACTCCTTGAGAGGAGCAGGTGGTCTAACAGTATAGAGTGCATGACTCCCAGTGTTGGAGGCTTGCCGTATTAATTCTGTTTGAGGTCTTAAGCAAGGCACTCAGTCCTCACTGCCACTCTCCATCCAGCAGAAAGTTGGTATCTGGCTATAAAGAATAAAGTTCAAAGCCACGGACAGATAGTGCATGTGTATGGCTGTAGGAGCTGAGGTTGAGACCAGGGATGCTGCTGTATACCACTTAATGTGTATCATGTGTATAGCAGCTCTAAAAATATAGTTAGCTTCAGATTGATAGAATCCAAACTTTGTGATGAATTCCTTCAGCTCCTAAAGCATGGCACACAGATTGCTAAAATCCAACCTTTGGGTTGCAATAATAATGTCATGTTATGCATTATACATTTTATAATTTACCGAATCCCTTCATGGTGGCCTTATAGAAAGGTGAGTGTTCTATCTCTCTTAATACCATTTTCCAAAATTTAGTACATGTGTATTTATTCAGTTAATCAATCATACTCTCAAGATCATACTCTCTAGATCATAGCTGCGTTGATACATGCCATCAAATTTAGCTCTAAGCTCTCTTCAGATTAGTGGTACTTTGATCAAACATTAAGTAACTCAATATTCAGTAACTGACCTTTCAGTAATTGACCTATTACTCAAGTAAAATTGTTGAAATAAGAAATTGCTTGAGAAAAGTGAGTTGATATTTACTGATCAAAACAATTATATTACAAGTTGTTAATGGGAAAGGATCCTTGAATTTGCCCTATTAGAGTGAAGGTGCCTTGACATAAGGGATAAATGGAACAAAAAACACAGTAGTAAATTAACACAATTGGGTATTATGCAAAATAACATTTTCATCTTCACTAAGTACAAAGATTCTTGAAGCACAAGTCGGAATGAATAGGTTTGATAGCCCATAAGAAATATCAATAGCATCTCGATGTTTAGTATATTTTGTGACTGACGTATTAGCTGCTGATTGCATTTTCAGTTTCCAAGAACAATTTTAGGCATCTAAATATGCTCATGCATCATAAAGAAAGTTTCTAGGGTATTTTAATGACTTGAAACATAACAAAATATGTATATATAAATCTTTTTGAGAGATGATTTCCAAAAAATGTCTTTGGAGCAGTAGAGAGATTGTCATATCACAAGTTAAAATTTAGATGCTTTAACCCAGAAAACCTCCCAAAAAAACCAGAAAAATCACTAAATCAAATACTCTTGGAAAAAATGCTTCCTTAAAGAAAAATTGTGATCCTGTTAACCATGCCGATTAACCATTGTCCTAAAGGTCATCACGGAAAAAGCTTCCATTATTTACCTACCCATTAAACTGGTCTTTTATGGGTTAACCAAACTGCCATAAATTAAATAATAATATATACACTTGTGTATATCATATTTTGTAATTCTACAGCATTTTGCGGTTGTCATTGTAAAATAATATTGACAACTTAAAATTGATTGCGTTGATTATATTTAATGTGGTGTTTTGCTATGGCTAGGACAAGTGTGTTAAACCCATGGAAATAGCCATGATCACTACCACATCTCCCAAAAATATGTATATTGAAAATCAGTTTGTTAGTGATACCAGGGCTTAGGGTTTTGCATAATGCTTATCAAGTGCCCACTTCAGGAATATATTTTTTTCTATAAGGGTTAAAATAACTTCCGTTACTATGAGAGCGTAGGATTCATTATGCATAATCTCTGCTATATCTGATAACATTTATATCAGGTTTGTTTCACAATCAATGGTGAAACTTGACTAGTAAGTGATGTGCTGTCCTAAGAATACATCATTACCAGTTTTTGCATGAGTTTCTGTGCCATAAAACAGCTCCTTATTTTTCTATATGAATTTACAATGCCATTAATTTTAGATATGAAAATGTGCTATTTTTGGGCAATGCCAGTTTCAGTACTATAGAAACTCACTGTTTGTTATTACTATTAAAAAAAATTATTAGCCTCAAATAAAGAATCTTTTCAAGAGTTTGAAATCTTTTGTAGCATAATTCTGCTACTCTGACTTACAAGAATGAATCTCATTAATGTAGTTAAAAATATAAACATTTATTTTACAAACTATTTGAAATTATGTTAAACTTTTTATTTGAAGGGTTTAGAGTGTAATGACGGAAGGTGAATACAATATGCAGATTGCAGATCATATTTTATGGAAGTGCATGCAAATTACTTAGGATATTTATCACAAAAAAGCTGGAGTAAGCACTTTTGCTATTTAATATTGGCATGCTTGTGATGTTAATTGGAAGATCAAGTCTGAAGCTGTTTGTGATTTTAATTTCATTGGTGAGAGGGAGAATGGAGAAACTATATTATATCTGCTGATCCAATTCAGACTAATATCCAACAGAAACTACCTTTATCTACCTTAACATGTCATTGATGCTAGTCTATTGCTTATTTTCTTCACAGTCCTGATTATTCAATAAAGTGACTAAAAGCTCAGATTTATGTAAAAAAGAATACACGTAGCCAAAAGTACAGAAACTTATGCAGTAGTTTCAGTTATATAGCAAAAATAGCACAAGGAAGCAGCGCAAGGTATGTGTAGTGTTTTTCTCATAAATAGTAATAAAATAACTGATAAAAAAACAATAGTCAATGAATTTAATACATTTTCAGGATTATTAACATCCATACATTCAGGTTCCAAAAGATGACACTGAAAATTATCAACAAACTGAAGCCCAAAACAAGTAAAAGACATTACCAGATATATATAACATAAACGAGCCACTAAACTATATAATACACAGATCAATAGACATGGGAATATTTCCCTACTAGGCAGACTCCTTAAAACTACCAGGTGATTGACCACTACTAAATGCATGTTAATACAGGCGCTTATCTTCGCAAAGAAAAAAAAAAAGAAAGAACGGGAAACCAGAAAGATTTAATGTCACTTGACTAAAAGATTACTGACATAACCATTGTACAAACATCAAGACTTACTTAGCGTAGGAGAAATAAGCATTTTATATTACCAACAGGCCATTTGTTTTAATAAATTCATAATATTATACTCTATTGCAGGGGTAGGAAATATAAACTGTTTACTTGCAAACATTTAGATGAGATGATTAACTACTTTCAAATCATTTTACAGATTTGCTCCATTGCAAGTGTAATTTTTTAAAATATGGCCCAGTGCAGATATTGATCAAGAAGATGCTGATCATGCAATGATATTGAGGAACATATATTTTGATTTGCTCAAACTAGTGTGTGTTCCCTTTTTCTCCAAACTTCAGTTGAATTTTCTGAATCATGACATTGCATCATTACATTAAAGAGTGTCATCACATTTAATTTAAGGATTAACAATATATCCACAAAGGTGAAAACCAAAATCTTTTAATAAAACACCTCACCTGGCATCCAAGCCAGTTTATTTTGGGTAGCCATGTCTGCAGTTATTTTATAATATTACTGCATCCTTTATATTTTTGCAGCTGTCAAAAATATGTCATGCATTTGTTAAGTAGAAATTAATGCTTATGAAGAGGTCTGAGAATCAAGATGTTTTGATAAAAATACACATAGTGTTATAAAAGCAGCTATTGTATGAGCGATAACTGAGTTTCCATCACTGTGACACTGGAGTGACTCTTTGGCAAATATATATTACCTCCTCACTGTTCATGGAAGAGTTCATAGGTTTGATTTCCATGGTGGAAACTTTCTTTTACATTACAATTTCAAGAGCTGAAGAAATTTATACTTAAGTGTTTATTATTCATTGTTAAGACACAGTTAATAAGACTTCATGTTTGTACATCTTATGGATACTTTATTGCAAAAACTGGGAATGCAACTGACACAAGGAATAGCAGTTATTAGAACAAAAAACATCAAATAAAACAACATTTTGAATACATAAGTGAGGAATAAATCTTTACCTACTCATGAAGTTGAAGGATCAACAAGTTATAAAAAAAAATACAGTCAATATATTAGGTACACATAACTAGCAATAAATACAATTTGTTAAATGATAAGCAAACTACCTTGTTTCTAATTTTCCCTGAGATTCAATCACCAAAAGAAATGGTACAAACATTCAAAAACTGCAATAACAAGAGACTGGTTTGTACTGCTTCACAATAACCCAGTTATTATCCTGTTTCACTTTGACTTTAAGAGGATATATATACTCCAGACACCTTGCATTAAGATTGTGATTAAGACACTTAGAGGTACATCGACATTTAGCTACAAGTATCTCTTGGGGTTGCCTGTTGGCCTCATAGTCAGTCATCACATTCCATGGACATATTGCTCGCATGTTGGGATGTCGAGACTCTTCATTCCCAAAATTGTAACAGAGACCACTAGAGTGTAGCCTCACATCTTGCGACTCTGCTATTGCTCTTCTATGACGCGACAAACCACTGGGAGGAAATTTTGTGGACTCCACGTTGAAATTTGTTAATGCTGGAGGAACAAAGACACTACGATATTTCCCATCCACATCCATAATCCTGAGGTATTTTCCACCATTGTTTAACTGCACAGCATCTTCATTGCTTGTCGATTGAAATTTACTAGGTAGTGTATCATTGACTGACGATAAGTTTGCTACACTTTCATTGAATGCTTTGCTGTTCATAAAAGTTGGAGTCATGGGCCATCCAAAGACACCAGTTAGTGTTGCCAAGCCAAACAGGAGATTCTGCAAAAAAAACAAAAAAGATTGCAGAAATGATAACTGTGGAGAGTGATCATTGTTGTTTTATAAATCTTACAGTTAACATAGAGTGTGCAAAAGTTTTACATACCTTAAAGAGATTCATTGTGTTACAGCACAAGGTCTATATTTCAGAATGTATGTATCTTCTTGCTCTGGCTCCAGATAGCTGACTGGTAGATTGTCAAAAGTAGCTTATATAGTTAGACTGGAGGGAATTAAAGTGTGGGATTGAAACCAGGGTTGACCAAAAACCCTGCTACATTTCATAACATTATTGAAAAGTAGGAAAACTAATTAGTAATTTATGGAACAGAACCTCTTGGGAATGATTTTTTGTTTGAATCTTTATTAGCTTCATTTTCTATTAATCATGACAGTTTCATAAATTCATACCAAAAGTTTTTTTGTGACGTGACATAAATAGTGGATAGTCTTATGTTTAGGAAGTAACTATAAATTTGTGTGGAAAAATGTGTCTTTATTGGTGCCGCAGTGTACTTAAACCTTTGACCTTGTTATTAACTATATTTTTTGAAAGAGCTGATTGTATTTATTAGTTTGATAGCAGTTATATGCCTGACACAATTTTCTCAAATGTTTCACTCTGTTTAGTTGAATATTTCAAAAAATCTACGATAAACTTCATATGTTAATTTTTTACTGATAATTTTTTGCTGTTATTGCAAATAAAGAAGAAGTGATACAGGCTTAACCATGGCGCACTAATATGTAAAATAGATCTTATTTGCAATGCTAAACTTTAGTTATTCATAAGTCACTTGGGGTGACCCCATTCTGTAACTCCTTGAGAGGAGCAGGTGGTCTAACAGTACAGAGTGCTAATTGACTCCCAATACTGTGTTCGAGACTTGCCTAGTGACTTCTTTTTGAGGACTGAAGTAAGCTGCTTAGTCCTCACTGCCACTGTCTACCCAGCATAAAGTTGGTACCTGGTTATACAGAATGAAGTTCAAAGCCACGGACAGATAGTGTGTGTATGGCTGTATACTCCCAGGGGAGCTGAGGTTGAAACCAGGGGTGCTGCTGTATACCACTTAATGTGTATAGCAGCTCTAAAATATAGTAAGCTACAGATTGTTAAAATCCAAACTTTGAGTTGAATTCTTTCACAGTGACCTTGAAGAAGGGTGAGTGTTCTATATCTCTTAATATACCATTTTCTAAAAATTCAGTACATCATACTCTCTAGATCATAGCTGTGTTGTTACATGCCATCAAGTAACTCAATATTCAGTAACTGACCTATTACTCAACAACATTGTTAAAATAACAAATTGCTTGAGAAAATAGAGTAGATTTTTACTTGTCAAAACAATCGTCAAAATTAACTTACAAATCGTTTATGGGAAAGGATCTGCGGATTTGTGCTATTACTGTGCCTTGACAAAAGGAATAAATGTAATAAGTATGATAAATGTGAGGACATGAAAAAACTTATTTTATGATTTGCATATTAGCTGCAGATTGCATTTTCAGTTTCCATGAATAATTTTAGGCATCCGAATTTGATAATGCATCATAAATAAATAGCTTTTAGGGTATTTTAATAACATAAAAAAAATATGTATATATTATTTTTTTTTTTTTTCAGAGATGACTTCCAAAACATGTCTTTGGAGCAGTAGAGAGTGTGATATCACAAGTTCAAATTTGAATGCTTAAACTCTGAAATACTCCCTCACCCCCAAAAAAAAATACGGGGTAATCACTGAATCAAATACTCTTGGACAAATTCTGTCCTAAAAGAAAAGGATGTGATCCTATTAACCATGCCGATTAACTATTTTAAAATTAACTATTGTCCTAAAGGTTATCACTGAAAAAGCTCACATTAGTTACCGGCCCATTAAACTGGTCTTTTATGGGTTAACCAAATTGCAATAAACTAAATGATAATATATACACTTGTATATATTATATTTTATGTGAATCTACAGCATTTTTTCAGTTGTCATTGTAACATAGCATAAACAATTCATTGTCTAAAAAATGATTGCCTTGATAATTTTTAACTTGATGCTTTGTTATAGACAAGTGTGTTCAACTCATGGAAATAGCCATGATCACTACCAGATCTCCCAAAAATATGTACAAGGAAAATCTGTTTGTTTATGATACCAGGCTTAGAGTTTTGCATAATGCTTCAATCGCCCACCTCAGGAATATATTTTTTTCCATAAGGGTTAAAATAACTTCTGTTACTGATAAGAGCAAGAAATAATTATCAATTATCTCTGTTTTATCTGATAACATTTATATTAGGTTTTGCAACAATCAATAGTGAAACTCGACTTAGTCTAGTAAGTGACATACTGTTCTAAGAATAAATCATTACCATCTTTGCGGAGTTCTGTGCTGTAAAACAGTTACTTATAATGTCATAAATTCTACATATGAAAACTGTGCTATTTTTGGGCAATACCAGTTTCATTCCCTCAGAAAATCACTTTTTGTGATTACTACAAACATTTTTCATTAACGTCGAGAAAAAATCCCATCAAATATTTTGAAATCTTTTATAGCATAATTCTGCTACTCTGCCTGACAAGAATGAATCTCATTAAGGTAGGTAAAAATATAAAATTGTTATTTTACAAACTGTATGTCACTGAAATAATGCTTTATTTGGTAAAAGTTAACTTTTTTTGCAAATTTTACAAGTTTATGAAAACAAAGTAATTAAGTATTATCGCAACTAATAAGAGAATTCAAGGGTATATAAAAATGTAAACTTTTGCATTGTTTTTAATTGGTTGTAATTTACTGCTTTGTACAGGAATAATCATATCAAGAAAGAAAAAGAAAGTAATCCTTGGTGGAAAACAACAGCAGAAGAGATTACTCAAAGCACTACACATGGTGTCAGAATTTTAAGAGAGGAAAATACATAAAATGGTCGTGACTTACTCATTGAGGTTTTCAGAATGTGTTGGAATTACCAAACCCGTGCACAGGCTTCCAATATGGAAAGGCCTTTAAATGATGCACAATAACTAATTAAATAATCCACAACATTTGATTAATTTGAAAGTTTGCTGAGGAAGATCTCACATTCTTACAGCCAAAATAGTGAAGTCATTGGGCAATGGAGAATTCACATACTAAGAAATTCCTTTACAAATGTTTGAGTGATGCAATCTGGCTGCCCCTTTCATAGCATTCACTTTCTTACATAATCATGTTTAATGCATTACACCCAAGAACAGAGGGTGTGATACGGGCGTCAGTATCCTACATATTGTGTCTATTAATTGGATATTGATAGGATGTTTCAGTGATTTTAATGTTTCATTATGTACTCCAAACTGTTAATGATATTAATGAGGAATATTTACAAGAGTAATGACAATTTTGACAACCAAGCCCTCAAGGGTATATAATACATCATTGTGTTAGATACATTTTTAACACCTACATGCTTTTGCCTATCTATTGCGAGCTTTAAAAAACATTCTTTCAACTGTTTAAGTACAATGATAACCACAGATTTGTTAAAATACCGGCCAATTGCATGGATCAAAAAACTAAATAAGAAAAAACAAAAACAAATACACTAACAATATTTTGACCTTGTATGACATGAATTGCCTTTTTGTATTTAAGAGTAGCCAGTAAGACACACAACATGCTTGCCCTCCAACCTCAAACAGGCTGTACTACAGTGGCACCGCCTGTCTGCAGTTACATTTAGGTTGACATAAACATTGAGTAGGTGAGCACCTGCTCACTGAAATACAATTGGCTTTTTTGTGCTTGGTCCTTGAGAGGCTATGTCTGTGATTAATTCCCCTTTTGCTGTGTGCTTCACATAGGCACAACGTCTGCAAAATTGGCAGTTTACAATGCTCGCCAATGAATTATGAGAAGGGCAATTTAGAAAGATGGATGAAGGGTTTAGACTATAGTGAGGGAAGGTGAATACACTATGCAGATTGCAGATCATATTTTATCATAGTGCATGCAAAAAAATACTTAGGATATTCATCACAAAAATGCTTGAGGAAGCACTTTTGCTATTTAATATTGGCATGCTTGTGATGTTAATTGGAAGATCAAGTCTGAAGCCATTTGTGATTTTAATTTCTTTAGTGAGAGGGAGAATGGAGAAACTATCATTTATCTGCTGATCCAACTCATGCAGTAGTTTTAGCACAAGGAAGCAGCATAAGGTATCTGTACGTTTTTTCTCATAAACAGTAATAAAATAACTGATAAACAAATAATAGTCAATGAATTCAGTACATTTTCAGGATTATTAAAATCCGTACATATGGCACACTTAAAATTATCAACAAACTGAAGCCCAAAACAAGTAAAAGACATGACCAGATATCAAGTGCCCTGCCTTAACAAATCAGAGATGAAATATATGAGCCACTAAACTATGTAATAAACAAATCCATAGACATAGGAATATTTCCCCACTAGCCAGAGTCCTTGAAACTACCAGGTCGACCATAACTAAATGCCTGTTAGTACAGCCGCTTATCTTCGCATAGAAAAGAACAGAAGAAACAGAAAGGGAAACCTGAAGGATCTAATGGTACTTGACTTAAAGATTACTCACATAATCATTGTACAAACGTCAAGTGTAGTAGAAATAAGCATTTTATATTATAAAAAGCCTTTTTGTTTTATAACTTATAATAATATTAATATTATACTATATTGCAAGGGTAGGAAAAATAGTAAGTTATTGGGCAAGCTGTTTACTTGCAAACATTTAGATGAGATGATAAACTACTTTCAAATCATGTTACACATTTGCTCCATTGCAAGTGCTTTTTTTTAATATGGCCCAGTGCAGATATTGTCCAAGAAGATGCTGATCATGCAATGATTTTGAGGAACATATATTGTGATTTGGCTCAAACTAGTGTGTGTTCCTTCTTTCTCCAATCTTCATTTGAATTTTCTGAATGATGACATTGCATTATTACACTAAGGAGTGTCATCACATTTAATTTAAGGATTAACAATATATCCAAAAAGGTGAAAACCAAAATCTTTTAATAAAACACCTCACGTGGCATTTGTCTATAGATGTGTGGAACAAGCCAGTTTATTCTGGGTAGCCATGTCTGCAGTTATTTTATAATATTACTGCATCCTTTATATTTTTGCAGCTGTTAAAAATATGTCATGCATCTGTTATGTAGAAATGAATGCTTATGAAGAGATCTGAGAATCAAGGTGCTTCAGATAAAAATACACATAGTGTTATAAAAGCAGCTATCGTATGAGCGATAACTGAGTTTCCATCACTGTGACACTGGAGTGATTCTTTGGCATATATATATAACTTCCTCACTGTCCATGGAAGAGTTCATAGGTTTGATTTCCATGGTGGAAACTCTCTTTGACATTACAATTTCAAGACCTGAAGAAATATATACTTAAGTGTTTATTATTCATTGTTAAGACACAAAGAATAAGAGTTCATGTTTGTACATTTTACAGATACTTTATTGCAACAACTGGGAATGCAACTGACACAAGAAAAACCAGTTATTAAAACAAAAAAACATCAACACTCGGAATAAAACAACATTTTGAATACATAAGTGTGCAATAAATCTTTACTTACTCATGAAGTTGAAGGATCAGTAAGTTAAAAAATAATGTAGTCAATATAATAGGTACATGTAACTAGCAATAAATAAAATTTGCTAAATGATATGCACATATTCTTGTTTCTATTTTTCCCTGAGATTTAATCACCAAAAGAAATGGTACAAACATTCAAAAACTGCAATAACAAGAGACTGGTTTATACTGCTTCACAATTACCCAGTTATTATCCTGTTTCACTTTGACTTTAAGAGGATATACATACTCCAGACACCTTGCATTAAGATTGTGAATAAGACACTTAGAGGTACATCGACATTTAGCTACAAGTATCTCTTGGGGTTGCCTATTGGCATCATAGTCAGTCATCACATTCCATGGACATATTGCTCGCATGTTGGGATGTCGCGACTCTTCATTCCCAAAATTGTAACAGAGGCCACCAGAGTGGAGCCTCACATCTTGCAACTCTGCTATTGCTCTTCTATTGCGTGACAAACCACTGGGAGGAAATTTTGTGGATTCGAGGTTGAAATTTGTTAATGCTGGAGGAACAAAGACACTGCGATATTTCCCATCCTCATCCATAATCCTGAGGTATTTTCCACCATTGTTTAACTGCACAGCATCTTCATTGCTTGTCGATTGAACTTTACTAGGTAGTGTATCATTAACTGATGACAAGTTTGCTACACTTTCATTGAATGCTTTGCTGTTCATAAAAGTTGGAGTCATGGGCCATCCAAAGACACCAGTTAGTGTTGCCAAGCCAAAAAGGAAATTCTGAAACACATAGATAATTGCAGAAATGATAACTGTGTAGACTGATCATTGTTATGTTTGATAAATTCATACAGTTCACATGGAGTGTTCAATAGTTTTATTTACCTTAATGAGATTCATTGTGCCTAAATATTAAAAAGTATGTATATTCTTGCTCTGCAGAAAGCTGACTGGTAGGCTGTCAAAATGAGCTTATATAGCTATACTACAGGTACTTGAAGTGTGGGATTGAAACCAGGGTTGATCAAAAATCCTGTTGCATTTCATCACATTATTGAAATGTATGAAAACTAAATAATAATTTATGCAACAGAAACTCTGGTAATGATTTCATTGGAATCTTTATCATCTTCATTTTCTACTAATCCTGACAGTTTCATAAAGTCATACTAAAAGTTTTGTTGCGACGTGACATAGATAGCGCATAGTCTTATTTTGAGGAAGTTACTATAAATTTGTGCGGAAATATATGCCTTTATTGGTGCCGCATTGTACTCAAACCTTTGACATTTTACTATATTTGTTTAATTAGCTATTTGTATTTATAAGTGTGATAGCAGTTATATGCATTATACAATTTTTCCAAATATTTCACTCTGTCTAATTAAATATTTCAAAACAACAACAATAAACTTGATGTTTTTATGTTTTTACTGATAAGTTTTTACTGTTATTGTTAATAAACATAAGTGATGCAAGCTTAACTATAGTGCACTGATTCAAAGCATGCCCATAAAAAAAAAAAATCTTATTCGGCAAATCAAATGCTGAACATTAGTTATCCATATGTCACTTTGGGTGACCCCATTCGCTAACTCCTTGAGAGGTGCAGGAGGTCCAGCGGTAGAGTGCTTGACTCCCAGCACTGTGTTCAAGGCTTGCTGTATTAATTCTGTTTGTGGTATCAAGCAAGGCACTTAGTCCTCACTGCCACTGTCCATCCAGCAGAAAGTTGGTATCTGGCTATACAGAATGAAGTTCAAGCCACGGACAGATAGTGTGTTTGTGTGTGGCTGTGTACTCCCACGGGAGCTGAGGTTGAGACCAGGGTGCTGCTGTATACCCCTTAATGTGTATATCCACTCCAAATGTATAGTAAGCTAGATTGCTAAAATCCAACCTTTGGGTTGCAATAATAATATCATATTCTCCATATGCATTATATATTATATAATTTACCGATTCACTTCATAGTGGCCTTGAAGAAGGGCGAGTGTTCTATCTCTCTTAATACCTTTTTCCGAAAATTTAGTACATGTGTATTCACTCAGCAAATCAATCATACTCTCAAGATTATACTTTCTAGATTATAGATACATGCCATCAAATTTTGGCTCCTAGGTATCTCCAGATCAGTGGTGCTTTAATCAAACATTCAGTAACTCAATATTAACTGACTTATTACTGAATCAAAATTGTTCAAATAACAAATTTATCATGAAAAGTGATCAAAATTAAATTACAAGTTGTTAATTTGCACTATTACATAAATGGAATAAAAAACACAGAAGTAAATTAACACAATCGCGTATTATGCAAGACAAAATTTTCATATCAATACATTGAAAATTTCATCAAAATAGAAGTGTACAAAGCTTATCTTCACTAAGTACAGCGATTCTTGAAGCACACACCTGAATAGATAGGTTTGATAGCACAAAGAAATATTAATAGCATATTGATGCTTATTATGTTTTGTGATTTACATATTAGTTGCTGATTACATTTTCAGTTCTCATGAATAATTTTAGGCGTCTAAGTTTGCTCATGGATAGTTTTTAGGGTATTTGAATGGCTTGATTCATAGAAAATATGTATAAATTAATGTGTTTGAGAGATGACTTCCACAAAATTTCCTTGGAGCAGTAGAGAGAGTTACATATAAAAAGTTAAAATTTGGATGCTTCAACTCTGAAACCCTTCCCCCCTCAAAAAAATAAACAACAACAGAAAAATCACTGAATCAAATACTCTTGGACAAATTCTTTCCTTTAAGAAAAGGATTTGCTCTTGTTAGAATGCCAATTAACCATTGTACTAAAGGTCATCACTGAAAAAGCTCCCACTAATTACCTACCCATTGAACTGGTCTTTTATGGGTTAACCAAATTGTCATAAATTAAATGATAATATATAAACTTGTATATATTATATTTTATGTAATTCTACAGCATTTTGCGGTTGTCATTGTAAAATAATATAGAAACTGATTGTCTTAAAATTTATTGCATTGATTATATTTAACGTGGTGTTGGCTAGGACAAGTGTGTTAATCTCATAGAAACAGCCATGATCATTACCAGATCTGTTTGTTAGTGATACCAGGGCTTAGGGTTTTGCATAATGCTTATCAAGTGCCCACCTCAAGAATATATTTTTTCTATAAGAGTTAAAATAACTTGCATTACTGATAAGAGCATAGGACTAATTATCCATTATCTCTGTTATATTTAATAAATTTATATCAGGTTTGTTTCAAAACAATCAATAGTGAGCCTTGACTACTAAATGCTGTCCTAAGAATAAATCATTACCAGTTTTTGCATGAATTTCTGTGCCATAAAACAGATCATTATCTTTCTATATGAATTTAAAAATGCCATAAATTCTATATATGGAAATTTTGCTTTTTTTGGACAATGCCAGTGTTAGTGTCCTAGAGACTTACTGTTTTTGAGATATTTTAATTAGCCACCACTAAATAATCTGTGCAAATATTTTGAAAGTTTCAGTATCAGAATCCTGCTACTCTGCTTTACAATAAATGTATCTCATTAAGGAAGGTTCACATCTTGAAAATCAAAGTAATCCTGGGGGGAAAGCAACAGTTGAAATCAAAATGATTCAAAGTATACTGGCTTATCAAATAATACAATTACAACAACTAAAACTCCCCCTGGGTGACAGAATGCTAAGATTTATCTTGAATAGCTCATCGGAGTTCTGCCAAAAGACAGGTCATGACATTAAATTGCCATGACTTAAAATAAATATTTTGGTTTATCACACTCATGTAAAATTTCATATCGAATTACTTGTAACGTTGATTGCTATTACAAAATCTATCAATTAGATCGGGTAGCCTCAATACCTTGAAAATAAGCAAATAGTTTAATTGATTTTGATCAATTTGTCAGAGAATTGGTCTTTCTGACTGTTGTTATATGGCCACATCTGGATATTCTTTCCTTGACCTTGCATCAATTATCGACCTGGATTAACCAGTTCTGACTGTATGAAGTTTCTGAGCTATTGTTTGGAACAGACTAAGTCATTAAATGGTGGTTTAAGATGTCAATGGAGCCAAGATGCTGCATGAAAATTATCAATTTACCAAATAATATCTTCTGGAAAGAATACCTGCACTAAAAATCCCAAAGGGTCCACTTAATGAAGAGTTATTATGTTAAATGCTGATTCTAATTGTACCTATTACTTTATCAGCACTGAGTGCTGGATACAATTCAATAAATATGAATATCTAAAATATTATCAAACTTCTTTACTAATTACTTTGCCAAACAATAAATTGAAAGTACTTCTTAGAGCCAGCACATTTAATCCATGTCCACAATGATGTGAGGACACAGAAATAGATATCTGTTATATATAACTGCATTTTTTTAAAAACTCTTTTAATCACAAAATAAGCAATATTATTGAGAAAGTTGTGCTGTCTTGCAAGGAAATGGGGCCAACCCCGCTAAACAATGGAATTTGTCAGCCATAATGATAGCAATCAACTTTACAATGTAATTTGTCATGAAATGTACTTATTACAAACCAAAATATTTATTTTATCATATCTCGTAACTCTCCAGATTAGATTTCTTCATAACTGTTTCCAAGAATGTCAGAGCATGGAGACAAGAGTAGTAGGAGTGGAAATTCTTTTTTGTCACCATCCATTGCTAATTTTATGGCTTTCTGTTGATTAACTTGCCTAGAATAGCATAGGATTTGCATATGTTTCTTCACATTTGGTGGTTTCACCCCCTACTTATATTGGCGGTTTTATAGTTGGCGGCATGTCTTTCATCCAATCAGTGTCGCAGAAGAGAAAGGGGTTCCCTGGCCTCTCTTTGATTTCTGCTAGAACACCCCCTCTCCTTGTCATGCATCAAAATATAAACAAATATTTCTTCCTCGTGTTGAATCTTTCAGTTAATTTCCTCTCCATTTGAGGATTATTTTGGCATTTTTCCCATGAAAAAGACAATTCGAAGCCAAGTTACACACTTATTTAGCTAAAAAGTTGCATTTAAGTGAGCAAAAACAGTTATTGTTTACATTCTTATAACTCCTGTGGGACAACTATGGCAAATTTGTCCTTTGGGTAGTTAAAAGGTAACTCCTAAGTGTCAATGGGTGTGACATTTGTCGTTTTTAAAGAAAACTGACACCCCCTATCAAAGTGCAATGTCATAAGAATGCACAAGCTTTTTTTCATTTTTGTAAAGTAATTTGGAATGAAAATTAATCAACTATCAGTCTTAGCAAATGCTTGTGATGTTAATTGGAAGATCGAGCTAAAGTTCTAAGTTTAATCTCTTTAGTGAGCAAGAATTACTAGAATGCATCAATTTAACAACTAGCATTAACTGTCTGTTATGAAAAAAAAAAAAAAAAACACCCAAAACTGTTACCGATATTTGCCTTGACAAATTATTAGCTGTAAGTGCATTTTAATTATAGAATTTATCATCTTAATGCAGTTTGGTAACATGGATAAGTCTCATTGGCATAATTTGTTTATCAAACAGCCTTGATTATTTAATGAAGTGTGTAAAGCTCAGATTATTTTGAAATAGAAGTCATGTGGCCAGAAAAAGTACAGGAACTCATAGAATAGTTTCGGTGACTGACACTGGTGCTCTATAAGACTTGCTGCTTCCTCCCTGTCTCGGCAATGTTCAACAAGCTAACATAGCTTAAAAAACTCCATTGCCATCCACAGACTGTTTAGTATGCTGACTGAATGATGCAGATTGAAAAGAAGAACTAGGGGCTTGTTTTCAATTTGTGTGCCTGTTATTTTTTTAGAACAAAGTTTTGCAACAAACTATCATGACATTGCTAAAAGGAATACGTGGCTTCACACTGTAGACGTGTGCTTTGTAGATTCAACAAAGAGTTGCAATCAGGCTTGATAAATGAAGAACTTATTATCCTGACACTACCTGTGTATTTCCTTTTACATAGCTTTTTACAGTAAGTTTACTTTTCTAACATATTAAAAATCCTAGTTCCATTTGGTATGAGTTTGCCCCCCCCCCCAACCAGTGTAAATAAAAAAATGATTTAATATTAATACCACATTGTCGTGCATTATAAAAATCTCTCTCCCAAAGTTATCATTTGACCCACAATTGATATGAATAGAACTCCGAAAACAGAACAAATTTATTTGACATAGTATATAAGAAATATACAAGATCATGCAGGAGAGCCCTTCTAAGAAAGCCATGCTGTCGCTGACAAAGGGCCTCCCTTTACAACATTGTATACAATAAATCAATTAGAATATAATTTAACTTAATCATAAGACTCACCAGGTTCAACTGACGTTTATATAATAGATATATTTTGCATTGAAATATTACATAAAAAGATCAAATATGCAGCACACTCAGAATTCATGATATAACTGTTTGGATGCTGCCTCTCAGCATCCCTTGTCACAGCAGTTGAGTGTATCACTCATGACATGCAACATAAGCATGATGTTCATATGGATGTCACAATCTGTCACATTGTTTACCAAAGCCCTTATGATTCATCTGTCAGAAGATGCAGTCTGCTGAGTAATCAGCTGACAGACGGCTGGTAATGTATTGTTGAAGAACTGCATAACTGTTTTTGTAAACTATAGCCTTAATGTTTACCATGCGATTTCTTTATGAACTCTGTATACAATATCTAACAAAAGAGACAACTATGAATTTAACAAAATAAAACAATCTGTTTTATATTGCGGACCAAGTCTTCATAGAGTTAAGAAGTAAATTCGACAAAAATAGTCTTAAAGGTACATGGCCAAATGTGCTACATGCGTTTTCCATGCGTTTGGATAAACGCATGGTTTTCACCTAATTTTAATAAGGCAAATACCATGCGTTTTCCATGCGTTTATTCTTCTCATGGAAAACGAATGTGTCACTGACACATTTGGCCATGTAGTGTTGAGTTAATGATGTTTATTTTGAGAACACTGAATGTGTTTTGATAACAGCAGAAATCATACACTTACAAACTGAGCTCTGGAGGGTATCATAGATTCAGGACTCCCACTGGCTAGGGACCACAATGGGAATCCTGATTTCACTTAATATCCTCTGGAGTTTCTCCTGCATATCCTGTTGCTGTCACCATCTGCACAATATCCCAACCATACACTCTGCATTAGTTTCACACAACTGACCTTGGTGTTACTATATTGGCAATTTCGTGAGGCCTTTGTTAGAATTCATGGCATGCAATGATGAAACTCAAACAAAGCTTGTACAACCATTCACCAGAATGCAGATTTAACTAACAATATCTTTTTCGGTTAGTATGAATCTTGTGTATATTTCTATAGAAATTGTACAATAAGTTACATAGTGGAAGTTGTAGCTGTGTAGTTTTCCATCTACAGCCCACACAGGTGATATACACGTATACTTATGTCAGACACAATAATGAATACATTCCTTATATATTTGTTTAAATTCTATAAATGCAATATTGAGGAATGATGGATGGTAAAAACTGCATGGACGAACTAGGTGGGGTTCGTGTGGGTGTGCTATTATTACCACAGAAAGTTGTGCAATATGTGATTTCCCATGCTATTACTGGAATGACAATAAATATATCAGATACAGCATCCAAGTATGCTAGCAAATTAACATGATAAAAGAAGGGGGACCGCATCTTCCTACAAACGCTGCTCGTACACAGGAAAAAATACTAATTGCTGCCCACTCAGCGTTTGTCATGACTGCCTCCAGGGGTCACTGTGTAATGGCTTGGTCAGAGATGGGCGATAATGAGCAAGTCCTACCTCGTGACCAGTCTAGACAATCCGTCTCTCCTCATTGTTTTCTTACCATCTCTAAATCCCAGAAGTATGTCTCGCCCGTATTCAGCCTAACTTGAGTGTTTCAGTTTCAGACTTCTTTCGGTTGAAGAATAAGGCATGGAGTTGCACCCTTTTCACCCGGCAGCCATGTTGGCATTTTTGCCTCATTGACCTCATTTTGATTACGTCATACATTATGATGTCATTACTTGACCATTGTTCTTGCACTCTGTGACCTCACCATGGCCAATATCTGAGTACAAAGAGAGGTCAATATGGCAAAACACCAACAAGGCTGCTCTTTTTCAATGACATGACTAATTTATGTATTTGTATGGATTTCATATTAAGGCAGGAATTATACAGAAAATCACGTAACCTAAGATAACTAATATGTTAATAGTTCAGCATGATGTCCAAGCGATTTTTTTCCTGTGATACATATAACATGTGCTGCTATATTCAATTAAGTGTCAACCTGCAATGTCATTTATGTCTGAGGTTGGTATGAGCCGCTTGTCGAGCCCTGTGTTGGCTACTGAGGTTGGATCTCATCACCCACTGTGTTACCATCCTTGCCATGAGGAAATTTGAGAAATTCCTCTGTAGTTTAAATTTAACGATCGAATCCGTATTTCATATTTCCCATGACTAAATTGTGGTAATATCATATTCACAATCTCTGGAGCATGTTTTCAGTTCGTTTTATGGACATACAAGATAGCATGTTACATCGGCTAGACGTCGGCCCGACATGGGCAATGTTGGACCAACATCGGGCCAACATCAAGCCAACATCGGGCGGTATGTTATCAGGGATATAGATTGAGTACTCTGTAACATGATGAAGAGGTGCTTTATGGAGGAATTTGAGATAGAAGAATGAAATGATAGTTACACAGTTGCAACTGGCATTTCTGCATACATTTTCCACCTTAGTGGCTCTTATTATATCTATAAATGGGATGAATGATTAACTTCGACAATACAGTTAAAGCTTGGAGCATGTATGCTTCTTCCAATGTCAAAGGTTCTTATTATGTACAAATTATGCCCATCTGTTAAATTTTTTTTTAATTTGGTAGCATTGAATGGTTGAAATCACAGTTGATTTACTGATAATCATATTTTTAGGTGGCATTTGTCATACTTAATGTTGAGCTGCATTGCATGTACCATCTTTAAGTTAATGTTGCATGTTTAAAACTGAGTGCAGTACCATTAAAAAATGCTCATAAAATTCTGTTATCTCGAATCTGAAGTTATTCGTTAATTGGTAATAACCCAGAAAACGTGCCAAATCGAGCCAATGTTGGCCTGATCATATATTGCTGATGTCAACGCTGTCAGCCCAACGTCAGACTCACCTCATTCTAATGATGGCAACATCGGCCTGATGTTGGCCTGATTTGAAATGCTGTCTCGGAAATGCCAACGAGACAAGCAAGACAAAGTATATGGACGGCTGTTGCTGGTTAGCATCCAGGTCAGGCACTTATACAGGTTTTCAATGGTTGATCTCACTTGGGAGCTTTGTTTCAGGTTTCCAGGAGATAAAATCCAAGGGAAAATCTCTTCATCCCCAATCCCTGAGTATTTGCTCCATTTCCCAGAATACGTAACTGACTTTATTGGAGTGGCAATCACTTAAGCCATTTCTGACAATCCAGAATTTATACACATTCAATATACAATATTTATAAATAAACTCCCATCAATATATGATATAATTTATAATTTTATGGATCAAAATTCTGCCAGTTTATTTTTACAAACATTCTGCCAATACATTTACACCCTTTTATAGGCAGCCTCATATCTAAGGCTCATTGTAGCAGCATGAACGCAATGGCTGCTTTCGCAGGTTATATTTGAGTTGAGTAATGATTGGAGCTTGAGGTTTCTTCGACATATTTATTGTATGGCAATCATATCTATGTCGTAGTGAGTGATACTGCAGTAATCAAGAAAAAGCATGTTCTCAGTCACAATAACTATTACAGACAAATACAAAGAATATAATTATAAGATTATAAATAATGTTAGTATTAAGACAAAATACCTTTTTGCTCCTTTTACCACTTGTGTGGCTTGGCCAAGACTACCCATTTCCTGCACTTACTTCACAGGTGTCAAACATTTCACAAAACTGAAAACTCACACTTGCTGACAATAGAACAAACAGTGAAAAAAACACTGCAGTAACACTCATTCTCAACTCCCTCCCAGGTGACATGCTACATCGGCTAGACATCGGTGCAGCATCAACTAATGATGATCGGTGTTGTGATAGATAATGACCGCGTTTAAGTAAATATGCAATTTATCCGATGCTTTAGCCAAGGATTAATTGCATATTCAAACAAGGTCATTATCTAACTTATGCCACTTGTTTTGTTTGTAGTTGTAAGACTTTTGTTTGCTTATTATTTCATTTGATTGTTGTGTTTTGTTTCATTGTTCTACTACGACTTGTAGCCAGTCAAGTGTGACCATATTCTCCCAGGTATATGCAATTTATCCCCTTGGAATCTTGGCCTCTGATTGGATGAAAAAGGCAAACAATGGTATAAGTTATCTTGATAAGCCTTGAAAGCATAGTTACAGTTGGTCCGCATAAACTGCTTACTTTAGCAAGTTGTTCAAACTTAAATGTATGTGATGATGACTCAGCCTAGGTCCCTGACTCATGACAAAACTACCAGTGGAGATAAGTTGTTTTTTAATTATCAAATACAGTGTGCAACAAAGGACAGGCAGGTGTGCAAGCACCATGTCACTTGCTTGTCAATGATGAGTTATAACCACAAGCCTGAGGATGAGTGTAATGGAACAGCTAGGAACATTAGCCAATTTTCATATGAATAATAAGCAAAAGTAAGCACTTTACATGAACCCACTGTAACCACAAGACCACAACATTCACTATGAAATTCTCACATTGGCATTACACTGGTAACTGTTGCAGTTTTACCATAAGTCAAAATTAATTTATTATGATAAAAAGGTATGTGCTAGAAATTCATTCATTATGACGTACGAACTGTGACACTGACAAATTTATAAGGCTTAGTATATTGCATATTCACACATTACTGCATTGGAATTACAACTGTCCATTGCATCTACAACTGTTTAGAGGCACTTAAAAGTATATTAACAATTTGCCACACAGCATGCATTTATTGCATGCCATTAAAATGTAAGTCATTCATTTAAAAGTCAAGGATAGGATGCTGCCTTGAATATGAGGTAAGAAAGTTAGCTGTCCAAAATTCTCGCTCTAAGTCTAAATTACAGCAGAATGATTGATAACAGGTACACATTTTTCAAGGTTTAGATTCTTGATAGAAATCGTGATGATTGAGATGGTTTACTTGGATATGAACTTAAAATAGACAGATAATATTTATGAATTAATATAAAAGTTATGTTCCATTGTTGAAGAATGAGTTACCAACAAAACAGAAAATGTATTTTGAAAACATTTGACAGTGCAAGATCATTGCTACAAAGCACATTGAATTTGCCTTCATACGTCACAAATGCTGATTGCAATCTACCACTGTTGATTGCTCTGCTGATTGCATCTTCAAACAAATGAAGTAGATGAATGACTTGGGTAAACAATGTGACATCTACATGGACATTCCTGAATACTTTGACTGTCTGACTGATACATTGTATTGTCTTGTAATGTTTGTATTGTATTGTCTTGTAATGTTTATATTGCCCCAATGCTGCTTGCTGCTTGTCTGAAGCGCAGTAAGCTGATATGCCCAGCAGCCTGGGGCAGACGGATGAGTAAGATGATGAAGTTTGGAGTCCACACCATGTTACATTGTGATGCTAGCTACGAAGCCGCAACAAGTTGCACATCAGTTCCCCCGTGGTCGATGATGCTGTCGTTTACGTTCTTCGACATGGAGAACAAGTACTTATGTAATGCATAACATCTCATGCAACTGAAATCTCCTATCGAGCTGCTGAGATGTTGTTATTGAAGATGGCCTTGGTTGGGATTCAAATCTGGAACCTTCAGTGGAGCTGACTAATGTGATAACAGGCTAATACCTTGACCACTAGGTCATGAAGTTGAACAGAAAAAAAAACCCATCTCACCCCGATATATAGTTTTATCGATACTATTGTTGAGCCTAATACTGCAGCTGGGTGTGTTAGTGGTAAGATGCTCGCCTGCTCCTCTGAAGGACCTGGGTTCAAACCCGGGTCGGGCACCCTTTATAAGCAACATCCCAGCTGGATGTCGTTTGGACGAGACGTTAAATTGGCGGTCCCTTGTACTCAGTGTCTATGCTGAGGCAAGTAAAACATCCCACCCATGGGGTCAATGTGTAACATGCGTGGACTCCTCTTCCCTCACCTCATCAAGCAACCCTCGATAGTGGCAAGAACTTGCCTTAGAGGGCAGCACTTTCCGCATCTATCTATGATATTCCTATCAGCTCGCTGTGAGTTGATTCCGATGCATTGAGCCGATTCTGATGGAGAAAATTGCAAACAGTAAATTATTTGTCGTAGGGTTGTGCCAATTGTGCGATTATCATCAGCCTATAAAATGGGGGTATGAATTTACTGGGTGCGATTTTTGTGACAGTCCAGTTTATGCTACTCAATGCCCCATATGATCAGAGAAGAAACGTGTATACCAACACTCTCAGAAATGACTATCTGTTTCAGACATATGTTTGTGTCACTGGTGTCCATCCAAAATTTTTTTTCAAATCAGCCAGGATATTGTTTGTCCTCAGACATTGAATGTGTAAGCTAACCATATTTATTGTTTTATTATATACAAACACTGTCTAAGGACAAACAAACTTGGCTGATTTTAGATAAAATTTTGGATGTTCACCGGTGAAAGAAACATTTGTCTGAAACAGACAATCATATTTAAGAGTCAATAATGAAAAACAAAATCCATATTCCCTGACAAGACAATTTTGGAGCTCCCAGCGTTTTATTAATACTTTTTCATATTTTTTGATGCCATTTTACTAAGACATTCAGAGAAGATGTAAGGCAACTCTGATGTTTCCTGTGACACATTTTGCTTCACAATCATCCGCACATTGCACAAACAACGTCATATGAGCACTTCCTTCCTCTGTCAATATTAGTATATGAATATTCTCAATATGAGCATTTCCTACTAATTACACATCAGTAATAATTTTACCTCGTTTCTTTTTATGTCAAATCAGGGTGAATGGCATGAGCTGTTGGAGGATTATTGATCATAAAAACCTAATTTGCACAAGTTTCGCTAGGTCGTGCTTGACCAATTACCATCTTCATGATTAGGGAAGTAACTTTCCATGAAACTTCGGTCTAACAAAAACAAAAACCTGTCACTTTCTCATAGCATCACAAAATATGCATTGTATTCGGGAATAGTATATTTTATGTCAAAACAATGCACTAAGCTCCACACTAGTTTCCTGTCCACTAGAAGTAATTGGTATTATTGATTGGATCACTTCTTGTGATCTACTTATAGGGTCAGCTACTTCCCCCCTGGTCCATTTTTTTTATATTTCTTCTATCAGCCTAATTGTGCTTGCTGCAGGCACTGCTGAGCATACGGTCCACCCACTGCCTGCATTTAGTCCAGCTATTAGTTCTGCAAATTATGCAGCTCCATGCATTGCCCAATCTGTGCTGCACAAAACCATGCAGAAATATTAACGTTTTTCATCACTCACTTATTACACTGATATGTAACCATTCTCAGTATGCAAAAATAGAAAGTTAAAAACTTCACTTTGGAATATTTATGGATAGCAATATAGGAAGGCCACACCTAGCCAGTATGTTCATTGTCCAATCATGACTTTCTTCACCAGTTAACGTTCTAATTAAGTTTACAAAATGGCCTACAGTGAAGAAAATGTGTGATTGTCATGTCAATGACATATACAAGTATCTGTCTTTCACTTTTGTTTCGAGTTGCCTACCTTTCTACATGTGTATAGCAGTATTAACAACTTTGTGATAGTGAACTCAGAACTCAGAATTTTTTATTTTGAAGACATAAGTCTTCAGGAGGGTCCCTCTAGGGCTAATTATAAGTCGCTGTCCAAGGCTCCCCCTTGATGACATTTTACATCAATATTGCTACTTAGAATTTAAAAAAAGCCTTAAATGATGACTGAAGGATATCCTATTTCATTAATTATAGACAAAGAGTTGTAGTAAAAAGAAGGTTAAATTAAAAATGTTATAAGAATTTGTGTGGTAAAAAATGTATTTCAATTTTGAATGTTTAAATATAACAGTCTTGGATATTGCATGTTGTTGAATATTGTGACATAAACCAATTTTTTTTAATATGAAGAAAAACCTCGGTAACCATGTGTAAGACATTTTTCTTTTATCCGTGAGGGTGCGTTATTTATTGTAAGCCTCAGGAATGACATTTGGCAAAATGCTATTTCTGGGATTGAATTTAATTTAATTCATTGTGGTGTAGCACTTACTTGTTTATACTAGCTGCCAGCTAAAAGAGCAGTCACACACACTGACAGCTACTGGATAAAATTGGCTCATTAATGAAAGCAACACAACTGAACATGTACATTAATATGTATACAATGCTCTTGCTATACTTAGTGACAAACATCAAGGACCACACAAATTCAACTCACAGATGCACAGAGGAGAAATAATGTGGAAATCAAGGTCACAGGGATGAAGCTAATGCAACTAATGCTAATGTGCATAGACTGTTACATAGTCACCGGAAGTTGTTGGCACTCCACTGTATATCTGGGATGGTATGCTGCATAGTAATTGTCACTGTAATGCAAGGGTAGGATAATCAAGAACCAAGGCTGACTGAGAGCAAAATGGGGCCATACACACTGCCAGAAATAACTTCACTTCATTAATAATTTGTTTTTTCTCTTTAAATAAGTAATGATTACTTAAGATACTGACTGGAAAATGTGATTTTTCTTTTCTTTAAATAACTGGCAGATAGCATTCCAAATCGGGTCAGCATCGTTTCTCTATCGTTTTGACGTTGCCGACATCGCGCTGACATCAATGCGATTTGGAATGCTATCTGGGAAGTACTTATTACTTGAGATAAGATACTGACCGGAAAATACGATATATCTTAGTTATAAATGGTAGTAATTCTGAATTACAAGAACATTTTTATTCAATTTAAACCTTATCAGAACCTGTCCGTACTTTTATTTGACATATTTGTTGCCTTACTCGGATGGAATAAGGAAAGTTTTTTTTTCTTGTTGGAAGAAAACGATCTTTGACGACTATCCACTATTCCATAACTTTAACGACCTTAATATGCTTTGGAGTTTATTTTCCCAGTGTTTTGCTTCATTACCTACAGATTTGTCGCCTTGTTCAAAATGATCATAAATGGCACAGAAAAAAAACTCTAAAATGGCTCAGCAAACTCTAGCCCATTTGTTTTTCAAATAAATCTTATTTTTAATTTTTTACTAATATATCCAAATTAATTGTGCATGTTTAATATAGCATGTTTAATTTAAGGCTTCATTTCTTAACAGCTGAAAAATTCCAAAGGTTTTCAGCATTAGCAAACAATTGAGCATTCGATTTATAATGAACATATTCAATTTAACATCCGAAGCCCTACCCAGTATTTTCTGGTCATTTCCATCGGATTAATTGTATAGGGTTTCCATTTAGTCGGTGAAATACATGATACATTTTTTGTCATGAAATATAATGTAAAGGCGAAGGTGAAGTTCACCATTATCACTACACTGAACCCGCCAGTGTATCTGTTCAAGCATGTGCCTTTCCAAATATACAACTTTACAAGGCGTTATTGTAGATATTACAATGGTTTATATATATATATATATATATATATATCTTTATATCTTATATATCTGTTTAACGGGAGTGTATTATACAACAAAGTGATGTTTATTGGAATTTTAAAAAGCTGTTATTATTCAATAGATAAACACAAAAAAACATATATGATAATAACCCCAATGGTTATTTGGTATATTTTTATATTCCTCACGCGTGGACCGATTGGCCAGGATTCTCGAGTGGCGTTAGCCACGAGTGAATTCTGAAGCCAATCTGTCCACGAGTGAGGGAATTAATAAAGGAATTTACGAATGATATTTACAAACGAGTTGTTAAATATTTCTTGTCAGAATTTGTTTTTATATATTTTTTAGATTTTGAAAGAAAATGGTTTATTGTTCAGTATTATTCAATTGTATTACCGAAGTGATGACGCTCCTATGACGTTGCCCATAGCAACACATATACACAATAGCTTGTATCTGTGGACTGAACAGACCATTGACTTTCGGTTACGTTTTTTGGCTCTAGAATCGTTAATTCTGGTTCGATTTCAAAAATTCAAACTTTCTCAGAGAGCTGACAATTTTATCTGTTGAATGGCATGACTCCTAATATTGTTGTGAAGCGGCGGCGCTAGTTTAAACGGCGAAGCGCTTAGCTACAAAAAGTGATTTTTTGTCATTGGCCTGCCATACATAGAAGTATGTGGTATACATTTCCCATCCTTGTAAGGTAAACCATGTAGTATAGATATGTATACCACCTAGGCTATACCACATGGCTTTTCTAATAATATGTGGTATACAGGTTATTGTGGGATATAGGCCTATACTCTATGTATTTGGTAAATAGATTTGACGGCAACCAAGCTGGCATTAATAGCCTTTCAAACAGATCATGATTAGTCACCATGACACTGCAGTCCAAAATGCCCTTTTTCTTTACTGTAATCACTGTTGTTTACATTAGATCATTGTGAAAGTAATTGAAATGATATTGTGTTGGACAAATAATCCGTGTTTGACCAGTAAAAACAGTTATGGCAAAGTCATTATCATTCTGTCATTTAATACTGTATGTAGATGCCTTGTGGCTCAT
This sequence comes from Alitta virens, assembly GCA_932294295.1. Taxonomy (NCBI): domain Eukaryota; kingdom Metazoa; phylum Annelida; class Polychaeta; order Phyllodocida; family Nereididae; genus Alitta; species Alitta virens. Next base: position 19,923,323 of record OW028582.1, read on the forward strand.
TTGTGTTATCAAGACCTAACCCAACTGATTCTGTTGATTTCAATTACATCTCATGAATTCCTGTTTATATCGTGCTGAAAATGCTTATTTACAGACCAACAAAAAACTGGGAAAAATTCCTGTCTGACCAAAAAAAAAAAAGAAAAAAAAAAGAATATGTATGCATTAAAGAGTTAATGAGTATTCATTATTGGCACAGTGAAATAGCCAAATAGCATATCGGTTAAGCCCGATATAGTCTCAACATCGGTCTGGCATAGGAGTCAACACGGCCAACACTGAGAAAATATAACTGAAGCCGCATTCTTGATTCGACCACTTCCACATTATTTCTGACAATTCTTTTTTTTTTTTGTATAATGACTCGTACACAACTATGAAAGTGGTCTGTCCGCGGAATCAAAAAATAACTGATTTAAAAACACTGCAATAGCCTTCCAGCCAATCTGACATGGATTCATCAAAATATATGCCCGCTAAAAAGCTCGAAGGTGTTGCAACAGATATTCCTGAGACTGCAAGTTTTCTTATTTGGCAATCTATTAAATTTTGTGCTGGATGAAGTTGTCTTTATTATTAATTTATCAGAATGAATCATCATCATAATGAACATCCCACGGGACTTGCTAACTTGGGTGCCGCCCTTTCGAATTCTATTCCTGTTATGGTCAAACATGCAAAAGGTTTCACAGAATTTCAAAAGGTCTCTTTCTCAGTGGAATAAATTAAAAAAAATAAAGAAGAATGCAATATGGTGTTGTAAAATTACATCTTAATCTATAACATCATGGAATAAGTTAATAAATGGGGCAAATAAATTTTATGTAGTACTCCGTAAATGTGTAACAATTAATTTACTTCTCATTTGTATATATATTCTCATTTGTATATATTCTCATCTTTTTCCATTGATTCTGTTGTATCATTTGTCCGCAAAAAGCTTTGCAGCTTGTGTTTTGTGTTTGAATGTATCACCTCCAACTTTAAATAAAAGTTCATCTTATTTGATCTTAAACATCAGTGCAACGACTAGCTATCTAGAAAATGCCATTGGAACTCGGGTGTTTACTGTGTAGCACGGGTGGACTCCTCTCTCTCACCTCATCAATCAACCCTTGTTAGCGGCAAAAACATGCCTTATAGGGCTGCAATTCCTATATCTATCCATCTATATCTATCTATCTATCTATCTATCATGCAACCCAGCAACCCGGCAACCCGGTTGGTTATGATTGCAAATAAAAATGGAAACTACTTAAAGATATCTTTGTCTGTGCGTCGGCCTATTCAAGTAATTGCAGATAAACAATGATTATCAGCAAAAAACTAATTATTGTAGGGGTTATCCGTTCTACCCCTTAGTTACAAAATCTTCTATATTGAAATAAGAATGAAAATCAGCAGAAAAAGCATTATTGTGAGGGCTATCGCTTTAACTCCATTTTCCAAGATCATTCCGCAATAAAATTCTTCAACTTGAGGGGTGTGTCTATGCTGAGGCAAGTAAAAGACACCACCCATGGGATAAATGTGTAACATGGGTCGACTCCGTCGCTCTCTCATCTCATCAATCAACCCTCGATAGCGGCAATAACTTGCCTTAGAGGGCTGTACTTTCCACATCTATCTATCTATCTATCTATCTATCTATCTATCGATCTATCCATTCCTTAATAATGTTATCCTTTCTTTATCGAAACGAGTGAAGATAAACAAGGAAAATTCGCAAAAAAAAGAAGATAATGAAAATATCTTTTATATGAGTTTTCCAGACAGAATGCCTTATTGGGTCAACGTCATTACAACGTTGGCCTTGATTGGTCAATGTCACTGATTTCTGGCTTATGTTGGATGACCATGTTACTTGGGTATCGCTTCAACCCCTTTATCCAATATCATTCTTCAATTCGAGATCCTGTTGTCTGTGTGTGTGACAATCTTTCATAATGTTCTCATTTGTCTTAGTTCTGTGGGGTTTAGATCAAGAATTCAGGAAGAAATGTTTCATTTTGAAGTTCAAACAAATGTCCAATTTTAAGATTGCAATCTCGACGTGTGATCTGCAGTTTCGGATTGTGAATAATGAATATCAGAATCTGTTGTAAGACGTTGGGCAAACGTGTCAGAATGAGAAAATGATGCTGGTGATAAAAGGCTGTTACGGATGCAAGGAAGATGAATCTATTCCAAACTGAATCTGATGTGGGATACATTAAAATTGAGGTGGCGATGAATGTTTGCGAAAAGTGGTTCTCATGGTTAAATTGCTAAATATTATGACATTGTGCAGGTCTCGCACACGATTGATAGTGTGTTCATAGATGTAGTTGAATTATTAACAAGTGCATTAAGATATCAATGAAAGTTGAATGCATTGTGGCGAATATGATGAGACACCAATTGTAAGATAATGAGAAAGTAAATAAGACAAAGAGATGCACAGAAAACTCTTGGAAACTTAACAAATTCAAAATATCCAAATCACTGTTACGCCTACATTTCCAAACCAATCTCTACCCAATTACCCTCATTTAATAGCTACTGAACTTAGATTTGCATTGCATTTCACTTTCTGGCCCTTGGACTATATGAAACAGAAACAGAATTGTTGGCAACTAGGTCAGACAGACAAACAAATATATAAAGATTTGACAATAATGTTAATGCCTAAGAATGAACCCATAAATATGCCACATCAATAGTGATGTGTACAGCATGAAGTTTAAAAAGATAAATTAGTCACAATCACTTTTGCCGCCGCCTGCTGACCTGCCCTTTCCTGCCTCTATCTCGCTTAATATTTAGTCTATTTTCGAGCTATAGACAACGAATACTGCTCTGTTATATAAGTTGGGTAATGCTTAAAGTTGTGAATCGACGACGCTCATAATGACGTTTGTCTCGCCATTCGAGAATCTCACGTGAAGAAAATCACCTTTGCACATGCGCGAGATTGGCATTTTGCTCAAATCTACATTAATCGTGGCTGACGTGACCTCCTGCGAGCTTTACTATACGACCTACAGCCTCTGGGCCATCGGCTATAAAGATGGTTATTTTTTGTACCAGATCTAAATCTATAGAACACCTCTAACTTAAGATATCCTACTGCTCAAGCGGTACTTCTATGATCAGGTTTACTATTTTATTGGAGGATTGGTACAGTTTCGTCATCACTTTCTGTGCATGCCCATATAAGGTAGTTCTATAGCTGTGTTGCTCTATGACCAGTTTCAGCCGATTTTAGCCAAATATTGGTTACCAAATGTATGCAAAATGCATAAATTAACATTTTAGACATAAATGAATTGATAACCATGGTATTTTACTGCAATAAAACAAGCTACACAACATGGGTCTTACAAGGGATTGACCACATGGCCTACATTTGACTGTTATTTAGTCCAAGGAAAGTTATCCTATAAATAGCCTGCTGCAGTGGCCAAATGGTTTTGTCTTGGTATGATTAAAAGTAGGGGTTGAAGGACCTGGGTAAGAATCCAACCAGAGGAAAGTTTTTTTTTTTTTTAATAAATATGTTTACATGTCATTCATTTAAAGTAATTTTTCCACTTACAAAAAAAAAGCAACCAAAAAAAACTTTATTCAGCACAATCTACAATAATCTCAAACAAGTCTGGTACAGGTGTCTTTTTTTAAAGACAACTTTTCTTGTTATTGTTGTGCATATCAATCAATGATATAATCTTGTCATTCATTCTCAGGAATATTGGTAAAAATAGCTGTCTGTCACAGTCCCTACAGATTCAATAGATCCAATACATTAGCTAAATGTCTTCATCGACTCAATGTGGGCGAAATATGAAATAATTATCCAGTTACTCTATTGTTAAGAATAATGCCAATATAGGCATATCTACCAGTTTAATGCTGTAGAAGTAGCTCTAATTAACAACAAATTTCTTGATTAAAGTTATATATATAGATATATTTCTGTCATTGTTTAATTCCCAGATATTATGCTTTTTTTATTTTGTGAAGCTTTATTGTCACAATAACAAAAGGAGAAACAGAAATGAATCATATTTTTGGCTTTAAAAATCCCCAATCTGGTTCTGCTTTGAAGTATCTATCTACCAAATCTTTGTGAAATATTACTTTTCATTAACAGGGCTTAGACAACTGCTGAATGAAAGTAGTTGAAATAAAAAAATCAAACCTCTGGGCTCTGATGTTTATCTGTTTTCATATTTCTCTTCTCTTAGACTCACTATATAACAACAATATTTTTGTCTTATCTACTTGATAGTGTCTGGATGACTGTTACATATGAGTTTTAGAAACTACATATGACGTCATGTGGATACAGGTTTCTCATTGGCTGAGGGAGTATCTTAGCCAATGGGAGTCCTGGATTCAAATGACGTCATTTGGAGTTTTGTGTACAGGTCAATGAATTGGGCTGTACACATACTTATCCAACTAGTATTTCAGGTCACCATAATATACAAGGTCCCCCCCTTTTTTTTTTACTAGGAAGTTACTTAGCTGCTTAGTAAACGCTATTTACACAGTAATTACACATTTTATGAACTTCTTGCTAAATAAAATGCAACTTGCTTGTCAATTTCATGGCAAGAAATTGTAAAATTAATACATACTGTAACAGTTATTTGAAAATAAATCTAAAGTTAATTTGTATTCAATTATGGTGCTTTAACCTGTGATATAGTTGCAATGTTTAGTATTACCAGCTGATTACTGTAATTAGATAATGTAACTAGAACTAGCTGTGATATTGAAAATACTTGTAATACTATAAAGAATTGATAGATGCAAAAGATTTTAATACAATGAACTATTCTAATTTAGATGAGATTTCAAGTCTCTACTTGTTAATTTGATACATTTTGATATATTTTTACCCGTTTAGCTTTTCATCTTAAAGTATGCTGTTTTCATAAGCAGCTATGTAATATTACACCGACTTTAACTATCAATAATTAAGCAATGAATCAATGGAATTAACTACAATATATGCTGTATTAACAATGAATAAAAGTTATATACATACAGGCATGAAAATGACTGAAGCTGACTATAACTTTAATACAATTTGATAGGTTAAAATATATATGGACAATAATTTTAGACTCCGCTAAATTGTGTAAAATATTAGTTAATTCTGCTAATAACCTTTGTTAACATTGTTCTTAGGGAGATTGCTATTTATTATCTCGTAGAGCTCATTTATTAAATTTTATAACTTTTCTCGTATTTTGACATTTAAAATTTTTGCCAATGAAATGATACACTGTAGTTGTTCTTTCAATGTGTGATGAAAAAAAGGGGATGTCACTATCACAAAGTATCATGACATTTGATGACATTCTGCTACATGACAGTGCAAAAAAGTTAAATTTGAGCAGTAATATAAATAGGTAAATGTCGTAAACTTTGAAAATGTCAGAGTGTTAGGGTCTAGTATTTTTGTGTTGTAGAATTTTTTATTTTTATGTTTTTACTGAATAGCCATAAAATAGAAACAAGTGTGAAAAAAAAGAACAATGTATATGTTGACTGCATGAGGTAAACTTTAAATGGGCCCAAATGGCATTCCAAATCAGGCCAGACTTGTTTCTTTATCGGCCGCTTTGGTACAACATCGTTTCAACATCGCCGAGATCTCCCCAATGTTTATACGATTTGGAATGCTATCAGGGGTTGACCTAAAGCTAGAGTCAAAGAGGGTAATTCTGTCCACATTTGGTAGAATGACGTCACACTTTTTTTTGCATGGTTATGTTTGATAAATCAATAAATTAATTTTCAAAGTAGCAGTAGTCCATGTGGAGATTAAATCCATCCCCCTGAAATGTATGCTCCCTGCAGGTGCTTCAGCTGCACTATATATATATTTGTAGTATTTATTGCACATCATGGCAAACATAGGTGTAATACAAATAAATAGACATACAGAAGTCATCATAAATTAGACACAGAATATCAGATAATAGAGATTAGAAATGAAAATTAAAAAATTGAAATGCAGTCTATCAAGTCTTTTTAATTTTCTCCAAACCCATGCAGCTCAAGACTATTTTCTAGGCAGAGATATAGTTCTTTATCATCCCTACACGATGCATAACTGCTTCGGTCATTGGAGGTATGACCCTGTTGGCCAAGAAAGCTACATTTCTAGCTATTATTCCATTATGGAAGGTACTCATTTAACTGATAAACTAGATTTTTTGATTTGAGCTGTTTATCATTTGAGTGCACATCTTGTGGCATCTTTGATAAATGTTTTCCTGTACTGGTTTTGAGTCAATGAGCTCAGGCTGAAGGGCAGACCTAGCTGTGAAGGGCAAATCCCATATTCTTCGTACAGCTTTCCTCCAGGTTGTGAACATATTATTAATGCTTGGATCTGAGAGTACCAAAGCTTCACATCAATAGAAGCTGCAGCACTGCTGATTAAACAACTTTAAACAAACCGTTTTTTGCACTGATCGAAAATTTACAGCAATGCTATTTGCTTTGCCAATAAAGTCACTTAGTTTAAATTTAATTTCATCACACTCCTTTAGGTCACTTCTTAAAACATTTCCTAAGTGTTTAACAGATGGCTTCCACTATGATGGCAGCACTTGTCCCTTGCTTGAGAGAAGGGGTCACATTAATTTGTGAATACATTAATAATTCATGCAAACTTATTTTTTCCACTTAATTTAGAAAATATAAAGAGCTGGATAAATTGTTGTGCGTGCTGCTAAATTATTAGTTGGCTACTTTAGCATGAAGTTCATCCCAGATAGCATTCCAAATCGTTTCAACATCGGCGCGATGTCGGCGATGTTAATACGATATTGTTACGGCAGTGGCCAATATGGAAATGATTCTGGGCCGATTTGGAATGCTATCTGGGATTTGTTTGTTTTAATGGCAAAAATGATGAATGCTGATGCATTTCGTCAAGGAATATGATCAACAGAATTCATTAAATTAATTACAATGACTGTGATATTTATAATACGAAATAGCAATGCGCATATATATATATAGCTCCCAGTGCTGAACAGACAGGTGTACGGGATTAGCCTCCTGGACCCGACCTAGATTTTGGTGGGTTGTGGTTCAAAGAAATATCATTCCATCATATCAAAGGTGCTAGAATCACGCTATTTTTGGAAAATGTGTTATATGCACTAAACATGTGAATGCATTGTCACTCCATAAAAATGTAAAGGCCTCCACTATCCTTTGTAGTTCTTCTTAATTCATTCATGTTTTGTTTGCCTATCCTAAAGATATATGCATGTGCTTTGCAAGCAATTTAAGATATATATGATGTGTGATAACAATATACTTTGCTATCAATACCACTTCGCACAAAAGACAACCAGGTCCAACCTTTGTCTTTGCCATTTTAGTTTACCTAATTGTTAAGACCACTTCACTACTAAAATCAGTCAACACTGCACCAATATATATCTAATAGTGAGGAGTCCAACTTAGAGTTTTGTGGGATAATGGAAAAATCATTGAATATATTTTTTCAGAATACCACAAAGCTCCTTGGAAGAGGCACCATCCCCCACTGCTTATATTCTCCACATACACTGCAACCGTCCAACATACTTAGCAGCTGTCCAATATGCTGTACAACATACAGCCATGCTGGATGACAACGATACAGCGTGATTGGTTCACTGCAGCTGAGTGGAGACTTTAATGGTATACGTGAAACGATTAATGAATGTAAGAGAATTATTATTTTAAGAAATGCATTAGCCATTTCATATACCATTCAATTCTCCATACAACTTGGTATACTTGTTGTTCAGCTAGAGCTTGTCATCATTCATGACATCATTTACAGTTGCAGACGAAAGTACTCGTACAGGTATGTTTAAAATGGAAAATGTGTATACAAAGCAGACAAATTCAAGTTCAAGTACTTATTTCAACCGTTAGTACAACCATTTAAATGAAAAGAGAAATAATTATGGGTATGCAATATGGTCTGACACCTGGAGTGTATTTGGCCAACAAATGCTTTTTTTTTTATATTAGCTTTCATCTTTTGCATTCCTTTATTTTAAATTGGCATAAGCAATACAACGAACATAATTAATTTTAATTAGTTTTAAATGTGGGATGGGCAAAAGTATACATACAGTAGTGAATACATAGCTTGAACTTAAAATTATTACAAGTGCAACATCAATTAGTATTTTGTGTATCTACCTTTTATCTAGTGTACCTACATGTCAGTTTATCATACTCATTGACTGTAGGTTGTTGCATGCCTGAAAAAATGGCATATGTCATTCGTCATAGTGCACTTCTGACAATTCAATCATGTTTCAGGGGTGTCAGGGGGCCAGCCCCTCAAAATTGGGATTTCTATTTGTTGGTACCATGGCTAATCTGCATGGCTGACCTCATTAAAGTTTTGCAGTAAACACTAGTTTTTCTCCATTTCCTGTTGCTATGGAAGCAGTTTTACAAATATTTTCATAAATTTTATTAATTTTCTTCGATATCTTTGACTGTCAAGCTTTTATAACACAGTAAAATAATATACTTTTGATATTTCAAGACACTAGGAGAAACCCTCTCAGAAAAGAAGCATCACTGAAAGTTCCTTCATTTTTGTGTGTTGCTATTGAAACTCTTTTTAAAATTGTCACATTTTCAGAGAAAGCCTCAGTAATATGGGAATAAACATTTATTGAACATAGGATATTTAACAATTTGCAAAACTCACTGATTAAAGAAATATACTTTTTGCGGTCTCTGGTTGCCATGGAAATGTGTATCTGACCCCTGTTTCCTTATATGGGTAAATTTGCAATTAGATGGATATAAGCAGTCTGTAAAAGAGGGAACAACAGCAAATTGCTAGTTATACAGGCTTTTGTGAAGGCTGACACCCATTTTACCATGCACTGATATCTTTTCATTTTGACTGTGTTACCCTAGCAACCATAAAACAACAGTAAGAGACCCTGAAAGGTGGAAATGTAACATTATTCATATCTCTGGACCTATGACAGGTACAACCATAAATTGCTTATTGAACACCATATTTTCAGGGTCAAGGAGTTCATTTCTGATAATTTAAAATGGCTAATTTGCATATATTTCATTGTATTGCAAATCTAGATAGGTCAATTTGCATAATATTTCCTCATATGGCTACTGCAATGGGCAGTCCAGGTGCCGAAGCATTTATATTTTTCTTTTAATCTCAACAATGTTTCAAACTGTTTCTTACTAATTACTGAACTTGAATAATAAGTAAATAAAATAAACTTGCATGGACTGGTTACCATGGTAACAAAAACGCCAATAGTCCTGATATAGATCCATGCCAGCATATATGATTTCATCATAAAGCCTCATTATATAGGTGCCTTGATTCTATTCATATGGCATGATTGTTACCCCAAACATATATTGATATGGATGTATGCTCCTATGATAAGTTAATTTGAAACCTGGTATCCATGGCAACCTAATTGAAAACATATATAGACAAGATATTCACAGTTCTGTCACTATTTTTGTCTGCAGATATCCACTTAAAGCAATTACTGGGCTTGTAACATAGGCAATATTTAGTAATATTTGAATACATGGCAGTGGTTCTCTGAATTATACACAGGGTTGGCATAGTTGCCTAGGTAACACATATTCCGGTCTATATATAGAAACCATTGTGAATCCGTAACACAAGTCCAGCAAGGGCGATATTCTAGAAGTTACTACATCAGCAAGTTGCACATATCAGTATATTTGCAAGAAGGTAAACTTTCTAGAACCGGCCATGAAAACTGTCATTTACTGGGATGTTACCAATGACAACTGTTTCCATGGCAACCGATTAATGAAATTACAAGTTAATTATATGTCCATTTATATTGATATTGTGTCTCTCTGAATGCCAGCAAGTACCAACGAGGCATCAAATTTTGAAGTTCCAAAGATTACTGTACTTGTTGTTAATCAATATTGACTGGTTATTGCTCTGGGTTGCCATGGAAACATAAAATCATAACAAAATTGGATGCATTTTTTAAATAGTTTCACCTTTATTTTGTTAATACGTAAAAAGTTGAGACAATCTCAATATTTTCGGTGATGGTTCAGGAAGCCAACTTTATGATCTTTCCAATGACACCTTATATGTTGACTTTTGCAGTATATCTATATATGAAAATGTCTCCAAGGTAACCCATCCTCTCATAATTTCCCAGAAAAATGCCAAGTTTTAAAGATTCTTGTGTGATATCGTTAACCCTAAAATGTAATAGATTGATTTCAGGAACAGAAATGGTTATCTATGGTTATAGGGTGGGGTAAACATCCCTGTAGTTGCCACTTTTGCATTTACAAATAGGCAGGTTTCCAAAGAAACAGCCAGTTTAAAAATCATGTTTTTTTGGAAAGGTGCTTGTATTGATACAAAAAAATATCAAGGCATGTAGCTGTTATATGGAGCCTTATCGAAGCATTGTACAACAATTTCCAGCAGTTCATGAGACTTCGTACATTACTGCTTGAATCTGATTGCCAAGGCTACAGTTTTGCTTACATACATAACAACAGGTTTTACTCAATGTTGACAAGTGATATAAAAGAACATTTTGACATTATTTTACTGTTTAATTTTAGTTAGGAATTATTAAAGTAGTCCAATGACATCACACAGGGAACATATTATAGAGGTATTGGAGATTCATGCAAATTAGGGCATTAGCATATTGCCAAATAAGGAAATATTTGTTTTATCAGTGCAGTAAACTGTACTATAATAACCAACTCAGATATTTCTATGGACTCGAATTAATTGCTTGAAAGAAACAATGACTTTTACACCTCTGCATCACACTTTTCAAATGCTCATTACTAGAAAATGCTACATTGTTCATATCTCTGCACCTACCACAGGTACATACATAATTTGCTTATTAACCGTCATGTTTTCAGCGTTAATGAGTTCATTTCTGATATTTTAAGAAGCATACAGGGTCAGTCCATATGAATTCACCAAAATTCAGACAAACTTCCTCGGTCACCATCTCAAAAAATTCTGCAAAAAATACCATTTGAAGGACTATATAATTAATGGAAAAATTCACAATTTCAGGTCTCCAGTGTCAATGGTTTAGAAGATACAGCAATTTGAAATTTTATAAATTTTTTGTGGAAAAGCACAACAGCATGAATTTCCCAGTTCAGACGTCCATATCTCTCTTATTTTTCATAATGTAGGCATGAAATTTTGTACCTAAAGTAAAGAAGATGTATTGAAACCATGTATTCTGTTACTTTAATGCTCTGAAAAAAGGGTGAAAATGGGAAATGTTGCAAAACGAGACTTTATTTTTTGCAGGGCTGTGTGGAATCTATGCAAGAATAAGAGCTCATATTTATTTTCTTGCTTCTTATGGTCCACTTGCACATAAAATAGTGACAGAACTGAATATCCTGTCCATATTTGTTTTCAATTTGGTTGAGCAACTTTCATTAGGCATTTGCTAACTTTTATATAATACAACAGATTCATGAGCATTGACATATAGCGGACAAAAGACATAATGACTTAATGAAACTTACAATAGTATTACAATAGTATTTGCAGTCCTTAAACTTAAAAAGTCTGCAAAATCTAACACTTTGCTTATGTCACACTTAGGCTTCATTATTTTTGCACTAGGCCTAAACCTTACTCTTAGATATTGCATGAAATTCCATTGAACCCGGTAAACCGAATTGGATGCTATTCTCAACTTCTTTCAATATGATGATATGCATCATTTGAAGATTCTGAAGAGAAACTACACACAAGTCAGTCACTGAATTTGAAATAAATTAATGCCGGAGGCCAGCGAAGATTTGAATGAATTTAATCAACAGGTTCCTGGCAGGATCAAGTCTATACAAAGCCTTGATTGGTTTGATAAAAAGCTGTGAGTCCAGCAAACCACTGATTAGTAATTGTACAGAAAGAAAAAAAAAATGAAAAAAAAAAAGCTTGAACCATTACAGTTGAATGCATTGACTTGGAAACTAAACTTAAAAGGACGTCATTTGAATCTACAGGACTCCTATTGGCTGAGGGACTGTCTTTGCCAATGATTCAGGTTAAGATAGTTTATTCAGGTTTATTTACAGATAGTTTATTCAGGTTTACTTACATATAGTTTATTCAGGTTTACTTGCTTGCAAAACCAAAGATGGTTTACTATTAGAAAGGCTACTTTTGCCTCTAGGGAGTCTTTTATTAACATGACATCCTCTGGAGTTTAGTTTCCATGTTCATCAATGTTTCTATCTTGTCATATTGTCAGTTCCAATTAAAGCTCTCTAATTTCATCTGCCGAGCATTTACACCACTAAAGCAGAAGCATTTTAAACTTCAATTTTTTTAATTAATTTGCAAGGTCATTCAAGGACAAATGGTTCCAATTTGTATACAAAATAAGCCAAGAAATAAAGAGTGCATGAGAACCATGTTGGTCATCAGAGTTTCTCTGAAAATCGGCATGTTATAAACTTTTTGATATGCACTTTAAGTCTGAGGAAGTAAATTTACAAAACTTGCCTTACTTTCCTACAAGAATTTAATTCATTTATTTTAGAGCAGAAGCTGTTTGACGAGGGAGAAATCATTTGTTTAGGTTACTTGGCTTGACAGGCTGTATTTCTTAATGTTCAACAAAATATTAAGTTATTTTCAATGATTTTGTAAAGTGAAATAATTATGCTTAACAATAGAGGTATCAGGAACCAGTAATATGTGCAAGACTTTTATTGATGGCTCCATTAAATAAAAACCTGACCATAATAGGGCACCATACGTTAGTGAGTGTCACTAATGAGAACAAATCCTTAAAATAGTGTCTTCTTTATACACTTTACGCTATGACAATGCTAATCTATTATTATCCTTGTTACTATTATTATTACACTTGAAATATTCAATTAACTAGATATTATACTGTAATTGGTGACTCAGGAGATCTCAACCTCCCTTTTAAAGCCTGGGTGGCCTCTCTTAAGACCTAAGAGAGGCCTCCCACACATAGAGAATATTATACCAATTTTTAATATCTCTTTACTTGTGTATTGTCTGTTTGTCTATGTACCAGTGCGTCTATTTGTCTATGTATGTTTCAATTAGTGTTTGTATATGAATTGTATGTCTCTTTTTGTAAATGTCTGTCTGTCTCTCTAGCTGTCTAGCTGTTTAGCTGTCTGGCTGTCTATCTGTCTGAACGTCTAGCTGTCTGTCAGTCTGTCTGTCAGGTGTTTGTCTATCTGTCTGTCTGTTTATGAAATCTGCTTTGTACTATGCTGAGGCAGTTGAAAGAGCCCACACACGCAGTATAAATACCAGTATTTTAGTCACATATTTTATTGTCTAATAACAGTTTTTCACCAGTTGTCGCCACTGTATCACCACGAATCACGTGCTCATCACATCACGTGTCATAAGGATGTCACATATTGATAATATTACCTCTTGGTGTATATATTTTATTTTATGCACCCTTTGGTGTTAGTTAGTGTCAGTAGTGTAGTGATTTAGGAAGTTATCATCGCAACTTACTCTGTGCATTAGCGCATGCTTATGTCCTTCTGTTTCCTGTGTAATATGAGAATGATTTGGAAGGGGATATCCTGAAACTTGACATTTGTTGGTACCATGGCTAATCTTCATGGCTGACCTCATTAAAGTTTTGCAGTAAACACTAGTTTTTCTCCATTTCCTGTTGCTATGGTAGCAGTTTTACAAATATTTTCATAAATTTTATACATTTTCTTTGATATCTTTGACTGTTAAGCTTTTATAACACAGTAAAATAATATACTTTTGGTATTTCAAGACACCTTAGGAGAAACCCTCTCAGAAAAGAAGCATCACTGAAAGTTCCTTTATTTTTGTGTGTTGCTATGGAAACTCTTTTTAGAATTGTCACATTTTCAGAGAAAGCCTCAGTAATATGGGAATAAACATTTATTGAACATAGGATGGTGATATTTAACAATTTGCATGTAAAAACCTCACTGATTAAAGAAATTTACTTTTTGCAGTCTCTTGTTGCCATGGTAATGTGTATCTGACCCCTGTTTCCTTATATGGGTAAATTTGCAATTTATTTAATTTAGATGGATATAAGCAGTCTGTAAAAAAGGGAACAACAGCAAATTGCTAGTTATACAGGCTTTTGTGAAGAGTTGCACACCTATTTTACCGTGCACAGATATCTTTTTATTTTGACTGTGTTACCCTAGCAACCATAAAACCACAGTAAGAGACCCTGAAAGGTGGAAATGTTACATTATTCATATCTCTGGACCTATGACAGGTACAACCAGAAATTGCTTATTGAACACCATGTTTTTAGGGTCAAGGAGTTCATTTCTGATAATTTAAAATGGCTAATTTGCATATATTTCATTGTATTGCAAATCTAGATAGGTTAATTTGCATAATATATCCTTATATGGCTACTGCAATGGGCAGTCCAGGTGCCGAAGCATTTATATTTTTCTTTTAATCTCAACAATGTTTCAAACTGTTTCTTACTAATTACTGAACTTGAGTAATAAGTAAATAAAATAAACTTGCATGGACTGGTTACCATGGTAACAAAACCGCCAATAGTCCTGATATAGATCCATGCCAGCATATAGGATTTCATCATAAAGCCTCATTATATAGGTGCCTTGATTCTATTCATATGGCATGATAATTTCAATATGAGGATGTTTGCGCCTGTGATAAGTTAATTTGAAAACTGGTATCCATGGTAACCACATTGAAAACAAATATGGACAGGATATTCAGTTCTGTCACTATTTTTGTCTACAGCTATCATATTAAGACAGTTACTGGGCTTGTAACATAGAAAGTATTTGGTAATATTTGGTAATATTTGAATATATGACAATGGAATTATAAACAAGGTTGGCATAGTTGCCTAGGTTACACATTATTTCAGTCTATTTATAGTAACCCTTGTGGATCTGTAACAAGTGGAGCCTCAGAATGCCACGAAGGGTGTTATAATTGAAAAAGTTACCACATCAGCAAGTTGCACATATCAGTATATTTGCATGAATGTAAACATTCTGGAACTAGCCATGAAAATTGTCATTTACTGAGATTTCACCAATGACAACTGTTTCCAAGGCAACCAATTAATGAAATTATGTTATCTGTCCATTTATATTGATATTGTGTCTAACGAGGCATCAAATATTGAAGTTCCCAAAATCACTGTACTTGTTGTTAATCAATATTGATTAGACATAGCACTGGTTGCCATGGAAACAAAATCATAACAAAATTAGATGCATGTTTAAAAAAGTTTTACTTTTCTTTTGTCAATGCACAAAATTTGAGAAAATCTCAAAATTTACTGTGATGGTTCAGGAAGCCAACTTTATGATCTTTCCAATGACACCATATTTTTTTTTACTTTTGAAGTATATTTATATTTGAAAAATGGACTCCAAGGTAAACCCAGCCTCCAACATTTCCCAGCAAAATGCCATTTTTTTTAAAGAAGATTGTTGTGTGATATTGTTAACCATATCGGGTAATAAAATATTAATTAAAGAAACATAATTGGCAAGGATGGGGTGAAACTCCCAGTAATTGCCACTTTTAAATTTTTTTAGCAAGTTTTCAAGAAAACAGCTATTTTTGAAAGTATTTATAAATTATAAGCAAATTAGCCTATTTAGATTTGCCATACAATGTAACACAGTGTATGCTTCTTAAAATATCAGAAATGAACTCATTAACGCTGAAAACATGACGGTTAATAAGCAAATTATGTATGTACCTGTGGTAGGAGCAGAGATATGAACAATGTAGCATTTTCTAGTAATGAGCATTTGAAAAGTGTGATGCAGAGGTGTAAAAGTCATTGTTTCTTTCAAGCAATTAATTCGAGTCCATAGAAATATCTGAGTTGGTTATTATAGTACAGTTTACTGCACTGATAAAACAAATATTTCCTTATTTGGCAATATGCTAATGCCCTAATTTGCATGAATCTCCGATACCTCTATAATATGTTCCCTGTGTGATGTCATTGGACTACTTTAATAATTCTTAACTAAAGTTAAACAGTAAAATAATGTCAAAATGTTCTTTTATATCACTTGTCAACATTGAGTAAAACCTGTTGTTATGTATGTAAGCAAAACTGTAGCCTTGGCAATCAGATTCAAGCAGTAATGTACGAAGTCTCAGAACTGCTGGAAATTGTTGTACAATGCTTCGATAAGGCTCCATATAACAGCTACATGCCTTGATATTTTTTTGTATCAATACAAGCACCTTTCCAAAAAAAACATGATTTTTAAACTGGCTGTTTCTATGGAAACCTGCCTATTTGTAAATGCAAAAGTGGCAACTACAGGGATGTTTACCCCACCCTATAACCATAGATAACCATTTCTGTTCCTGAAATCAATCTATTACATTTTAGGGTTAACGATATCACACAAGAATCTTTAAAACATGGCATTTTGCTGGGAAATTATGAGAGGATGGGTTACCTTGGAGACATTTTCATATATAGATATACTGCAAAAGTCAACATATAAGGTGTCATTGAAAATCATAAAGTTGGCTTCCTGAACCATCACAGAAAATTTTGAGATTGTCTCAACTTTTTACGTATTAACAAAATAAACTTTTTGAAAAATGCATCCAATTTTGTTATGATTTTATGTTTCCATGGCAACCCAGTGCAATAACCAGTCAATATTGATTAACAACAAGTACAGTAATCTTTGGAACTTCAAAATTTGATGCCTCGTTGGTACTTGCTGGCATTCAGAGAGACACAATATCAATATAAATGGACATATAATTTACTTATAATTTCATTAATCGGTTGCCATGAAAACTGTCATTAGTAACATCCCAGTAAATGACAGTTTTCATGGCCAGTTCTAGAAAGTTTACTTTCTTGCAAATATACTGATATGTGCAACTTGCTGATGTAGGAAACTTCTAGAATATCGCCCTTGCTGGACTTGTGTTACGGATTCACAATGGTTTCTATATAAAGACCGGAATATGTGTTACCTAGGCAACTATGCCAACCCTGTGTATAATTCAGAGAACCACTGCCATGTATTCAAATATTACTAAATATTGCCTATGTTACAAGCCCAGTAATTGCTTTAAGTGGATATCTGCAGACAAAAATAGTGACAGAACTGTAAATATCTTGTCTATATTTGTTTTCAATTAGGTTGCCATGGATACCAGGTTTCAAATTAACTTATCATAGGAGCATACATCCATATCAATATATGTTTGGGGTAACAATTATGCCATATGAATAGAATCAAGGCACCTATGTAATGAGGCTTTATGATGAAATCATATATGCTGGCATGGATCTATATCAGGACTATTGGCGGACTATTGGCGGACTATTGGCGGACTATTGGCGGACTATTGGCGGACTATTGGCGGACTATTGGCGGACTATTGGCGGTTAACCATGGTACAACCAGTCCATGCAAGTTTATTATATTTACTTATTATTCAAGTTTAGTAATTTGTTTGAAACAATTTGAAACATTGTTGAGAATAAAAAGAAAAATGTAAATACTTCGGCACCTTGACTGCCCATTGCTGTAGCCATATAAGGAAACATTATGCAATTTGACCTATCTAGATTTGCAATACAATGAAATATATGCAAATTAGCCATTTTAAATTATCAGAAATGAACTCCTTGACCCTGAAAACATGGTGTTCAATAAGCAATTTCTGGTTGTACCTGTCATAGGTCCAGAGATATGAATAATGTAACATTTCCACCTTTCAGGGTCTCTTACTGTGGTTTTATGGTTGCTAGGGTAACACATTCAAAATAAAAATATATCTGTGCAAGGTAAAATGAGTGTCAGCCTTCACAAAAGCCTGTATAACTAGCTATTTGCTGTTTTTCCTTCTTTTACAGACTGCTTATATCCATCTAATTGCAAATTTACCCATATAAGGAAACAGGGGTCAGATACACAAATCCATGGCAACAATAGACTGCAAAAAGTATATTTCTTTAATCCGTGAGGTTTTTACATGCAAATTATTAAATATCACCTTCCTCTGTTCAATATATCTTATAAAATGTTTATTCCCATATTACTGAGGCTTTCTCTGAAAATGTGACAATTTTAAAAAGTGTTTCCAAAGCAACACACAAACATGAAGGAACTTTCAGTGATGCTTCTTTTCTGAGAGGGTTTCTCCTAAGGTGTCTTGAGATACCAAATGTATATTATTTTACTGTGTTATAAAAGCTTGACAGTCAAAGATATCAAAGCAAATTAATAAAATTTATGAAAATATTTGTAAAACTGCTACTATAGCAACAGGAAATGGAGAAAAACTAGTGTTTACTGAATAACAGCATACCAGCATACCATAAGTTATTTTTTTAAATTTGTTCAATACAAAAACGTACTTGTTGCCATGGATACCAGAAAAAAACATCTCCGGTCCAAGAAACTGACAAAACGAGTACCAATTACAAAAAATACAGAAAATTTCCAATTCAATGATACCAAATTTGAGGAGGTGTGGATTGGTGCAAACAAAGTGCCCTTTTTATTCTCATTTTCTGGCCTTGGCCCCCTGACTATTATGATATAATAATATTATATATATATTAATCATTGTGTATATGCATATATGAAATAAACTGTTCTGAGTCTGAGTCTGTTTTCTGGCAATAGCGGTTGTACACAAAAATGTTATTCTCTTTATGATATTCAGCCCTTGCAAGTGGGTCAAGCGTAATTTCATCAATAAAGCTTTGCTCTTCCTATTACAAAGAGCAAGTCGTCTGACATACCTTGAACAAAAGCAGCAACAGCAATTGTAACACATATATAGGCCTATAGTTTAGTTATACCTGACATCCGATGATGTATTTGCCAGTTACAGTAAATGCACATTCAATTCCACATATAGTCTCCTTATGAATTACTACCAATTTCATAGACTTGGAAACTAAACTCCATAGCAGAGACAGCTGCTCCAGAGGACTTTAATCAGTCCCTTGAGAGGCCTGGATTCACATGACGTCCTCACGAGCAGCTCTCTCTGCTCTGGAGTTTGGAGTTTCCAAGTTTATGAAAATGGCTGTAAGCACTTGCCCAACATGATTCAACACAAAAATCTGCTTTCATGACACTCACACGCACCCTTACTGCCATTTCACTAAGTAGGTACACACAGGTTAATTTCGTTGGAGTAGGATTGTATTATCACATTTTACAATTTCATAGGCTAGCAACAGGTCAGACATCGTGCTCTTTGATCTGGTTATGTCTGGTTCCACGTCAGTGAGCATCTTGACTTTTAGAAATTAGATGAACTACCTGACGAACCTAATGTTCTCCATAAGCTTCCACATTGCTTGCTTATGAACCTGGAATCAACCTATGAACTTAAGCAAACAAAAGAAGCTTTGTGTGCGTAGTAAAATTAATATAATCTCTGAATCAACCAACCAATTAGTTACCCATGTTAACGCGTCTAAATCATCAGTTATAGATAATTAAACATAATTCTGCAAATCAGTCAAACTTGGCTAATCACCTTCCCCAGCTAATTTCCTTAACCTTTTTAGAAATCAATTAGCCACCATTTGACACAATGGCATCAGAAATTAATCCTCTCATTTGATAACTGCGCATGCAAAGCAACCCAGTTCATTCAATGTGACAGGAATAACTCATTTGTCAGTTCAAGTATCAACAGAAAATGCTGAGAAATGCTGATCTTTGGATAATTGAATTTTAATTGTGTTCTTTAAAGATATTTTGGATAGGTATTCTAAAAGTATTTGCAACATTGCAACATCCAATAAAAGCTGAGCATTTTGCAATTTCAGCAGAATTCATGGCTTGAGAAATAAACTCCAGAGGTTGTCACGTAAATCCAGGAATCCCACAAGGTGAGGGAGGGATTGCCCTGACCAATGGCAGTCTTGGATTCATATGACCCAAAAGAGGTATCTTTTACAGCAGAACCCACAGACATGGATTTGAACACCAGAAGACGTCATGTGAATCCAGGACTCCCATTGGTTGAACCCCAATAGCATTCCCAATTGGCCCAGCATCGCTTCTATGCTGGCCACTGTCGGTAAAGCATCGCATCAATATCGCTGACATCTCGCCGATGTTAAAACAATTTGGAATGATATCTGGGAAGGACTATATAAGCCAATGGGAGTCCTGGATTCACATGACATCTTCTGGAGTTTAGTTTCCAAGTCTATAAAACCTACTGTAATGTCACTTTTCTGTGTTATCCACTCTGGTAACCATGATAAAATTGCCTAATGACTGCCCAATGTTGGCCTGGATCAACCTTCGGCCACCATTGAGCCAACCTGTCATGATATCTGGGTTTCAACTGAACAAATCCACTGAACATAACGGGTTTAAGAGCAATGTAAGACATTCCCGAAACTTTTCTACATCTTACAAACTTTTTACAACAGTTGCTTCTCAAATTGTATTTTGTATCTCATCTCCTCATACAATGCATATGTACAAAGCATCACAGATCTCAGATGCTGCATATCACGTGCTTATCACACAGGGTCCTCACAGTGCATCAATCGATGTGATAATGTAGCCGTATGTGCTCAGACAATTCCTTATGCACTTAATACGAGTCCCAGAAATGTCATAATTTCTATAGGATGAAATGCCAGCTTATTATGGAAGCCCTACCTATTGTAGACTAAGAGTGTATCGGCATTAGTGAAGATATAAAGTGTTACAAGACTTCGATATATACTCTCAGTCCAAGAAGTTTCGAAAGAAATGATGATATAGGTGATAGAAAAAATACAGATAGTGATTTTTGAAAAAACATGCTGACTATGGCCTTACTTACAGCAGAGTGATCTTGCATTTCTCTAATTTCAAAGGGAAGTGCATTTTGTAAGAATTTTTTTTTTATATTGGAGTTTATATCTGTATATATTCACTTTCTTGTCTTCTTTGAAAGTTTGGCACTACAAAACTCTGCATCTGTTGCCCAATACTCCGCATTAACAGTTAATCAAACTGCAATCCAGATAGCATTCCAAATCCGCCCAGCATCATTTCCATATAGGCCACTGTCGTTACAACATCATATTAACATCGCTGACATCGCGCCGACGTTGAAACAATTTTGAATGCTATCTAAATTGGCCCAGCATCGTTTCCATATAGGCCACTGTCGTTACAACATCGTATTAACATCGCTGACATCGCGCCGACGTTGAAACAATTTGGAATGCTATCTGGGAATGCCATTTTGGTGCATCATCATGGCATAATTGGATCTATGCACTTAAAATGAAGTGTTGTGATATCAATCTTTCATGTTTGCTATGCATTCTGCATAAGTCAGTTTTACTTTACAATCCTGTATGGTTTTCCTCCAGTTGGTGTATATTAAGTTACATACATCAGCACCGACAGGCAACTAAAAAAATCCATGATAGTCGCAGTATAGCCAATTTCGTAGACTTGGAAGCTAAACATCAGAGTACGTTATGTGAATCTTTGGCTACCATTGGCTGAGGAGCTGCCTTAACCAATGGGAGTCCTGGATTCACATGACATCCTCTGGAGTTTAGTTCCCATGTCTGTGAAATTGGCTGTAGGGTGATCTGGGACATATTGACTGTGACAAACATGACATTTGTACAGAATTAGCCTTTGATTTGGCAGTGTTTCCATAACTTTCAAGCACCACAGTAGGACATTAATCTTCTAACTCGTTTTTATTCATCCGTTTGCAAGCGCTTTTGGAATTGTTGCTTTTGGAATTGTATTATTTTGAAACACATATCTGTCCATGCATATTGCATTGTTTGGTCACCATATTCTCTGCCAGATGTTCACTAGTTTTGATGGAGCTTTGCCCTCATATGCTGTCCTTTTTTTTATTTATATGGATATATTTTTTTTTTGAGGTTGGCAAACTGTGTTAGTCAGATGTCATTCCTTGTTGAAAAATCGAAGCTTATTTGAACTTGGTAGTGTTTTTCAAAATTAAATCTATATCTGCTGTGTCTCACGTGAAACTTTTGGATAATATGCTTTAAAGGATTTAAGATGCTCTTTCAACCAATTTCGAAGATTTAGATTCATATTCTTCTATTCCACTTGTAATTCAAGTGAGGAGGGCCTCCACAAGGCAGCAAGGCAACCCTCTCAAACATTACAGCAATATGTAACCATAAGTAGAAAATTCATTTTAAAATGTTAAATTGTGCAATGAAGGATGGACTGCCAGGAGAGAAGTGGAGAAAGTTTGTAATCAGCATCTACTTTATGATCTAAGAGTGTATTTTTCTTCTAATTTCAGACATATTACGTGTTCATAACACTATGTTCTCATGAAGTTCAAGCAACAATCAATATGAATATGTTGCCATAGAAACCCTGAAACAATGCCTTTATCTACTTAATATATATGAAGTGTGCAAATGGCATGATCTCGGTCGGAAAAAAGAAGGATTACTTATGAACTCAGTCAGTTGTAAATTATATACCACATAAACTTCTGCGCAATAAAGTTTGCTTTTGTTCGGGTGCTTGTTATCCAGTCTTCAGGATAAAAGCAAAGTTTGCGCTGTTTTTGTGGGAAATGTGAATCCAGCTGGCACATTCAGACATTGCCAAGGCACATTCAGACATCGCCAAGGCACATTCAGACATTGCTGAGGCACATTCTGACATCGCCGAGGCACAGTCAGACATCGCCGAGACACAGTCAGACATCGCCATGGCACATTCAGACATCCACTGGGTCCTGGGTTCAAATCCAGCCCATCTCGAAATAGGCTTTACGACGGCCAGCGAGTGCCAATGTTGGAAATTGGAATGATGTTGACTCAATCTGGTATGCTATCTGGGACGTCCATGGGATGTCAGCAACTGGGTCCTGGGTTCGAATCCAGCTCACCTTGGAAGGTTGCTTGATCATTCGCCTTATTGCCTTAGCACCTGTCTGCCCTGATTAGCCCTATCTGGTGCCAAAATATGGGACATAAAGTTATGCTACGTTTCAGGTGGTTGTCAGTAGTCAGTTGGGAAGTCAGTTGCGTAGTCAGTTGCATAGTCAGTTGCTCAGTATCAATGCACACAAGTAAAATACCACATCTCACCATTATGTGTGTCTGTGACTGTTGAAGAAGTTTCAAACCAGTAAAAACATTACAATGCAATACAATGCAATACAATACAATATAACGTGAAACATTCAACCCTGTTTGAGACTGGCAATATACATTAGAAAACCTCCATCACTATTACCGTCTAATTTCAGAAGAAATTCATCATTGATATCACCTTTGGAGTATTTAACACACTGTCCTAATGGTGAGGTTGTAATGATGAAGTTCACCTTACCACACAAAGGGTGGTCTTAATGATGAGATTATTTAAAGCGAGGTTCCCTTTACACTTCGCATTTTATTGGCAATGCTTTAATTGGCACCATTTAATGTCACCCTGACATTTAAAATTTTAAGAGTTCTTGAATTGAGTGGCCTTTCTTGAGCATTCGTGGTTTTGGTTAAAGAACCTTCTCAACCCATTTTCTGTGTGTGGGACATCGCCAAGAAAAAGGAATATATATTCAACATATTGTTGAGATGTTGTGGACAAAAGGATGGTCGATGTCATCTGGAGTTTTAGCTTCCAAGTCCGGACTCGTTCCTGTCTCAAGAATAGAGACAGGTCGGGTCTGTGAATCGGAAAGTGACGTCATAATTTGTGGATGCTAGATGTCAACCAATCAGATCACAGAACTCGCCAGACCCTCCCTGAGTGTTATTCACTCAGGGAACCAGAGTGTCCAAGACTTGTTTCCAACTCTATGAATTTTTTGCTGTAAAGAATTCTTGTAATGTTGTTGTGTTCCCTTGGGTCCTGTGAGTGATAATGTACGGTTATTTTCCAGTCTGAATACAGACCCTCAGGCTGGGTCGTGGACGAGGGTCTGATGGATCTTCATACATTGTGAGATACACCGTGGAACTAGGTCAATCAATACAATCGTTAATTTTAAAGTAGTCAAATTCCTTCTCCCCTACGTAGGATTCTTGCTCCCCCGAATTCCCCAAGACCCTCTCCTGTGTAGAGGCCTGATTGAGGGTTTTGCGTCAGGACTGGTTATATTCATAAACCGGGTGTCATGTTCCCACGGGTTCTCATTATGACTAACCTGGATAGGGTTTTCTAAATCCTTAAATTTTAATTGCATGTAATTTTGACAAAAAACCATCTTAACAGATTCATTAAGATAATTTAACACCTACTCAACATGCTTTGCTGAACAACTTTGGAACTTCCTGAAAAGGCGTTCATAACTTTTCAGGAAGACAGGGTAGACTACAAGTGAGACAGTACCATTGTCAAAATCCAATTAAAATGTTTATGCTCGCCACTAGAGAATTACATTAGGGGAAAGTAAGGAGAACTGGGCCGTTTATCACAATTAGATTTTTCCTGATTCAAATAACAAAGCAAAGTCACTTTTTTCCTTTCTGAATTATACTATAAGCTTTTTTCTAATAATATGATGTGCCTTCTTGAAAGAATTCTCAACCATTTCTCGTATAATGAGAAAATTATATTTCAGAAAAAAAGTGGCTTAGGTAAGGAGAACTGGGCCATGGGGGCAGGAGAACTTGGCCCCTCCTGTCAGTTAATAACAAACTGGAAAACTGAAAGAATTATTAATGTTTTCATAAAGAATTATCAACAAACATGATTGAATTAAAAGAACAGAGATTTAATATGATAATCAAGCTTAAAAATGTCTAATCAAAGCACCATTGGAAAGTTTGCAGGATTTAAAGTTTTTTGTATGTAATTGCCAAAAATGTAGCATGTAGGCGTACTGTATCTTAACTTTACCTGTAATACATCAGTGAATCACTGTCATATAAAAATTTGACAAATTATATCATCCATAAGTCTACTATGAAGTGGCATAGATTATGCTTTCATTTTCAAGTGTAAGCTAGTGTAATTTCTAATGCCAGGTGGTATATAATTTCCTTATCAAAGTGTTTGACTGTATTTTATGAGAGGGAGGCCTAGGACAGGGGCCCAGTTCTCCCCACCTGAGGTGGCCCAGTTTTCCCCAAAGCTGTTGCTTGAAAGAAATGGCAACCATAGTTTTCTACATGGCAAGAACCACATGTCAGGTACAGGATTGTACTCTATTATGTGCTGATTATAACAATTAGTTTATTTCTAATCCATCCTCTATCACTTTTTGTCGATGAACAATTAATTGTATACTTAGTGTAAATTTACTCACTGAGACCAAAAACACAAATCTCATTTATCAGAAAAAGAAATATTTCAAATTGTTTCTTGATTTCAGACATGCACTTATGATCACTTAGGAGAATGTGACCCAATTTCAGGATAATATCAATATTACTTTTAGCTGTAGAGGGGGTGGCCCAGTTCTACAGCCCACCCAATTCTCTTTACTTTCCCCTAATTAAATACATTTTAACTGGACACATAAAGCATTATATGACTAGTTTGATTTCAATTATGTTATTTGTCAGCTGTCACTTAAAGAAATGTCATATGTTAGATCAAAATGTTGAAGTTAGTGCCAAAACAGAAGCTTTTATACTAGTTATATTGGTGTTATAAGCTTAAATGATACCAAAAAACTGAATAACCTTTCATTAGCATGATGTTCAAATTTTTTTAAAGTGTTAAGCTGTTCCCTAGCAGCCATATTTGATTAGCCCCTTAAATATTAAATTAAAAAGATCTCAAGTTGGTAAAATATATACCATTTTAAAATTTCTGAATTATATAAGAGCAAATAGATTAAATAAATCATTCATGCGAATGCACTCATAAATCTGAAAGCTGTAATATTTCATAAGTTTGCAGAGATATAGAACTTGGATTTAACAATGGTGTTTAGTCTTGAATACTCAACAGAGTTATGTGATTGGGTGATACCCCTGCCTCCCTTATTGCGGCGGGGGGGGGGGGGGGGGGTTTGGTCGCTGAATCTATATTTTCTTCATACTTTATTCACTGTGCAGTACTTCCTAGTATACCTACTTGCACGCCTATTTGTGTTTAAAGTTGGCAATATTATATGTTGCCCAGTTAAATGAAAGTCAAAACATTTTCTTTTGTCTGAAGCTACACTATTTGTAATCAATTGCTTTGATAAATTAAGTAATCTGAACGATCAGTTGAGAAGAAGGAATACTTTTTAATAGTTAAATAAGAGAGTGGGTGTCTACAAAAAAACAAACCACGTCATTCATCAAGAATTGGCTAAAGGGGCGTTCACACTATCACGTATAAGACCTACGTATGACCACATACATAACAAGAATATTCTTTAAAAAAAAAAAGAATAGATACCTGGTGTTGTGTGTAGAATGCCAGCAGCACTAGGCCTACAATATAAACACTTTAATACAGTATGATGGCTACTGCCTCATGAAGACCAGTGTTTGTGCCTTGTATACTCCATTCTTTACTCAGAATTTTACAAATTTATTTATCTATCAGACTAGCACTACAATATCCTTGGATTGCCCATCAGACCACAAAATGCATTGTTATATGCCACCCAAGTACACTATATAATATAATTACTCATTTGTTCTGTTTTCACAAACCATTTTGAAGATGAAAAATACCGTCATCTAGCGTTTGAACTAAGATATAAATTCTACACATTTCCTGAAACAATTCAGTCTTTATTTGACGAAAATCGGACGAATATTAGGGGAGCAGCAGCCTTTTAAAGTATATATAATAGCGCAGGCAACCCCTTCCATGATTGCTGCGCTCAGGCGTTTTAGACGATCCCGTGAATGATTTGACAGATTGATTTGGACTATAATCACACTTTTCTTGGCTTCTACTTGTCGGATCTTCGTCAAATTTGGTTTGTAAGTTGCGCGTTTGTATCACGGTTCTAATGGTGTGCAATTTACAGCTGTTCACCCATTTTGGCAGAATTTCAATATTATGTGAAACGGGCGCTATCCCCCTCCCTGCGTACGCTGCCTACGCTGCTGCTGCGATGACCCAAAAATGTTCAGTCCTCAGACGGTACGTTCTCATATACCTGGTCGATCATATGGTAGTTCTATAATTGATAAAGGCCTAGGCCCAGGTATAAAAAATGGGCTATACGTGCTCACTCGTGGCTCTGTTAATCACATATAACATCTTTCTATGAGCATACGTGGGGTAATCGTAAGTCGCTTGCCGGACGTCCGTCAAACGCTTGCCGGACGTCCGTAAAACGCTCGCTGAACGTCCATCAAATGCTCGCTGAACGTTAGTCATCAGGCATCCGTCAGCCTAGGCATCCATCGGGCATCCGTCAGGCATCTGTCAAGCACTCGTAGGCACGCGTAGATCGCTCGCACAGAAGATGATGGACAGACTACAGACGTCTGCTGATCATTTTACAAGCGTTCTTCGAGTGGACGCGAGTGGATGGTGAGTATATACGAATAGACAGTGGCTACTTATGGCTATGTATGGCTACATATGCCTACGTATGGCTATGTATGTATGGCTACGTATGGCTACACGTAGGATGTATGTAGGACGTACGTAGGACGTACGTAAGACCCCCGAAAAAGTTACGTAACTAATACAATTTACTCGTAGAATGTCCGCCAAAGTTTTAAACATGTTTAAATTTTTTTCCTCTCTTCATGTATGTCCATGAGCGGTCAAGCGCGACCAGGAGTGATTTACGAATTAGCGCGAGTATACATAAAACGCTCGGCGAATGAATCAAGTATGGCCAAGGATGACCACGAGCAAACACAATTTTTCATACATGGTCATACGTAGCTCTTATATGTGATAGTGTGAACGCCCCTTAAGAATAGAGTCAGTTAAGTTATACAGCTATACTTAATCAGAGGTTTACAATGAGTAAGTTGATTGTTTACTGTTTCTTGGACATATAATTATAAGTTAAGTAACAGGGTTAACAATATGGATACATAATGGAGTTAATTTACATGTAGTTAACTAAATGCAATTCATAAAGCAATGTACTGAGTATTATGAACATAAATGATTTAATTTATAATACAACAATTTTTTCTTAGTATCCTTCAAGTGACCATAACTGGCAAATACTTGTTTTTTAATCTATGGGGAGAAAAAACAACAGGTTTGTGTTTCTGACATCTTTCTGTTGTGTTGCTTATTGCTCCACAACTTCACTCCCACGCACAAACACTGTCCTCCTTCACCAGACATTGACTTGAACAGGATTCATTGAGGCTGAAATACCGAAGCAAGGGTATGCATGAAATTAACTGTGTGACTCAGCTTTAAGACCGTTACCTCACTAATAAGAACACACCCTAATTAGGACCAAAGAAAGTCTTCAATGCAAAAAAAAATATACTAAATACAAAACTTGGAATAAGAAGTTTAATATACAGTTTTAAAAGATGATGTTACTGATGATGATTTGAATGGCATTTTCACCATAGTAAAGAACAAGCAATGAACCTCTGAAGCATTTACTACAAAGTAATGGAGGAGACATGAGAAGAATTATTGATACTGATCTAAGAAATTATCCCATATTCAGTATGATGCGCATTAAATGAATCGAAAATAATATATTTTCATTAAAAAAAAGAATAAGAATAATAATAGACTCAAATAAATAAAAATTGCATCTGAAACAGAAAAGATGGTTATGAACCAATAGTGTAAATAGTCTACTAACATCAGAATCAATTTTATAAAATAAAATAAAATAAATGAAAATTGCATCTGAAACAGGAAAGATGATTATATACTAATATTGCAAAAATAGTATACTCATACCAGACGCAATTTTTGCTTTTTTGTCAACGTCTAGATTAACCGCTCCCATTGCTTTTTCAATGCAATAAATCTGCCAGTAATGGTTGCAGTAATAGTGGATGTGTCATTGATTGAGGCTGACTGGTAAACTTGTGAGATTTTCTCAGTAAGTTTCAGTGACTTGAAATTCCAGGTGTATTTCCAGTGCTTTCTTTGATTGCAATTGAAGTGAGAAAGTCTGGCTGCTGTTCGGCGAAATGAAATGACACATTAAAATCATGAAATCTAATCTTACAGCTTCAAGGGATTGTCAATAAACGTGTAAGAAAATCTGATTATTTTTGCTCTACTTATATTAGAATGGGCGTACTTCCATCATTGGGGATAAAATGCAATTTAAGTACTTTCGGATCTAGAAGTTTCCAAAAAAAAAAATAAGCAATTTAGAGATATCATAATGAGAATCTGCCAACGGAACAATATCGTAAAGTCGCGACGATGTTTTCCCCATTTGGAATGCTATCTGGGACATTCATAAGGAAATAATAAATACCAAGAATGCATTAGCTATTTAAAATGACTGACCATCTTAGTCGTTTTTTCACATAAAAGTTATTAGGTAAGTCAGTTTTACCAAGATATTACATTATATAGATTATAGAATGTGTGGTACCATTAGTTATATAACCAAATGTGCCAGCTGCGTTTGTCATGAGAAGGATAAACGCATGGAAAATGCATGGTTTTTGCCAAATTAAAATGAGGTGAAAACCATGCGTTTGAAAAAAGCATGGAAAACGCACATAGCACATTTGGCCATGTAGGGTGGCTAAGTGAGCGGTCAATTCCTGATTAACTTAACCACAAGTCCTGGGTTTGATGCCCAGGCCGAGACAATAAAATCCTGCAATAAATTTGTTTTTTTAAGATAGAAAATGCAACATTACCTTAGGCTTGGACCAACATTTCACGTAACATGCAAAATCACCCGATTTGGAATGCTATTCAGGATGATTTCACAACAGCACATCAAATTTAATTGAGAATTCCAATCAATTTCATTATTTTACCTCAGAGCGGTTTTATGGCTTTGTCGACCATATTAATTTACCAGCAAATTTGATGTTAAACCTTTTAGAATGGTCTAATCAAATGGGAAGTACATGTCAATGGCTAATTTTGATGATCAGTAATTGCCAATGAAGTTTCCAATCAAAATTCTTCTCTTTTTACATGTTTTCTCGTATCCCTTTATTCCTTGCAGATTCTTCCACATTTCTTGAAATTGAACATAACAATTTGTGTTTCTAAACTATATCTCTTTCTGTAGTATTTCGTACCTGTCTTCACTACAGCCAATTTTATAGACTTGGAAACAAAGCTCCAGAGGACGTCACGTGAATGCAGGATTCCATTGATTGAGGGAGTGCCAGAGCCAATGAGAGTCCTGGAGTCACATGACGTCATTTGGAATATAGTTTCCAAGTCTATGAAACTGGCTGTAATGGTAGGTAACAGATCTTCTACAAAAAAGAACTCGAAAACAAAATGTTTATTACAACCCTAACCCTTAAGTTCATGCCTTTGAAGTGAAGAAATAGTTTTTAAAAGCTGCAGTGAAGAAAATATTAAATTACAACATAAGTTGAGGTAAGGAATATTTCTGATGATCTGATCTGACAGCTTTCTTATGTTGCGGAAATATTCAGACATTTGGAAAGGCACAAAAACATAAAAAATAAAGTCAAAATTTTTGCCTATTTGGGGGAAAGTAAAGAGAACTGGCCACCCTCCCTACAGCTAAAAGAAATATTGATATCATCCTTAGAATTCTTTCAAAATTATTAGAGGTATACTTTTATTATAATTTAGAAAGGAAAAAAGTGAGTTTGGTTTATTATTTCAATCGGCAAAACTTAAAATGTGATAAACGAGTGCAGGGGCCCCGTTTCATCGTTATGTTGGTACAAAAAAAGTGGGGGGGGGGGGGGGACTTGTCCCCCTGTCCCCCCTAAAACGGGGCCCATGAACGAGTGAGCATTATTATATTATTATTATATGTGTAACAAAATAATTGACGCTGGATTTAGCACAGGGATAAGAACAGTCTAGTTTAGTTTCTGACAGGAACAGTATAACTGAGAGACCTTTGTAAAATATTTCATGTACTTCTACAAATTTGTTTGTTAGACAAGCTATTGATGTTAAGATGGGAAAAGATCAGTTTCTTTCAATTTTTCCTACTGATATTGGCAAACTCAATATATGGATTGTCATGATTATTGAGTGTACTATTGATGCCTGAGTATTCACAATAGCATTTGTTATGTTATAATCCCAATCATTTACAACTGTGGATTGAGTGTGAGGATTGACATATGCATAATTATTTACACATAGTTCATGGTTAAGATCATTTACACACAATTTATGATTAAAACCACTGTCATACTTATCAACACGGACATCATAAAAATCATCACCATTAAAATCATTATACAATTTTGAAGTCTGGACACTCGAGCTACTTCCGGTCGCATTAGCTTGACCTACGACCTAGCGCCCCTGTTTGCAAAACTTTCTCTAGTGCCTTAGTCCATTGCATGTGTAGCATCTGAGGCGATGATTGTTGTCTAATCTCACTTCTTTTTTTATCATGGGAGTAATAGAGAGAAACTGGAAACTCTGACACTTCAAAGGTTCTGCATTTCCTGAATTTTTCCTAGAGCGTGGGCATTTAACAATGTTTTACACTCATTTTCATGCAATGCCGACTTAATGTGTAATCTGACCATGCAGAAACTACTATAGCCATTTGCAGACCTCAATTCACCTGACGTCATCTGGAGTTTAGTCTGCAAGTCTATGAAATTGGCTGTAATGACCTTGCAATATGACACTGTCATTGTCACACAGTCGTCTTTGATCATACATCAGTGACTGAAGCACTGCAGATCAACACATTCCTTCCTTAATATATAGGGTCCCGGGTTCAATTCTTGGTGGAGCCGAAGTTGGATGGCTGTTTCATCCATCATCTCATTGTCATGGTCCCTGCCTGTCCTAATTATCTCATCAGGTGCACAAATACAAGCCGAATACCCCTTATCCACCCACCCGCCCACATCCTTAATATGTATCCTCATATCGGCACAATCATTTGGATAAATTCTAGAAAACCGCTTTAATCCATTAATCTAATAGGGACTGCTTTGGCAAATTTGGCTTGAAGTTGAGATATAAAATCAAATAAACTTCGCAAATGACCCCACTTAGAATGTTTCCACATCCGTCGGTACTGCAGTATTGTACGTCTGTGCACATGGTTGGCTGCTTGCATATAATTTTGGTGTCATCTTGTGCTGTTTTTGTTTAACGAATATTTCGCAGCACGAATAAGATGAATGGAAGAATCACTTGACCTTTTTGGATGTGAGCATATTGCGAACATTAAAAGAGATTGCTGTGCAAGATAAGGAAACATCAAAGGACCGTGCTGTGCAATATGACCTTCATTGTATCATAATGATCTTGGAGTTGCCACTTGCCCTCTCAGCTTTGTCTTATATCAATCACAGGCAAGCTAGTGTCACCAGGAGATTTTTGTGTCATAGTGTAATGTACCTGGTCAAAGATACTGTATCCAATGTGGCCAAGTTTGTTCCTGATGCATTTGGTGTTGCACTGGTTGATCAATCAATCCATCAATCCATCAATCAATCAAGGCTCTATTGATTGATTGATTGATTGATTAACCAGTGCAACAACTGATGCATCAGAGACAAACTTGGCTACATACACCCTCTTCACATGGCAGCCATGTTGTCATTGTTGCCTCATTGACCTCTCTTTGCACTCAGATATAGTCATCAGCAGACAATGGCCATGGTGAGTTCACAGAGTGCAAGAACAATGGAAAAGTAATGATGACATAATATATAACGTATCAAAATGAGGTCAATGAGGCAAAAAAGCCAACCTGGCTGCCATGCGAAAAGGGTGTATTGGATACAGTATCTTTGACCAGTTACATGACACTATGATAAAAAAATCTCCTGGCTGCATTAGCTCGATGGTTTGGATGCTGCGGTGTGCAGTTGGCTTCAGAGGTCATTGGTTTGAATCCAGCTTTGGCTCAAATTTTTCTAATTCAGTTTCACTTTTTATTAAACTAGTTTTAAAAAAGGCAAATTAATTTGAATGAGAACTTACCTGGATTTGCTTTTTTTAATCAAATACTGGAGGATGATGTTCCTTGGAACCCCATCTTTATATCACCTCATTATTAATATTGACCCGCTATTAAGACGAATGAGCCTTTAACATAATCCTAATCTCACAATAAAAATTACTTCACAGTCAATGGTCAAGATCACCTCGTCATTTATTAAATTAATCGACTTCTCAAAGGCAGTGTTATTGATTTAAGGCGCTATTGTACTTTGAAGGTATCACTGAAATCACACAATCAGGCAGTTCAGCTTAAGTAACAGGTGAAACCTAAATATTCCTATCAGTTAATGTAAGTGCATTTATGGCCAGCTCAAATAAGCTTACTTACTAAAAAAAAAAATATTGAATTATACTGAAAAGTCTCTCCATTATGTATATATATGCATTTTACATTATCTATCATTGCCCATTGTAAAGCTCCTTAGAAAAGTTTGATTTTAATGTATTTGGCGCACTAAAATGCTGTATAATAAATGAAATATTTTTTAGCAATACTCACATTAAGTTGATACAGCCAAGATGCTATACCAACCAGAGAGAGCTCCAACCACTTAGTCCAAGGTTCAATTCCCGGTCGAGCCTAAGTTGGATGGCTGTTTCATCCTTCGTCTCATTGCCATGGTCCCTGCCTGTCCTAATTAGCCCATCAGGTGCAGAAACACGAGACATAAAGACGTAATCACCCACCCAGCCACCAACCAGAGAGCATCCCCAATTGTATCGATGGCCCAATTTGGAATGCTATCTGTATCTGGGCTTATCAGGTTGATGTCTGATCAACATCGGCTAATACTCGCCGTCGCTGGTTGATGCCACAACTATTTTGTGCAAATCATGTTATCTGGGAATAACAACACATATAGCACTCACGGTAACTCAGTCAAATTGGAGTCTCTATAATACTATAAAATGGGAGTCTCTATAATACTATAAAATGGGAGTCTCTATAATACTATATAGGCATGTACCATGCTTAAGCCGACTATTCCCCGATAGCATTCCAAATTGAGAAAACATTAGCGCAATGTCTGCGATGTTGATATAAGATGTTGTTCAGACGGTGGCCAATATTGAAACGATGTTGGCCTGATTTGGAATGCTATCATTCTCTGTTGTTGGTAAAACGGCTACTGTTCTAATATGAAATGCCAGTCATGTAGATGTCATGCAGTGTTGAAAGGAAATGACGGATGCTGGGCTAAGGTTGATCCAATGTCTGGGTTGGACCATTACACTACAATAATTATCATTCCTCAGACTATGAACATGTGACATAGTCTTTGGAAAAAATCAGCTGTTCGTCCTGTGTCACAGAATTCCGAGCATAAAAACATCCTGACCTTGGAGTTTTATAAACAAAAATGTTGTCTCTTCCATGTTTTATCACCTTTGCTCTCTTCATTTATTAGCCTCAGACTCTATTCTATTCTGTTCCATTCTATTATATTTTAGTTGCTTTGAAATTATATGTTTTGAAAAATGTGAAGCATCAGTGAAGAATGGAAAAAAAGGACTATAATTCTCAATTAGGAAGAGAATGCCCAGATATGTGAGGAATGCAAAAGAACACACATAAATAGAAATGCATGTAGCAAAATCTTTCACAAAAAGTTGCATCAAAAGATACGACAAATACAAAAGTGTTACTGTAGTTCAATATCCTTTTCTCAGACACTTAGGCTCGATGGAAATCTTGATTAATTAAAAAACATCGATGGAAAAAATAAAATCATACAGGCAATGTCATTGTTATGAATCTCAAGGGAGCCTGCCAGCAGTCCTGTCCTTTTTCGTGGTATTTTGCAACAGGTTTTAATCAGCGATGACTTAGTCATTCAGTGATAACATTAACATTTTTTAAGCAGAAAATTATATTTCCGATGCACTGCATAAAAATGATGATTGTGGAAAAATAACAGCCTGTCAAGATTAGTAATAGTGTGTGCACTCATTATTTTTCAGTGTAGAATAGATTCAGGTCAGTAGGAAGGCTGTAAAACAGCATGCACATTTAATCCCATACAAAAATAGTAGATAAAAGTAAACTTAAACTTTTTTTTACAATGGTATGCTTTATTTGCCATCTATTCCTAAGAATGTAATGGTGTCAAGAAGTGTCATACCCTTGATGCTTTTAAGAAGACACTAAAAACATTTCTATATGTACGATTTAAAATTGTACTTAATTTTATTTCAGCTTTTAAATTTCATTCTATCTTCAATTACATGTATTTAAATTGTACGGCACATCTAAAGATCTGTTTGTATTGACGATTGCGCTATATAAAATTAACAATTCACAATTTAAAATGTCTTAAATTGTTTTAATTTTGAAGTATGCAGTGCCACGTGTTGGCCATCTAGGTTTGTGATCTAACTAGTCGATCTTCATCTTCATTGCAGTTTTGGACTTCTTTGGGCTGCTTTTGCTGAATTTCAGACTCTTTCCAGACACATCAACATTTATTCCATACTTTTGTCCAACAAATGTAATTGTGACACCTTTTTGGAATAGACAAGAGGGTTCAGATGACTCCTCCTAGGAAATTGTATTCTTGCTCTCCAGGAGTCAACCTGATAACATTAATAAGGAGCACACAAGTAAGTCACAAAAACTCATGGCAAGCACACAGAAATAGCCTATCTCTACTGCCATATCTATGGCTAGGCTCTGTGAATAAACAACAATCCTATTCACACAGCCGGGCTCTGTGAATAGACAACAATCTATTCACACAGCTAGGCTCTGTAGACTGACAACAATCCTATTCACACAGCCAGGCTCTGTGAATAGACAACAATCCTATTCACACAGCCGGGCTCTGTGAATAGACAACAATCTATTCACACAGCCGGGCTCTGTGAATAGACAACAATCCTATTCACACAGCCGGGCTCTGTGAATAGACAACAATCCTATTCACACAGCCAGGCTCTGTGAATAGACAACAATCCTATTCACACAGCCGGGCTCTGTGAATAGACAACAATCCTATTCACACAGCCGGGCTCTGTGAATAGACAACAATCTATTCACACAGCCAGGCTCTGTAGACTGACAACAATCCTATTCACACAGCCGGGCTCTGTGAATAGACAACAATCCTATTCACACAGCCGGGCTCTGTGAATAGACAACAATCTATTCACACAGCCGGGCTCTGTGAATAGACAACAATCCTATTCACACAGCCGGGCTCTGTGAATAGACAACAATCTAATCACAGAGCCGGGCTCTGTGAATATCCTCTGTCATTATATATATATATATATATATATATATATACGGAACAGCACAATATGGATAGAAATTTTAGCAATTAGCCAAATTCCAAATTTCCACAGTAACTGATAATCACAACACGAGTGAACTCTTGACTTGAAGCTTTCACCCAGACTCCTTTGGGCTTCCTCAGCTGTGATTAGTCACGTGACACCCGATGGCATCATGTCACGTGACTGAATGAGAGAAGTGTGCACTGCTGGGAGGTGGTACCGTCCTTGATCAAGATTGAGGTTGGGGCCGCATGCGCGGATGTAGGTATATGACCTCTACGTAATGATGTAAGTTTGCTATATTATGTATTTTGCACTGTAATATGCATTATCCCAGATAGCATTCCAAATCGTATCGATGTTGGCGCGATGTTGGCGATGTCGAAACGATTTAAAAACGACGTTGGCCCGATTTGGAATGCTATTTGGGATGTTTTCGGCACTGTGATTATGACAATGAATGTAATGATGACACAATAAGGAAACTTTTTAGAAAGAATGAAAACTTGCAGTTACCTTTTCTATTGAAATACTAAAAACAAGTAGTATTTTTTTTTAATATTTGGACCACACCGTGCATTTACACCCATCTGCTACCACCAGAAAGATAAGCTTTGCACCTTGGAATGGAAGTCAATTGCAGCACACAAACAGCACAAAATCAGATTGAACATTTTAAACATTCAAAAGCCCGGAATAACAAGAAACAATGAATTTTTCAAAGGAAATCACAGGAAAATCTGTTGGAACATGAAATAATCTGATAATGATCAATTACGATGGCATTACTAAAAACGATTGGACCAAAAAGAAAACATTAATCTGAAAAAGCAAATAAAAAAAATACCGATTATCATGTCAAGAAAATGTTGCAAAATGTTGAAAAATGTGAAGAAAATGTTGGAAAATGAGATTGTACGGAACTTAAAATGATCAGATTTATAGACCACTGACAACATTCCGTCTTATCATGCTTATGGAGTTTTTAACTTAATTTTCAAGATTAGATTAGTATCAGTAAAACGGAAAGCTTCACCAACTGATTTTGACATTGGATTGGACAGCTGGCTCTTTCCTTTGCCAGTTTGGGCCAATGCCAACTGGGGTTAAATCTTCCAAGGGTCCTGTTCACCAATTTGCATTGCTTTGAGCTTGGCCATGGTAGCTACACTGGCATCCGAACGTTTGAAAAAAACTTCAAACATGGACCAGTTTCTTGAATAGTCTTGAACTTTCTTATTGCTTTACATTGTGACCCTAAAATTGCTTTTTTATAATAAATTGAATAGATATACAATGCAGCAGCGGGGTGGTCTAGTGGTAAGACGCTCGCCTGCTCTTCTGAAGGACCTTTCATGAGCATCATCCCAGCTGGATTTCAAAAACGTGTCTTTGTACAAGATTTAGGCAAGTGCCAAGTGTTTTTTTTTTTTGTTTTTTTTGCAATGGGGCCTTCACATTTTTAGGGGCACAGCGAGAATTTTATTACAGCCAATTATTAAGTCGGTGGCTTTAAAAGGCAGAAAATCCCCATCAAGTGACCCAAATTATTTAACAGTCTCTCAAACATAGGCCTACCGCAACCTCTTACAGCAAATTACATAGACATGGAAACTAAACTACAGATGACATCATTTGAATCCAGGGATCCCATTGGCTGTGGGTCTGTCTTAACCAATGGGAATCCTCAGGATGCCCTCTGGAGTTTAGCTTCCACGTCGGCTGCAACTTGTAGTGGAAGGTATTGACTTGCAGATATATAGTGTCTCTATCTGTCAATGAAAGCTTTCCTAACGTGTCTGGCACAGATTCACCACCATAAAATAACCCTGACCTTGCCCTTTTTTAATGTAGATGTTCCTTTGCATGTTTTATCACCTTTGCTATCTTCCTTTCTTCAGTATTATTAGGTGAACAATACTTTTAGTTTAGACTAAGAAAACATAAATACTGTAATGCAGCAGTTGGAAAATTAACGAGTGCTGCTAACTCACCAATTTAAAATGTACTCATATTGTAAACAAATTTAGAATAGAGGTACTAAATTTCGCTCATTATTATTATTAAAAGTTTTGTATTATAATCATTACTGACACAACCCAGATAGCATTCCAAATGGTTTCAACATCAGCGCGATGTCGGCAATGTTGAAACAATGTTGTACCGACGGTGGCCAACATAGAAATGACACTGGCCCGATTTGGAATGCTATCTGTGAAACAGCTGTAAGGTGATGGAGCAAATTTATCAAATTAAAATATATGTATATGCGCTAAACCACATTGTGAAATACTAAAGTATCTACACACGCGGTTGTGGTCGGAATATCATGACTATACATCTTCATGATATACAGGTTCATCATAAAGAACCGCGTGTGTAGATGCGTGCCTTGTGTGTTGATGCACTCGTAAAAAGGTGGAGTGCAGCGAAATACTTTTTGTGGCTGTGCAATACAGAGCGCAAGCAATGGGTTAGTGGGTCCTGGACTCCTGGTTTTACTAAAACCATACAGTACCGACCAATTTCAATTGAAACTACCAGCAGGGGCTCAGCTCAGTTCATCATTCCCCTCATTGCCTTAGCGCTCGCCTGTCCTGTTGTCAGCTCTATCTGGTGCGAAAACATGGGACATAAAGCCTGTTTCACCCACCCACCAATTAAAACTACCTTTACTATCAATGCATTCAATTGGTTTCTGTTTTCTATGCTGTGTAAAGTTTGCATCTATGTGTCAGTTAATGTATATTAGACATCTGAAAGTGCGCCCGATTGCAGATCAACACAAGAGTGCTACATGCGTAAGGAATGTCACATCCATGCTTGCAGATACAAGTGAATGTGCATGTATGCTCATGTATGTGCATTCAAGAGCATATATGTTAGATGTGGCAAATGATATATCATTTTATGCTTTCATGTTTTCATTGGGTTCCTTCTGTGTGTCAATCGATCATCTATTTGTCATTCTAAACAAAGGTACAATGTATATGCGGTATGTGTTTATCCAATCTCTCACACATGAGAACCACCCACTATTTTCTAAAATATTGTTTCTTGCCTTACACAAAATATAGTTAAATATGCAAAACAAATGTCAGATATGTGCTATATTGAGTCAGATATGTATGCATCTCTGTAAACCATGTGAATTCGATTTCTAACAATTTGTGATAGTTTATTAAGTGGGTGGTGTGGGTAGGTGGATTAGGGCTTTCTGTTCTGCAGAATTACCTGATGATCTAATTAGGACAGGCAGGGACGATGGCAAAGAGATGATGGATGAAACAGCCAACATAGGTTCAAACGGGTATTGAACCCAGGACCCAGTGGCTGGAAGGGCGCTACAATTGATTTAGGCCCCCTGCACCAGGTGGTTGGAAGCCTAGGGCGCTACAACTAACTAGGAACAAGCCAATCAACCTTCCATGATGTCATGCCAAATTAATATTGGGCAATTCAACCCTGGACCCAATGGTTGGAAGCCTAGGGTGCTACAACTGAGCTAGGAACAAGCCAATTAACCATCCATGATTTCATGCCAAATTGACTAGATGCTAGATATTGGACCGAGGTTTGTAGTGTCAATGTTCGACAGACTGGCATACAAGTCAGTTTGACTCAGTCTGGCATGTTGTGTTCGAGTATAATATGTCAACTCAACCAAATTCAAACAATTACATTTAAGCTATCAAAAGTAATTCAGCATTAATCCTGCGTCAGCCCATTGTCGCCAAACAGTGTCATGTAATACATATGAAAAAATTGGTCAAGCAGTGGGCAGGCTTGATTTGATAGGCTAAGACTAAGAATAGTGAATCATTAGCATTTAGTGAAAAGTAACTCATTGCCTAGTTACTAGTTATATTAACTAATGATTTTATTGGTAATGACAAAAATGGTTCAACATTAACTCTTTTTGGTGAAGCTCGACTGCACCCAATTTGAACTCTGAGGGACCTTGTAATGGTGTGATTGAAGACAACTGAAGCACACAAACAGCTGAAAACTGCTTCGTGAAGAAACCAATATCCTGTGAAATCTTTGAAAATAAAGAAAAAGGGGATGGAAATCATCAGGCAGACAAAATGGAAATAAAATAATCTGAAATTGATTCATTAAAATGGTGTTAATAAGATGGTTCAGATGAACAGATAAAAAGATAATTTCAGACAATGACGTACGAAGGAAATATTGTAAGATCAGCAAGTGGTGAAATAAGCAAGGAAAAACACGAATTCATCATTGATATTGTTTGCTGAAACATGTTCAAAAGTTGTTCCAATGGATTGAGCTTCAATGTTAGAAATGGAAGAGAGAATAAACAGGTTGGCGAGATAATGTTGACATGAGATTAACCAACCATAGTAACTTGTAGGCTGAAGTAGGCTGGGAACAACTAAGCTTCAGGCATAACAATCATGAACTCTTAGCCTTCTTTAAAATGAAGAACCATCTTTGCCCATCATATCTACTCGAACTGGTGCCCCAGCAAGTCGAAAACAGACAATAGTACCTGAGAAATTCAGATAGTTTATGAGATCCTTATTGCAGAACCTCTCAGTCTAAGAATTACTTAACAATATCCACTATTAGATGACTCTGGAATGAGTTACCTGGGAATACCAGAAACATTCCATCAATCAACTTGTTCAAGCATTATCTAAACTGCAATAATACCTAAAGGCAAAAACTAATTTATAGCCGAGGGCATCATGTTGCCGAAGTCGTTTGCACTCGTTTGTGTTTAGGAGCCAGTGATCTGTCAGAACATCTTGCAAAATTCAACATTATTGATAATCCAACTTTTTTTATATTCTGGTTTGGCACCTGAAAGTGTGTTCCACTATCAACTTCAATGTCCATTCTTTCATATCCACAAGGGCAGGGGCCTAGCTCAGAGGAGCGCTCTAGGCTTCCAACCGCTGGGTCCCCGGTTCGATTCCCAGTCGAGCCTAAGTTGGATGGCTGTTTCATCCTTCTTCTCATTGCTATGGTCTCTGCCTGTCCTAATTAGCCCAACTGGTGCAGAAATACAGGATGTAAAGCCCTAATCACACACACACACACACTTTCATATCCATAGAGCGAAATTACTGTAAAAGTTTTGTTAAAGTTGGTAGAATTGAAATGTAAACTTTCTCGTTTTTTGTTTCGATTAAACAGCATTTGATGAGTCACACTCCTATTTGTTTCACTGTAATTGTTATAACCCACGATGACTCATAAGGTTGTTAGAACTCTAAAGGTCCATCACTGTTACCTGAGTTTTCTATCACATAGCAGGTAGTGTCACTGTAGCTAACCTTGTCCTTAGTGAAAGCTTCAGCGAATACTAGATTATCCATTGCCAAGCCAGTATGAGTCATTGGTGATAAATGGACAAGGGTCCATGTGTCACCAATGACTCATCAAGTGCAATTTTCACTTTACAGTTAGTTTCATTAAAAACGACCCGTTAAATTGAAGCTAGGCAGAGCTGTTATAGCTGGCTACTCAAAACCGGGTCTAAAAGTACATATATATGATATATTAGATTAATTTCTTACATTTACAAAGTTTTATATTTATCTGGTGATAGATGTAAGCCGATTATTAGCCATAGAAATGGACAGAAGCAGCTGGCTTTAGCATGTTTAGAACACAGCCAGTTACAGGTTGCTACAGAGAGCCAGAGTCGACCGTATTTAATGAAACTAACTGCACAAGTGAATGAAAGTTAACATTTCCACCAACTGCAACTGGATTTAACCAATTCACCGAGACCTGAATTTAGAAATATTTAAGATTTAACAAGACTATCTAAACAATACAAAGCGATTTGAATTTTGACACAGTGGTGTAATATGTATGTTCTCTAGCAAAAACCCTAGCAATTATAAGAAAAAAAAATTGAAATATTGAAAGAACGTACTTTTTGAATTACTAACAAACATACTAACAAGTGGAGCGCCATCTATATGTGAAAATTGTATGTCGTGTGATTATCCACAGAATAAATTATGCTTAAAAAAAATTTAAAAAATTGGATTGGGTAGTTGGATCTTCTACAAGTGATAAAAAAAGTGGATAGATAGATGGATAGATGGATAGATGGATAGATAGATAGATAGGAAGAAAGCTAGATGGCTAGATTGATAGATTGATAGATAGATAGATAGATAGATAGATAGATAGATAGATAGAGTTTCACACCATGGGCATAATAACATACATTTTTTTTCAATTAGTTCATGAACTTGGCCCAGGTAGCCCAAGAGACAAAGAATAGCTGAAGAAAGACAATGGCATGTTTAGCCCAGTCTGGCAACACGAAAACAAACTGGGTTGAAATGCCATCTGTTTTCACCTAATAAATTGTCCTTTTGTCAACGCTGAACATGAAACTGTTACAAAAAGGTAAAAGTTGGCTTTTTTCACAGCCATTTGCATTGGAAGTGCATGCAAATGTGCAGTCATGAGTCCCCAAAATGTTCTCATGCCAATTTATGGCACAATGAAATCTACAGAGAGTACGTAAACAACTTCTATAGGTGTGAGAAAATGTCAGTAGTGACTTGAAAGTTCACTTTATTTCCCTGTGGGCTCACAATTGGCCCATGTCATTTCAACTGAAAATGACAAAATTTCCCAAGCAAACAAAGAAAACAGCAAATCCCCATGAATGTTTATGTGCCACATGTATCTAGTCGGTTTGCTGAGAGGTCTTTTGGTTATGTTGGTGCTATCTTATGGAATTTGTTGCCATCAAGTTTAAAGGATGTAAACAACCTGATTGGTTTTAAATATGCCTTGAAACGCCACATTTTAGTTTAATTATTTTATGAATCTTACTTTTATATATTTCTGTTTTTATACGCCTTTTGTTTCAAATGTTTTTTTTTACTATATTGTACTATATAACATTGTTTTTATGGGCCATCTGCAAAACAGCTGTGCTGATGATGCAACCCATGTAAAATATATTGGAATAAATAAATAAATAAAATCCAATATTCTGTTGTTACCCAACTGCATATTTGTGTGGTTAGTTAGTCGTATTGCGATCAACAACATGTTAGACGGTGGGGTTATTGTCTGTCCTAGCGATGGGAGAGCAAGCATTGTGCAGAGCCCTGTAATGTTGGCCACTGGAGTTTGAGGTCTTCACCCACAGCGTTACTATGGTTACTCCCCTTGCCACAGAGTTCCAGGACTTCATGGGTTATAATAATAAAGTTATTTATTTGGTAGCAACTAGTACATGTACAGTTGGATTTTGAATAATGAATGACGTGAAAATAAATGATTGGTAAT
Source organism: Alitta virens (assembly GCA_932294295.1). Taxonomy (NCBI): domain Eukaryota; kingdom Metazoa; phylum Annelida; class Polychaeta; order Phyllodocida; family Nereididae; genus Alitta; species Alitta virens. The sequence goes on from OW028582.1 coordinate 19,967,015, forward strand.
TTAATTGAAAATCGACAAGTCCATAGCATTCCTTAGAGACCAATTGACTAGGCAAGAGTCTGCCCTTTTGGTTTTAGTCTTTGGTAGATAGTTTGATTTGATTTGATTTGAAATTCTTTTATTTTAGTCACATAGAGTTATTAACATTAAACACAAAAACAACAGGTATGACAATTGTAACTCCCCAGCCCACTCGGGCTTACAAGTGACCTAAACCGCATAATTTCATTCGGCGCTAATATGATAATTTAAAAAAAAAATAAAATAAAAATAAAAATAAATAAAAACATTGAATAACATTAAATTTGAACCAATGTATAAATGGACTATCGAATATTAAACAATATTACTTTTCATAAAGTTAATTATAAAATTTTAAAGCTGGCTGATCATGTAGCAACATATAAAGCTTCTCTTCGCATACTATAAATTTCAGATACAAATTTTCCAAAGTTATAAACATAATTTTCAGACATCAATATTTTCCATTTCTGTGACTTTGTTGAATTACTAGAAACTAAATCAAATGTAATACATCTTTTAACATGGTAAAATTCGCAATAAAAAATGAAGTGATAGTAGGGGTTGCACTTTCTCAAATTGTGGCCACTTGTGCGAGTGGGTTCCGTTGTGTCTCAGTGGTCTTTGAAACATTCATTTCAAATAGGTTTGTAAGTTAGAGTGAGTGAATGAGTATTACATTTAATGACCTTTATATGGGTGAAGACATGAACAGCTGCACTTAGTACGGCTTAGATATGGAACAAATTCATTTAAAAGATCCCTGTGATATCAACGGCGATCGAGGCTTTTACCCTAAGTGTTGGATAGGGAGACCAAGGGCTGTTTGGTTAAGTTACCGCACACCCTCAAAGAATGAAAGTCCTACATGAGTTTTCAACACCACTCAAAATATATTTAATATCAATTATTTAATTTCAAGTTACATTTTGCAAATAAGAGCCATTTAATAGCAAGGAGTTTTTCTATGACACGAACATGTCTTTCGCTTTTGTTGTAATGACTGCCTAAAGCACATATATTATGTTCCAACAGAAGGAAAATCTTCAACAAAAAGAATATAATGAATTAATCAAGCACTTCTCTGTACATTAACTCTGATTATTTGTCATTACTGCGTGAGATGGAAGGTCTGTATTGCCCGAAGCAAAATAAGCACTTAGCTGACAAAGCCAGTGATTCTGAATAAAGACAATGCTATTTACGATTAGAGAAAATATAAGGTGTTTTTCTTTTCAGCAAACCTCTATGTAATTAGATCTTGGCATGCAATGGAATTAAAGGAAGCTTCCATTTACTATGTTCATTAAGCTTGACACTCTGAGTCATTCAAACTCCTGGGCCTCCTAATGGCAAAGATGTTAACACTTGAGATGAGGAATGGTATATATTAATCCAAAATGCTTATGTTGTTTACTATTTACTAAGTTTACATAGATCTATAACAACTATTTACTAAGTTTACATAGATCTATAACAACTATTTACTAAGTTTACATAGATCTATACCAGCTCTGGAATTACATTGACACTCCATGAATGCCACTGACATAATTATTTTTGTAGGTAAAAAATCCAAATAAACATGATTTACCTGGCAGAAGCTTCAATGGTAAACATAATGATAATTTTCATTAATATTGCTAAATGCATATTTCAATCTCATAAAATTATCATTTTGACTAGACTGGCATAACCTGGCGACTTCTGGGCAATCGCATCACTATAGATACCTAAGATAGTAATACATAGTAATTGCATCGCAGGGCCACTTTCAGTAGGATGTGTTTTATTACCTTTCCTGTCTTTTATTCTTCTTAAGACGACACTTGAGTGCTTCTTCATGTCAGGTTTATGCTCCAGCAAATGGCACATAGTTTATCGTTGACTGAATAACAAGCTTACGAGTCGGAAGAAGACATAAAAAAATATCCGAGAAAACTTTTGCTGAGACAAAAACATAGTTTTCTGTGTACACATGCATAGTTAAACCTCATAACTAGAAAAGGTTATGGATTTGACCATGTACATGCATAGAACATATGAAAAAATAGAGTTATTGTCCTTTTTTTATCCGAGAACTGGATGGTAACACTATGGGAAAACCCTCGAATTTTAGCAGCCAACACACAGTACTGCATGATACAGACTAAATTATCTCATACGCAGGTTGAGAAAATTAGAAAACAAGCTTTACCTAACTTACTATTATCCGCCCACAGGAATGTAAGCAAACATTTGGTGCCCCATGAATGGCAATAATAATAACAACCATGTTCACCGATTTTCTTCAAGTTGACATATCTTTGTTTAATGCCAGGCTAAAGAAAGTGAGCAATGAGACGAAAAAGAATAATTGCTAAAAAACATTGTATTGGCATGTACCCACTTTTGCAGCAAATACATTATAGTGTCATTTAAAAAAAATCATTTCGACCACTCCAGTTAAAAGGGCATGATGTTGTGACCAAAGTTATGTGGTCGAAAGAGAAGGTGTATTTTTAGCCGTAAGTAACAACACTTGGTATTTTGAAGTCCTGGTCCTCCTCGTGGCAAGGGAGGTAATAAAACTACTGTGGGTGAAGACCTCTAGCCTCAGTAACAAAATTAATATGCCCTGTCCAGCTATTTACATTTTTAGCACAGTCGTGCATAGCTTAGCGGTTACAGTTAGTACAGTTCATATGTAAATTTCTCGTTTTATTCTACTAAAAATGGCATTGAGTCACACTCCTATCTGTTTTACAGTTGTTCTATCCACGGATAAATCATAAGACAGTTATGACTCATTGAAAGGTCCATCACTGTTACCTGGGGCTTCTATCACTTGCAAGAGAGCAGGTGGTGTCATTGTAGCTAAACCTTCAGGATTATCCATTGCCATGACAGTGTGAGTCATCAAGGGAGCCCAAACTTCAATAAAATATAGGTCCATGTATCTACAAGTGCAATGTTCACTGTACAAGTGAATGAAAGTTTACATATCAATTCTACCAACTGTAAGGCACCATTAAACATAATATCACTTACACTCAATTTGGTGTTAACTTTTACAGTCATAACATTGTGATAGGCCTAGTTGCGTGAATGTCAAATCAGAAGTTGACTTAGTTCCTGGCATAGGGTTAACAACAGTCATTTGTATACAAGTAACAGAGTGTGAACGAACACGTTGAGGCAATGGCACCTGCGCATCTATAGAACTGACCACCTGGGGGACGTTCTTGCCAGAGTAGTTGAGCATCCCCATTCTTATGCCAGTCAGGCACCTCACACTGGGCCAACTCGAACACTCTATAATTGGATAGTTTACACATTGTTTGCATTGGGCATCCGAGAAAGGGCTCTGCCGGGTCGCAGCTGGTAGGCGGCTTTAAGTGAGGCCCAGAAAAAAAAAACATTTTGAGGATGGCAAAGGTGCCATACACCGATATTTTGGATTATTATCATATCCGAATGCTTTGAAATTGCATGCATACTTAGAAGTTTATGTATATTATGGATAATTAGAGTTAACGTCGACTTAAAACACTCTAATATATGTATTTATATCTTTATTCATTTAAGAACAAATAGTACCAAAATGAGCCTGAATCTAGGAACGTGATTACACCTGCAAGTTAAGGTGGATGAACACAATAAAGTATTGGCTGCTACTACAGGAGAGTATGCCATGGTGAATTTGTCATAGTTTGTAAGTGCTATTCAAACTAGGAAAAAATGAATTATGGATTATGGACATGTGCATATTCAACAGGTTTGTGTATCAACCATCAAATTTAACATAAATCACAGCTGTTCAAGATATCAATTACAGTGTATCTGTCATTTCTGGACCAGTAATTTTCAACATTTTAAACAACTTTAACATACAGATATATGAAAATGATATATAGTGTTTTAACCTTAATTTGATGTATGATTCACTGAGTATATTACTGTCACGGTGATATATTTATTTTAAAGAATGTGTGGGATCTCTGAAATGTGACTTATGCATCTGTATAGTACATTTATTTTTTCCATATCTTTTTAAGATATCGAGGTTTCCTTATTACAAACTCATAGACTTGGAAACATAACTCCAGATGATTTAATGTGAATCCTTAACTCCCATTGGTTCAGTGACTGCCTTAACTTATGGGAGTTCTGGATTCTCGTGATGCCTCTGGAGTGCAATTTCCAAGTCAATGAAAACTGCTGTAATCAATATTCCATCCCAGGGCATTCGTCACAACACTCATTTTAATGTGAATGCATGCCCTCAAGATTAATAACCTGGCAGGTGTTTTCACACGTGAGTTGATTAACATGAAGTAATGGGCCTCATCACACCACCTTGTTTCACACCATGCAACTTTGAAGTGTTATCAGCCGGAATACATGAAAATATGGCGCCCCAAGGTGTAATTCCACATGTCACAACAGCAATACTTATACTACCGAGGTATCTCCCAGATGCAATGTAAACGACGTCAAAACAATTTAGAAACGATGCTGGCCCGATTTGGATAGAAACTAATATTTCATGGTAAAACAAGATATCAGGCATTGTACGATGAACAACAGAAAGAGAGAAAAAACTACAATACTATAAAAAGTCCCATAAATTATTACAATGTAATTAATTTTTTAGATCATCGTTTAGATAACTCTCCAAAGACAATCAGTTGTCCAGAGCTGGGAAGCTTCCTAGTACGTGGTTAGGGGGGATCCTCTGCCTGCAAGTCTGAGCTATGAAATTATAGCAGTAATGGGGCCAGGACTTAAGCCCCTTTCACACTTAGCCGGTTTTGCCGTAGTGAACCCGTAGTATTACATAACGGTTATTGCAACAACTTTTTTCGGCGGGTCGGCGACGGATTCTGGCGGAAAAAAGGGTTCTACGGGTGACTCGGCGGGTTCTTTGGGTCACTCGGTGGGTCACTCGGCGGGTCGCTCGGCGTGTTCTACGGGTCACTCGGCGGGTTCTACGGGTCACTTGGCGGGTTCTACGGGTCACTCGATGGGTTCTACGGGTCCTAGAAGTAAGCCGACGGGTTGTAGGAGTAATCCCGGCTTGGCCACGGGTCCCAGGGGACACCCGGCGGGTATCGCCGGGTATCCACGGGTAGCCGTCGGGTTGGAGCCGGGAAGCGCATTACGTCACCGTTATGTAATACTATGGGTTCACTATGGCAAAACCGGCTAAGTGTGAAAGGGGCTTTAATGGTAATACAATGGAAATGGCAGTGAAATATGGTGATGACTGCTGATCATCCTTTAGAGGTTAAAGTATACACTGGCTTCACTTCAGCACAACATATATCTTTACACATTTTGGTTATACTCTAAGATTCAGTCTGACATAGCTTCTGGGAGCACTTTACCAGAAGGTAACAGGCTAGAAACAAATTCTATTCCCTTCGGACTAGATTCATGTCCCAGTCAAAGCATTCTTTATGAGCTTAACCGCAGCTGAAATTTATCCGCAAAAGACGTTATGTTGGAGGTGTGCTTGATGTCTGCGTTGGGAAAAGTAAAATACCCCATTAATGGGGGTATGATAAAGTTCCTAGGTTCAGCTGTGAAACTGAGCATCCCTTATGAGCTTGAAGTTCAATCTTCACTGGAAGTCGTTCACATGATATCATGACATTAAAATGGCAAAGTTAATGTACTTGGTGTAAATTTAAACATGGTGCACACTCATCATTACATCTGCCCTGGCAAAGGCGTATAAGCGTATTATTCTTTAAGCTATAACTCTTATCAAATATATTGGCAACATTTTTTCCTGTAATTAGTGCGGCCCGGCATTAAGATTTTCGGCCCAATATTTGCCCAATTTTGTATCTATCGGGATCCATTAAATATGAGATATTGGAAATAATTACCACAAATGCCACTCGTTTTAGGCTGGAGTATCGGTTGGCTAATGATATAACAAAACATGAGAAACTATAATTTACTTGCAGTACCTAACCACATTTGTTCATGTATTCCATTAGTGTGTGGGCAGCATCCCATTAAACAACAAATGTGGGTAATTTACAAGGATAACAATTCATAAATTATATCCTTCGTATCCTGTTAATTGTACGCAGTATGTTACATGATCTTAGTTGGGTGTCCCAAGTTTTAGAGTTGCCTACATTCTCCAATACTTCAAAGATGCTGTGATCATCCTTCATATAGGTGAGACAAAACTGTGACTAATGGCCTGGCTTCTTTTGAAGGTATATCATCAAAAAGGCAATCTGTCAAAAAGTCAGATCAGGTTCCACCATATTTGTTAGCTAATTAGCTGTGTGAGAAGTTGTGGGGGAAGTTTGTCTTAGTTCCTGTTAAAATCAGTTAAGCATAAATTGAACTAGAAAAGTTGCTTAATGGCATATTTCCTATTTTAAGAGAATATTTTTTTTTACTGGAATTCCATATCATGTATATGTGCCAGCTGGGTGGCCTAATGGTTATAGCATAGATCTGTAAATTCCAGACTGGCCAGCTCTGCTGAAGATCCCAGGTTTGATCCCCAGCAGGGACACTCTTCATCAATTACATCTCAGCTGGATGTCGATCGCATGAGACGTTAAATTGGAAGGGCCTTGTACTTGATGTCTATGCTGAGGCTAGTACAATGCAAAATACCCTACTTATGGAGTAAATGTGTAATGTTATGGGGACTCACAACCTTATTATCTCATCATTATGTCTGCCTCTGGTAGCTGGTCATGTAAAAATTGGAAGGGCGTTGTACTTGATGTCTATGCTGAGGCTAGTACAATGCAAAATACCCCACTCATGGGTTAAATATGTAATGCGATGTAGACTCCAAGCCTTAGCATCTCATCATTATGTCTGCCTCTGATAACTGGTCATGTGAGCTGGCTAAGTACTGTTGCTGTAAGACCTCCTCACTACGTATTGTGATTATCTCACTATTAAGTTCACCTTATAATTAAGAACACACATTGTTGGATCCGAGTGTTTTCTTAGAATTGTATTTTACCATTCTACTAAGAAAACTGTCATTGAGACCAATAAATGAGCACCAGGGGGTTTGAATGGCGAGGCTCCACTATATATATTTGTGTATGACCAAAAAAAAAGTTTTACTGCATAACAAGAACATACAGTATTAAAAACATTCAGAGCTTGGACAAACAAGAAGGGTAAACAGAGTAGAAAAGGTCAGAGACAGCACAATGTCAAATTGAACTATTTTGGACATCAGCGGAAGACACTTTTGCATTATTACACGTACGTACAGACAGGGGTCAGACTATATTAGTTACTGTAGTATGGTTCAACTTATCACATCACGATCTAACCTCAGTGACCTCACAATACTCATGTAAATGAAGATGTAGATGCAATAAACTGTAAATGTCTGTAATTGCAAAAAGGTAACAATTTTCCATAGTTGTCTTGCAATTTAACTAGTTTTTTTATGGTAAAATAATGTTAATTTGGTTTGCAGCCTGCTGCTGTAAACGTTTTTATGGCAAGATACCATGAATCTATCGTGCGGCATATTACTATAAAATGTACAGCTATGCAAAGAAAATGGTATTCTACCGTAATCTATACGGTAAAGCGTTGTGAAATACACCAAACCCGGCATGCCACTGCATATTTTAAGGGACTGTACCGTCAGACTACTCTACACCACGATACTGCAGCATTTTATGGTATTTTACAATGAATTTCAACTATATTATGATGCTGTAAAATTTTCGGTAGTTGGCCCAACATTGGCTTATTTTAGGGGCTCATTGGTAGGGCCGATATGGAAGTACAACAGTAATTAATGATAAGTTGCTGTTCTTGCGATTTTACGATTTCACAATAGTGATCATCACAACTTAACAGATGCACGTGCCATAGATTTCACGGCAAACATCCATTTGTTCAATATTACGGTAGACAAACTTGAAACCGTAATGTTTGCAGCAAAATACTGTGCCAAATTCGCCAGCAAGAGGTGGTTTTGGAAGTCGAAATTGTATTCAGTCTTGCTACTCAGTTTTACAGCTGGCATTGACCTTCATGCAGTGACATCGATTGCAGGTAAATCTGTTTTAAATGCAAATGATATATATAAGTGCATTGAGGAATATCTTGATGTCGATAGACATTTTACTGATTCAAACAGGTAGAAATCTTTGGCAGTTTGTAAAATCCACACCCAAGTGCATTTAGTGCAACAAATAATGTCTGCATCAATACTGAGTTGGGGGGGGGGGGGGGTGGACTATTAATAAATGTATGATTTTGTTCTTTTAAAAATTGCAGAAAAAAAGAAATGCTTGACTTCTTGAATATTTCCTTCATCATCCAATGCAGGTAAAAATATGAAGTGGATTAGGATAGTGTGGCACTCAGCCCAGATAATCATATGATAACATGCCACTTCGGCTTGTATTAATGGCTCAAATGTCAGCCCAACATTGACGCTGCTCAGTACTAGCCATCCCAGATAACATGTCAGGTCGACCCAACATTGGGCGCAATGTTGATCCAACAAAGACAACATTAAGTCTTGTGCACCCCTGATATCAGGCTGATGTGTCATTTTACTGAATTCAGCATACAAATTGGACCGACACTGAGCAAATGGTCTTGACAATCAGCCAACATTTTGCCAACACTGCATGCACTTACAACGATGGACTAACTGCAAGCTAATGTGGCATGTTATCTGTGATGAACATACAAAATTAATAGTTCATGATGTTAAATGTATAACACCTGTATTTTACCATTCATTATACTCCACCCACATAACGAACGAAAATGTTAGTTAACTCCCTCCTGAGTGCAAACTGAACTTACTTTGCGTAATAAAGGCAGTAAATACAAACAAACTATCAAACAAATTAGTAAATATGTTTTATGGGATATAACCAATACAAATGTTAGTTAACTCCCGACTATGAGGGATATAACTTGGATCTTTCAATTTGTGGCGTTTCTAAAAATTCCATCATGCATTCAGTTTGATGCCATGCTGATATGGCATGCCACCTAAGTGGACTCCGATGTAATTTACAGCTCCTATAGCAAGCCAAATCGATCAACATTGAGTCAATTAGCATTGATGCCAACCAACACCCAGCCAACATTGTTGAAGCCAAACTTACATTGAGTCATAATCCCAAATAGCATCCCAGATAATATGCTAGATCGGATCGACATCAGCGCAATATTGGTGATGTTGAAACAATGTTGTTCTGACAAGGCCATAATTGAGACAATGTTGGTCCGCATTGAATGCTACCGAGGATGCAGATCAGATCAAGTTGACATTCTGCCAACATTGGCTGTCGACGTCGAGCCAGTATGACATGCTACCAGGGATTGCGGCGTGTTATTTGGAAACCACCTGCTGATACCAATTTCTTCATTTCACTGTGGTAGAAAAGTAACGTCTGCTGTAATAGTGTAAATGTACTAATCTTAGAAGTGGTTTCCTTTTGGCCCAGATTTTGTGGTTGCATTTTTTCTTGCAAGTCTATTAGCGAATGTTCAGTGAGGAGATTTCTTTCAGGTAGTTGGGGAAGTTTCCTTTGTGTTGAGGCCTGAGCGGAAAAGGAAATATTGGAAGGTCTTTGAGGAAAAGGTAAATACAAAGAAAAAGCATAAAACTGTGTAGAGACCACACATTTTCTGTCCCCCATTCAATTACCTTTCGTTTTCTCTTTCTTTTTCCGTCCTTCTTTCTTCTTATTATGATCTCCTTCCACTTGTCTGATTTCCTGTTACTAGCAAAGTTGTTCAGAGCCTTTGTAGCTCTGATGGCGGACATTAAGAGTAACTACAAAGTGAATTAAAGCTTAAATCTTTTCCAGGCATGCTTAAAATATCCCTGCAAGTTCTACTTTGACAATTAAAGTATACATTGTACACATGTTCACTGCTGAATTACCCATAAGTATACTGGTATATGCTGAGTAGACATGCAAATATATACAGTCACTTTTTTTTTAAATACTTGAACTAAATTAGTTTCTTTAGGACTTTAAGTATATTACGAAGTGAGTTTTTTGCATACTGAATTTGACATTGAACGAAATGATATGCTACTACATTCAGAAAGTTTGTGCTTCTGGCAGGGGCACAAAAATATCTTGAGGATCACTAACCAAAGTTAATAATGTTATCCAAGGGCTAAATTACATATTTGCCCACACACGAAATGAATCCACGGATTTGATTAAAACCCACCTCTGTTTAAAAAATTAGTTTCCATATTGTGGTAATCGCAATATTTTGATTGTAGTTCTTACTAGATGTTTACATTAAGTTATGGAATTATTGTTTTTTTTCTTATCATGTTACTAACTTAAATGACCAGTGAGATGGTTCAGCTGTTGTAATATAGAAAGTTTGAGAAAATAAACTGATGCACCCTGATGCCATACTAAATCTGACAGTGTCCGGCCAATTAGTAGTGACATTTCGTCGACACCGGGCAAAATTTAAACCAATGGTACTGACGCTATGTCAATGTCGTGCAGATATAGCTGGTAATCTGTGAATGTGTCCCAGCAGCTTATTTCATATCAGGACTACACATAGATCGACAGTATGCCCATTTGATGTCAGACAAATTTTGGCGAAAGCCCATTGATGTCTGACACATCTTGGCAACAAATAGCATGACTTATCCAGGTAGCATGTCAGATCAGATCAACTAGATCACCCAAATCAGATCAACATTGTTTCAGTGTTGGCCATGGTTGGGCACACTACCTAGATAGCATTCCAAATCAAGACATCGGCCCAATGTCAGAGATGTTGAGCTGATGTTGTCTGATGGCAGCTGATATTGAAATGAAACTGGCCCGTTTTGGAATGTTATGAGGGTAGTGCTGATGTCTAGTCGGTGCATAGTGTAATCTGGGAACTATCTGGGCCAACATTTGGCTGATGTTCCTGACACTGGGGTAGCGTTGGGCCACTGTAGCATTTTATCAGTGACGGAGTGTGACATGTCCAGGGTGGGAAGTTCTGAATGCAGAGACAGTTCCTAAGCCACTAGACCATCCAATGCTTTCGATGATTGACTTTTTTCTTTGAGGTGAAAATTGCACCTTTAGTTTATTTGATTATTGATAGACCAAGTGCAGCTTTTGTAGTGAATTCTCAGAAAGTGTGCTCAGGCAAACATGCTGATTGAAATGTGATGCAAACTATGGTGGAATTTTGCCAACAATGACCCTCTCTCTAAATCAGTGTTTGACAACTATCGATCAGGTATGACGTCAAAAAAAAAAACAGATTGAGTCCGCAGGTAGCATAAAAGGAACTTGCAAATTATTCTGCAGTGTAGTCAAAATGGTAATACGATTCAAATTGATGAATCTTAAGATACATAGTTCCGTGATTGAGAATGATGAATTGGAAGCTACTTGGATGATTTATGACTGTCATTTTTTTTTCTTCTTCTTCTTTTCATGAAGGTATAGAGCTTCTTTGTGTCAATTATGTTTCAGTGTATTTTTCTTTTCATTTTAAGACAAGCAACCTCCAGCAATGATGAGAGCAATTTCTATATTTCCTGTAATGTCATTGTACATAATTTAAATGGATATCTTCAGGCACCCTTATGTAATGTATCCTTGCATTAAATTATAAAAAAAAACATGCACTAGAGCTAAATAATTATTTATCTGAATATTAGAGATCGACACACCATGTATGACTAGATAATGTAAGCCTCCATGACAAGTACTTGCCACGCCGACGGTAAGGGAAGTTCAGAATAAGGGTTATGGTAGTGCAGCCCCCTGTGATACCTCTTTGCGATTCACACAGTGCTATGAGGGAGAGGCGGTAATGCATGCTGAAAGAACTTAAGCCTTTTGTGCATGCATGTGATATGTCACTTGCCTCAGCATATAGACACCAAGACAAGTAGAATACATCAACAATTTAAATTCACATTCAAAGATCCTACTTTGTCACTGTATGAATTTTGTTTCAATTGGCCAAAAGTAAAATGTTGGATCATCCGTACACTGTCATGGCGACGCATTAAAGGCCAGAATTTAAGACACAATTGGAGCAAGAATAAATGAGCGGTTGACCTCCTTTACAATTTAGCCACCCAGCCATTTGTTAGCAATTAGAACTGACAGATAAGTGAGTAATTGATCAACGAATCCTTCATCTATAGATCACTCAGTGCAAGGTGACGATATTACGTTTTAATGGCTTTCTGAGAGTGTTTTTTCTTTCTTATGAACAACCATGTCATGCTTTCAAGCATTAGTTCACACAGTTTTATGGGAAAAATCCTGTCCCATAGGCTTATAATCATGTTTAGTTTATCCATATTTTACACCAAGTGCACTCCTTCTTGTTCTTTGACAAGTTAGAAATGTGCCTTTTGTTTGGTTGCCCCATTAATTATACAAACGCCATATGCACAGCCCCAAGAAACTGTATCCATACGCCATGTACAAAGCTATTGGCAGATGTTTATTGTTACCAATATATTGACTTGACACCATGTCCCTAGAATCGATGGACCCACACCTAAAAGCATTTACACTGCATACACTGAATACAATACACACATGGCATACACAACCTCGCCATTAAGAACACCTCTAGTGAAAATTAATTTGTGGAACCCTGTCTTGAGACCACCTCACTATTAAGATCACCTCACCATTTGGGGTGGGGGCCAACCACTGGGTCCCGGGTTCAATACCCAGTCGAGCCTATGTTGGATGGCTGGTTCATCCTTCATCTCATTGCCAGACGTAACCTCACCATTTGGAGCAGTTGATTTTTTAGTCAGTTGTGGGAAGTTTTCAGGAATACCCTATCATTAATACCATTCAATTTAATTTTATGCTCTAAATTTGGCCTGCATAGCACATTTCTACAGTACTGTTTGTCATGATGAATTGGCTTTAATTATGGGGTGAATGAGCAAGGCAGGGACAAAGAGAAAGAATACTTTCGCTGTGATGGTGCCAACATTTGGCTTCTCCGAGTTTCACTGAATATTTGAAACATAAAGGAATACATACTGAAATACGCAATAATGAATGATGAATACTTAATTTAAACAATTCATATTTGAAGGAAAATGCTTTGACTGCACTTACTCATGCAATCACTCCTACAATCCTTCGCACTCGGCTTAATAGTATGCAAATGTGGGATGGTGCCAAATCTGTTTATTCTTAATCTTTGGATAGGGGTATAGCTGTATAAATTCTTTAAAATCAGTGGTCTAAATTGAAGGTGATCCGAATATTTAGGTGGTCACTTTTTATGGTTTCACTGTACATTGTTGCAGGCCAGTGCCCTGTTATGCAAACTCTGGCCATTTTGTAGACAAGATGACACACAACAATCAATGCAGAAATGGCCCTTTGTTCAAAATCTGTCGTTACTCCTTCAGATTTTCTTTTAAGGGTGTCCACCATTGTTGCCCACGTCAATACTTTGTATGGATACTGTCAATCAATTGCACTTTGTAGTTTTGCCAGTGTTGGTTAAATCTTAAATGCGTTCCATGAAAGGTTAAGGCAGTCTGGAGATGGTAACCTACCCCTAAGGGAGGATGGGATTATGGTCTGCTAGCATTTAACATCGGACCTTCACAGATGTTTGTCTTACTCAAATGTGGCATTTAAACCTGTATTTTAAGACACTCCAGCAGATTTACTTTCAGTATTAGTAGTACGAGTTTGGTCAATGTGATTTGTCACATCAGTGATGACTTCAATTGAAACTCCGTCCAAATGCCACAATTGTCTTCTTGCAACTGGCTCTGAGGCCAAGTCAGCTCATGCAACTAGCTACCAGAGGCAGACGTACTGATGAGAACTAAGACTTAGAGTCTACACTGTGTTAAACATTTACCCCATGAGTAGGGCATCTTACTTGCCCCAGCATAGACACCGAGTACAAGGCAAATCCAATTAAGTGTCCCAGGCAGCTGCGATGTAGCTCACAGAGAGTGTGTGTGTGTGTGTGTGTGTGATTAGGGCTTTACATCCTGTATTTCTGCACCAGTTGGGCTAATTAGGACAGGCAGAGACCATGGCAATGAGACGAAGGAGGAAACAGCCATCCAACTTAGGCCCGACCGGGAATCGAACCCGGGACCCAGAGGTTGGAAGCCCAGAGCGCTACCTCTGAGCTAGGCCCCTGCCCTATGTAGCTCACAGAGAATGCCCGGGCTGAGAATCAAATCCGCTATCTTTAGCAGAGTTGGCAAAGGCCTTACCGCTACAAGACTGCTCAGCTACCAAATTAATTACTCTCAAGATAATCATCCAATGTTGCCAAACCGATTCGCACTGTTTTATTTTACTTCATAATTATATATAGATGGCCTTCCTTTAAGACAAAGTCTGAATGTTTACTGAAAGAACGACTTCCAGCTGTGTGCTCACATTGAGCATCAAAGAGGTGTACGCACTCAATGACGAAGTTCTACCGTTCCAGGAATCCAACAAAGTAAGACCACCAAATATAAAGATAGATTTCATGGTCGATTTATTGGGTATCGAAAACATTATAATGTGAATTAAGTTAATTCAAGGTAAGTTAACTCCAGTTGTTCTCAGGGGTGCTTGGTGTGATCGAGAGCCCTATTTCAAACATATCTATTGCTTTATTGTTTATATATGGTTTTGTGAAAGTATGTGGGTAGTTCACATTTGACAACATTTTTCATGCTTATGTTAGATTTTTAAATTTTTTTGTAAGATTGAAACTTAACACTGATTTAGCATGAAAATCGTCCTGATCTTTGGCAACCCATGCCTGGAGCTACTCTGCTAGGTTACAGTTTTCATGCAGGGATGGGTTTCATCTCCGGTGCTTTTGTTTACTCATGATTTCATACCTGTTTTAAATAGTCGTAGGTTACATGTTTATTGTCCATTTAAAGTAATACGCAGCACCCAAACATTAGCCCAGCTAATGTAAAGTCTTACATTGTAGATTAATTATACATAATTTCTCATATATAGTTCATGCCTTTTTATGTGCAGTTGCAACCTTTTCATTGTTTAAGACAAATGCTCTTCTCTTGTCATTTCACAATCCTCAGCTCCAGTCAAGATGCCCACAAACCAAAACGTCCAAAACATCCAAAACGTCCATCACCAGAAACGCCCACAGTGGCACCAATACTGTGCATTATTGATGAAACCTTTTAAATAAGTGACTGTTGAGGGATGAAATATGTAATATGCGACGTTCAGCTGTCCTCTGTAGAATGGTAGGCCCCAAGCCCAAGGCAATTCATTTCTTTCTGAACTGTTAACATATTCTCTCTGGAGAGGAGGTCTACTTTGTGTAGTGCAAATATCATAGTTGCCACTTTTGATTGTTATCTGGAAGATCTGACAAATATAGCCATATCTTTTATTGCTGACAAAATGGAAGTGATCCAGGGATCCAATTGCAAATGTAACAGTTCAGTTAAGTTAAGTTTATTTTTAATCAAATATAACTGTTACCTTGTCTGCTAGCTTTTAAATCATGATATCAAGGTCGATGAATGATTAGGTCCCTGGCACTGTAAAGCTACAGTAATTATTGTAGTTGCTGCATCTGTTGGTATTCTTGCGGCCTTGCGTCTATGCTGAGGCAAGTAAAAGATTCCACCCATGGGGTAGATGTGTAACATGAGTTGACTCTCCTCTCTCTTACCTCATCAATCAACCCTCGAAAGCAGCAAGAACTTGCCTTAGAGGGCTGCACTTTCCACATCTATCTATCTATCTATAACATTACGTGTCATTCATGTAGATTGCCACATGGACATTTGAACTGCAAGTACATGTATCACAGCTATTGTTCTTCTGTTTTTTTCAGTTGATTTTACATTATAATTATACATGTTATTCCTGTTAGAGCTATAGTGGCCCGCAAAGCTTATTTATGAGTGAGACAATTGAACTTGTACTTGGTATTGAACTTGTACTTGGACGTACTTGAACCTGGACGTGAACTTCAACTTGAATGGTCTATTGCCAATCGGTTAATTCATTCCAACTTCTAAATTAGCAGTAACAATGGCGTTGAATTGGTTACCAAATTATGCTTTTAATCAATTAAGTTTTAAGTGAACGATAATTATTGAATACAGCCGCAGGTTTACCCATACAGAACGTTGAAATAAAGCCACCAAGAGCGAGGAATGCCTACCTGAAGCTATATAGTAAACCAAACCAAGCCATACAAAGCTTAAAACCTTGCTAGCTGGCTCAACGGAATCCCAACAAAAGCGCAACATCTAAAACTACTCATTCTTGTGACGTGCTTTATCGCTTATAGGTATACAACTTTAAAGTAATCATGAAATGGCCATAATGAAATGGTCATACTTTGACACAATGATATCAATCATGACTGTGGGTGAAATAAATTTGCTGGTTAAAATTGCAGCTAAAAATTATAAGTCATAGCGTATATATGGTTTATTGCAAATCCAGGCTTGTGAAGGTCTGAACGAAATACATAGGATATACTGTATTATGATGGTTCTCCCAAAAATGTTTCTTAAGAACATGTGAATGTCATTGAACACGCTGATGACCAATGCAAGCAGACAGTCTGGAAATCAGTCAATCATGCAAGCAGCAAAGAAACAACAGGCAACAATTACTCAAATAAAATGCTTATGTTTCAGTGTGCCACTACAGCACATTCAGCACTTGCAAAACTGGTCTTACAGGTGAAGTGGTCTGGGTGTAAGGAATGGCAAAGATTCGTCTTAATGGTAAGCGGGTCTTAAAACTGTTTGTATAGGCATTTGTCACTTGTCTAGTCTGAAAGATACAGTCATCTCATTCCATAGTTTCCATATATTTAAGTCATTCTAATCCGTTTAATATATTTTTATAGGTACATTGTATATTATTTGCAAACTTCGCACGTGCGTTTTACCAGGGTTAACGTTAAATTTCAAACAATATACAAAACGAAACAAAAAGTTATATCACATAATCATCGTACGATATGTGCAAAGTTTATTCAAATCACTATTATGTATGTAGCATTAGCGAATGAGTTGATGTATAGCATTGAGTTAATTGGCAGTTATTGTCACACTGGCCATAACAATTGGGCATTCAGTAATCTGATATGGAGTCAATGCTATTTGCTGTACATATCAATTAATATGACATTTAATATAATGATGAGTAGTAATCGGTAATGAAGGATGCTATCACATGGCATGCAGTCATATTCATTTATTATGCTCTTAAACACTCGAAGAGAAGGTATATACAAAAGTGAGATACTTTGTGCAGGATTTTTTAAAAACATTTCAACAGAAAAATAAATGAAATGTTTTACAAAATGAGTCAACCTATCACTTTGTATTTAAGTGTCAATTTATTGCGTACCTTCACTCTTTTTTCCCAACACGAAGTCTTGGTAATTTGGTTGAGCTCGTTTCCCAAGAACAAAATCTTGATAATTAGGGTCAGCTCTTTTGCCCATAACAAAGTCTTTGTAATTAGGTGATGCTCTTTTTCCCATCACAAAATCTTGATAGTTTGGAGCTGCTCGCTTTCCTAGCACAAAGTCTTGGTAGTTAGGAGCAGCACGCTTTCCCATAATGAAATCCTGGTAGTTAGGTCCAGCTCTTTTGCCCATTATGAAATCCTGGTAATTCGAAGCTCGCTTTCCCATCACAAAGTCTTGGTAGTTTGGAGCTCGTTTTCCCATCACGAAATCCTGGTAGTTAGGTGCCCTTTTTCCCAGGACAAAATCTTGGTAGTTAGGAGCAGCCTTCTTTCCAAAGACAAAGTCTTGGTAGTCTGGAGAGCCCCGTTTGCCCAGTATGAAGTCCTGGTAGTTCTGTTGTCGCTTGCCCATTACAAAGTTGGAATAGTCTTGCCCACCTTCACTCTTCTTTCCAATAACAAAATTTTCATAATCTTGTGGACCTTTGGACTTCTTTCCAAGCACAACATTCTGATAATCTGGCTTGTTTTGCTTCTTTCCCATGTAAAAGGCATCAAAGTCTTTAGGGTCTCGTTTACCCATCACAAAGGCATCATATTCCGGTTGGCTCTTTTTCCCCATAACAAAGTTCGAGTAATCATCATTTTTCTTGCCCATTACAAACTTGGAGTAGTCATCATTTTTCTTTCCCATTACAAACTTGGAGTAGTCATCATTTTTCTTTCCCATTACAAACTTGGAGTAGTCATCATTTTTCTTTCCCATTACAAACTTGGAGTAGTCATCATTTTTCTTTCCCATTACAAACTTGGAGTAGTCATCATTTTTCTTTCCCATTACAAACTTGGAGTAGTCATCATTTTTCTTTCCCATTACAAACTTGGAATAATCATCATTTTTCTTTCCCATTACAAACTTGGAGTAATCATCGTTTTTCTTTCCCATTACAAAGTTCGAGTAGTCATCATTTTTCTTGCCCATTACGAACTTCGAGTAGTCATCGTCTTTCTTTCCCATTACAAATTTTCCGTACTTGTCACTGTCTTTTTTCCCCATCACAAAGTTTGAATAGTCTTTGTCATCTTTCTTGCCCATAACAAAATTTGAGTAATCTTTATCGTCCTTTTTACCCATGACAAACTTTGAGAAATCCTTGTCATTTTTCTTTTCTATGGCATCTTTCGAGATATCCGTGTTGTCTTTTTTGCCCATTACAAAGCTGTCGTAATTCTGCTGCTCACCTCCTCTTTTTCCATAAGCGAAAGACTGGAAATCCGGCTGCTCACCATTCTTTTTTCCCATGAAAAACTTTTCATAGTCATCCTTCTTGTCAACTGCAACATCATTAGCTTCGTTCTGTGGTTCGCTTGTTTGGTCATCGCTGACACTTCGTCTTCGGCGCACACGGTGGTCATCCAGGGTCATGACGTCCACATAGTTGGGGTCATCTCTCTTGCCTAGGTAAAAATCGTTGAATGCATCGTGTCTTTTTCCCATGAAGAACTCTGAGAAGCTGGGTCGCTCAGCTCGTCTTCCCAAATGAAAGTCGTCAAAGCTTGGCTTTGAGCGCTTGCCAAGCACGAAGTCCGAGTAGCTGGGACGTTTTGAGCTACCAAGTAAGAAGTCCACAAACTCTGGATAAATCCTTCGAGAGCGTTTAGAGCCCATGAGAAAATCTATGTATGCAGGCCTATCTCGCTTACCCAACACAAAATCTTGGTATTCAGGTTTGCGAAATCTCTTGGAGTCATAAGCAAGGACCACAGCAGTCGCGAGAAGTGAAAATGCAATGAGATTAATCCCCAGGTGAGACATCGTGATGTTACCGTGAGAGAGCACACAGAGACTCAGTGGGCTTGTCTCCTTCTGCAACTTTATAAGCACCGCCTTCTCAAGTATTGACTGGCGCCAGTGTGCAGCTGCCTGTTGCTCTGTTTCCCCTGAGTGCCAGTTGCCACCGGGCATGCGCCGAGCATGCACGTGGGTCTCAGCAGGCAGCTGATTGGTCTGCCATGCCAGGCTTTCATGGGCGGCATTTTGCTCCCTGTGCTACAATTTGCAAACAAGCTCAGTAATGAATGGAGACAGATAGAGCTAGGATGATTCGTTCCATCTATGCATGAGATATGCCAATTAATTCTCGTGACTGATAAATAATTAAGAATGGTCAACCTGTCTAAGGTCAGTCTCAAGAGTTATACAAAATAAATCAACTACAAATATTATTTTCCTTTAATTGCATAAAGCAATCCATTGAACCTTCTTGATTATTTTATGTCATTGCAGTGATAAATTGTCATTGTCAGTCAAGCTTTATGTTAAAGCAATGCATTGCTTAGCTATTGCTGTGTGAAACCTTGCACGTGATGATCAACATTACATCTTTAAAAATTTGAATTTTATTCAACACCATCAAATTTTGGATGAGAATACAATCCCGATGAAACGCGTAAACCTTTACATAAGTACATGACACGTTACTGTGCAGTGTGCACTTTTAAGTTAAGGCTGAGGCCATCCTAAAGTTGGCAGATAATTTAAAATCCCAAAATGAGACCGTCCTGAATGACCTGAAGCAATAAAATAACTGGAATAACAACCTTAACTTTCTCTTATTAATCTAGGCAATCTTTCTCGGAGTTAAAATGTGTCAATGTTATTGTGTCTGGGGTTAGAGTCTTCAGTTACGTTATGGACATACTCTCTGCCAAATTCACAATTACACCATTGGCAGGCCTGATGAAACTTGAGCCTTTTTTCGGCTCCCTGGGGAGCATACACCCTGCATGCAGCCTGTTATAGGCGCTTCTTAGGTCAAACACTCTACAATTGCCATCACTACCTGTAGCCAAGTATCCATTTACACCTGGGTGGAGTGAAGCAATGAGTAATGGAGGATCTGCTCAGTTCCTCCATGCCATGGTGGCGACTCGAACCTGCAACCTTGCCCTTGTGGTTTGACGGCAAGCACCTCAACCATTGGGCCACGGCACCTCTAGGACATTATCGAAAGATATCTTTCAGGGCTGTGGGATGGACTGATTCAGACATACAGGGAGATCAAATCAAGACAAATTCAGTAATTCTTAGTCATTTTATGATCAGTTGGCAGAGGCAGAAATGATGATGAACAGGTTTGGAGTCCACACCATGTGTCACTGATAGATTTTACCCAGGGATGGGGTCTGACATTTGCCTGACTATTGAAACCGAGTACCATGCACCAGCAAATTAACATATCATGTGATGGACATCAAGCTTACATGTAGCTCATGAAGAGTGCCTGCATTGGCGCTTGAACCTGCAAAATACCCTCTGTGCATCTAATTAATGGCATTCAATATTAATTTTGAGACCAATAAACCAACATTTCTTTGTGATATATGATGGAAATGAATTCGTTTTATTTGACCCAAAATTGCTGTACAATGATGATGAATTGATTTACATGAAAAAGAAACATGGCTTTGAGACACCTCAATATTAAAGAAACCTAGCCATTCGGGCCAACAAATTTTGACCAAACTGCATCCTTGCTCTGTAATTATGTATAATCTTATGCATAATTGACACCTGCTTAGTACTTACCGGCAATTCTGCACTGAAGGTTTTCTTAATCTGTTAATGGAGCGGTTACACATTCACAGATACAGTTAGTTTAATTAAAAATGGCCTATTAAATTGAACCTAGTCAAAGCTAGACACCTTCTGCTATACGATGCAACCTGCCACTAAACAGAACTGTCTGGCTATAGCTGGCTACTCAAAGCCAGATCTAAAAGTACATGCAGCGCCATATGAGAGTTAAGTGTATTTGTCATTTCTAACATACATATTTATGATATATTAGATACATTTCTTACATTTACCAGGGTTTATATATTTTCAGTGGTGGTAGGTGTGAGCCGACTATTAGCTAGGAGTAAAAATAAGTGGCTGGCTTTAGCCAGTTATAGCTACAGCTAGGAATAGGTCACTACTATTTTGTTCCAAAAGAAAAGAAGTTAATTATACTGGTGCTATCAAGTTGAGTGGAGAAGAAATATCTCGTGTTAAAAGTATTAAATTTTTAGGTGTACTGATTGACGAATATCTGGAATGGAATGACCAAGTAAAGAGTGTTTTATTGAAAATGGTAGCAGGAAACTATAGTTTAAGTATGATTAAAAATATATTACCAGTGAAATCCAGATTGCTTATATATAATAGCAATGTATATACCCATGTAAATTATGCAATTAGCGCGTGGGGACCTTTGTTAAAAATTAAAGATGTCAAAAGACTTCAAGTACAACAAAATAAGTCTGTCAGACAAATCTTCAATCTTAGCAGAAAAACAAACTTAGCTAAATTTTACAAAAAAGGAAAAATTTTAAAAATAAATGGCCTGATAGAACTAGCACTTTTGAAAATCTCGTATAGATATATTAATGAATTGTTACCAAAAATAATTCTTAACTTATATAACCTAGCGAATCATGAATACCATACACGGAACAGAAACAATTTAAGAGCACTTCACCATACAACACAAATAAACAATAATAATTTTTTGGGGAAGGCACCAGGTCTTTGGTTAAATGTATCACCATCTTTGAAATTAAAAAATAATATAAAAGCTTTTGCTAGGTCTTTTAGGGAACAACAGTCTGCTAAGCAGAACTGACAGCAGGTTCTTCTTCTCTTCATATCATTTATGTCTTTTTTAAATTTACATGTAATAAATTATATTTAGATAATTTTTTTATTATTTTATTATTATATATAACTTTTGTTAATTATTTAGTATAATAATATTGCGGGGATGCACAATTAAACATATTTTCCATGAAATATTTGTGTCATAATGAAATGTCTCAATAACCATGTATGTTTAAATTTCGATGAAAATAAAGTATCTATCTACAGCTGTCTACAGTCGACCATATTTTATGAAACTAAGTGTAGTTTGCCAGATCGGTTGAACTGATGTGGCATGTTATCCAGGCTGTACCTGTACCTAATATTTGAGATATCGTTGCCAGATTTGTTTTACTACAAGTCAGATTATTTACCCAGTGACTGTTGCTATTGCATGGCTAATGCACAGGAGGCAGAATAGCATTGTTTGCTGATGGATGAACTGCACCGGTGGTGACATCAGTAAAGTACTTGGTCATAATGAATCATATTCGTGGCATTCAGGTTGAAGCCAAGACGTCACCCTTGAAGCAAGTCCATTTCTACCTCGATTTTCTGGTGGTGAAGGACCTAGTGTTTGGGGTGGTCAGCAGAGAAGACAGTGGGATCCAGATACAGAGATAGGGCCATATACAAAATGCATGCAGCCTGAGACTCATGCAATCCCACAGGCTAAACACCTTTTTCCAGGCCCTAGCTGGTGTCCCTAGCTCACTGCATAAGTTACTCTAGGTCTTTATGTTCCATCTAACCCTCAAGGTCCTGCCATCAAACAAGATATTGCAGCACAATGACCTTTTAATCTAGCGACTTGCCCAGTAGGTCACATGAGCATGCAGCAGGTCATGCCAACAGCACACTGGCCCTGACCCGCCTTTCTTTATCCCGTGTTCTGTATAAGCTGTATACATAACCTATGCAGTTTGTATTTTCATGGGTGATTTTGAAGTATTTATGAACTTTCCATTGCAATAAAAAATACCATAAATTATTAACCATCAAGCTAACTGATTTTATCAGCCGACTCCGAAATGTGAACATGTTAATGCTATCCTATCCTATCCTATCCTATCCTATCCTATCCTATCCTATCCTGTCCTATCCTATCCTATCCTATCCTGTCCTGTCCTGTCCTGTCCTATTCTATCCTATCCGTCCTATCCTATCATATCCTGTCCTATCCTATCCTATCCTTCCTATCCTGTCCTATTCTATCCTATCCTGTCCTATCCTATCCTGTCTTATCCTATCCTATCCTGTCCTATCCTGTTCTATCCTGTCCTATCCTGTCCTGTCCTATCCTGTCCTATCATTTCCTGTCCTATCCTATCCTATCCTGTCCTATCCTGTCCTATCCTATCCTGTCCTGTCCTGTCCTATCCTGTCCTATCCTATCCTATCCTGTCCTATCCTATCCTGTCCTGTCCTGTCCTATCCTGTCCTATCCTATCCTATCTTATCCTATCCTGTTCTATCCTATCCTATCCTATCCTATCCTATCAGCAAAGCTGTCTTCCTTATTACCCTTTCAGTATTTATTGTCTCAAAGCCACTGATCTGAGGCTTACTCAACTTATATTTATAACCAGTTGAAAGAGACAGACATGAGATGAGAAAGCTTGGAGTCATTATAACTATGCCAAGAAAAGGATGAGCGGCAAAAATATATTGACTGGTAAAATAGTCAATAATAGGTAGACAGGCACTGAAAAAATAAAAACGAAAAAATAAACGAAAACTAAGTGGTTTTGATGCAAAAATAGTGCCCATTGTAAATTTATATACATTTGTTCATACACAGTATATCAGAATACAGGCATAGAAAAGAATGAATTATAATAACATGATCACATTATACTATGTATGTGCAAAACATGATTACATTATACTATGTATGTGCGAAACATGATTACATTATACTATGTATGTGCAAAACATGATTACATTATACTATGTATGTGCAAAACATGATTACATTATACTATGTATGTGCAAAACTTAATTCTACCACGATGACTGTTTACCATATTTGGCTGCTGACATTGAATGACCTAGGTGATCAAACACAATAAACTAAAATTGCTTCAGTACCTAATTCTGTGATGTAAACAAACCAAGGTTATTAAAACATACGTCAGTAAGACAAAGCAGGCGAGTGCAGAAATAGCTATGTTTAGGTTGCTCAGCTATGAAATGTGATAAACACGTCTAAAAATGTAGCAAGAATTATTAAAGAGCCCTTATGCGAATGCCCTTCATTACCATGGATTTTGCAAATATATAATGATGAGTGAATGGAATTGTTAAGTAAGGCATACACAAAATTGTGTATATAAAGACTTCATCATCATGTAATATTCAAATAGGAATTTGTGTCATAATAAATGGAGTTGTGCTCATGCATATGATATTTCTGAACCACAATAGCAGCGTGGACCTGATATAGAAATGTGTAACATTCTCGTCTGACAAAATGCTTTGGTACACATTAAATTTCACATGACGTAAAGAATAGATTAGTGTATTTCAGAAAAGCATAGGTCTACTTCTTATCTGTAAAACTCCTTGTTGAATTAGGAAACATCCCATGCCTTACAACCATATACAAAATGGATATACTGGCAATATGTGTAGTAATAACTTTTCTTTTTGTAAATTATGGCAGATGGGACAGAACGCAGTTGCCATTGTGGAAATACTTTTCTAACACTAGTAACAATGCGGAAACGATCAAGCCCAGGCGATAATTGACAAAGTTACCATGCACTTTATTAGCCATATACATGGCCCAATGTGCCACGTGCTTTTTCCATGAGAAGGATAAACGCATGGAAAACGCATGGTTTTTAGCTAATTATAATGAGGCAAAAACCATGCGTTTATCCTAATGCATGGAAAACGCACGTGGCACAACTGTACGTAGGTAGGCAACAACTTAAATTATGAGATTAGTTTTGCATTAATATTGTTTTCATTGATGGTGGATGTGAGAAACATTGCATGCTGACAGTCATATAGGTCGGAAAAGAAGCAAAAATTGGAGCATCATCTTTCGAAATTTGAAGCATCAAGATCTGCATCATAATGAGACCATGCTCTGCCTGCCTCTTCAGCATTGAGGTGAGCAGAATCATATTTAATGGATATTTTGCACACCATGGGTTCATTTGAAAATGACAGGAAGTTACATCAAGAACTGAGATTACGGAACGCCAAGAAACAATGCCTAATACTCCACCATGGCATATTGTCTCAGTCGTATTAGAGGATAGAGGGTAACAAAAAAATATGTTAGTTAGTAATAAGAGTAGTTAAACAAATGAGACATATGATCAATCAAGTAATTGAAATTAATAATAAGGCCTAATGGAGTGTTAGTCTTCGGCATTGGAAAAAATATTAGTTAACTCCAGAGACTGGGATATGACTGACAAAAGAGGAACAGAACAACTCCGATCGGATGTCAATCGCCCAGCATTGGGTTGCTAGCACAGGCCCTATAGTCCAGTAGAACTTTGTCAAAAAGTAGGGTAAGCGTAACATGGAGTATGGCAGCTATTTTTTTGTCGATATTGGGTTATTTGAGGGTGCTGATTCCAAATCTGACGGCTGCCACTTCGGCATCCTTAAGCATTTTGAGATATTCACAAAAACAGTTGCCATGGTTACAAAAATTTGCACATTAAAAATTTCACAGAAAATGTGAAATAGCAAGATTGCTATAATCCGTAGCTACAACTGATGTTATAAAATCAATAGCCCGGGATACAGGAATGCAAATATGGTAAAAACTTTGGAGGTTAAAGGTCAAGGTCACTGATGGAGTTATGCCAAATATGGGAATTACTCCAATTTTCTGTCATTTCAAGGATAAACTATGTCACAGCTTTCACAATGTGACAGAAAACCAGGCAAATGGCATATTTTATGAAAGCTTATGAAGAGGTCTTTCTTACTAAGCCAACACAGAACTTAGAGTGCGCTGATGCTGAACCGATTTCAAGCCATTATGGCATGTCCGAACTGAGAGCATGATGTTGGGCCAATCTTGAACCAACAGGGCCAATGTTGTATTTTATTCCCCAATTGCAGCCATATCGCGTGAAATAGTGGGTGATATGGACCGATGGCCATGCATGCCCAAATAAGGAAACTCAAGATGTTACTATTTCCAAATAAGGAAGAAACGCGTACGGTCGACATGATGCTGGCGTGACTACAATTAATGTTACCGGTTTATATCAGCCTCATATGTAATATTAAATGAATTTATTTGCAAAACGAAGTTTAAATTTTGAAAATCAGACAAAAATTTAGTGAGTTATGGTAAAAATATATATAACGAATCGAAGACATTCATGACGCAGATCTATGATGGACTCACTCCGTGATCAATTTTATTCAATCCGATTTTATAATTAAAGTTTGTTATGGCTGAAATTAATTAGTAATAAAAGGAAAGCCACAACTTGTCACTGATCTATTTGACAGATCAGACTCTGAGGGTGCTACGCACCCACCTCGTCTGATCAGTGACTCGTGCGGTTTTTCTATAGGTCTGGGCAATATCTGGGAATACCCCACAACTGGAATTCGTGTGAGGCACTAAAACGCTAAAATTTCTTTCTTCTACGTACGTGGGTGGCACTAGGTGGGTGGATTAGGGCTTTACGTCCTCGTATTTCTGCACCTGATGACATAATTAGGACAAGCGGGGACCATGGCAATGAGATGAAGGATGAAACAGCCATCCAACTTAGGCTCATCTGGGAATTGAACCCGGGACCCAGTGGTTGGAAGCCCAGTGCACCCCACCCCAAGTGATATATGTTGTATTCAGATTGCATAGAATAAAAAAGTTGCTGAATTACTAGAAGTTATGATTGAAGTCAACCTGATGTACTACTCAAAGTGAAATGTTTGAGAACTGTTTTGGTTATGTTGACAATCATTCATTTGTAATGCAATATTATAACTTCACAAGAAATATGCCTAGTATCATTAAGGCAAGAATATTTAGTTTGACAGAGAAATGACTTAAACTGTATCTGGTGAGGACATTATAAGTAGGTATAACTGGAGTGTGCGGTGATGTTTAGTGGCCAATGAAGTTCAAGGTCTTCACCCAAAGTGGTGCACCCTTGCCCTAACAAGGTGCAGGACTTTCAATGACTCTCTTCACAAGGACAGAACAGCATCGGTGGAAATGAATGACAAGGAAAACCCACTTGATATTCCAGCTCTCCGCTCTAGTCATATATGTTGAAAGAAAAGAGGGTCTTAGCTTTTCAAAACATCTACGTACTTCCAAATAATATATTGCTCTTCTCAGGAAACAGCCTGTTGATATGGCTTCCTACATGTATAACTGCAGATCATAATTAGGATGTCTTGGAATTCCATTTTCAGTCATGAAATCCTGTTAGAGAGTGCAGTAAGCTCTATAAAAGAACCCACCTGTCAAAGTCACGTACATTTTACTTTAAACAAACTAGACACATACGTCATTGGAATGAAAATTAACTGTATACCCAATATCTATTTAAAGCAACGAGCAGCTGAATGGTCTAGTGGTCACTCAGGGTTCCAGGCACTCTTACAGCTAATTGCAGTGAAGCGTGGTCAACAGGCCATCAGTCCAATTCCAAGTGTGGCAGCACGTCACAGTTTTGCATGCATGAGTGCCTTTACCTGGCTCCCAAAAATAGGTTAAACTATCTCAATCTGCTGCTTCAAGTCAATGCTTATTCTGATGACATTAGGTTTGGTGTCGTTTTCAAATTTAATTTAGAAAGCAATTCCATGTCAAGATTTGATTGTTTCTAGATCTTTTGTGAATACAATGTTACTAATTATATTTACAATGCTCAAATAAAACTGCAGAGTGAAAAGGAAATAACAAATTTCAAATAAAATTCTTTGATGTGACATTTACTATTACACGACGTTTTGTAAAATACATGCTAGCTGTAATTGAGACCAAAGAAATTAAGTCCATTTGTATTTATGGGCTTGACTGGAAACCACTCATTTAGACAAGCGTGGTAAACTGACATCACCAGGACAGTTTGTCAAGTTACTGGCTACACTTCATGGCAATCCACAGTAAATATCTTATGTAAATCTCATATTATCTCTCATGTGGATGTTGGTAGCATATGAGTTATTCAATTGTTGGTGCCTTGAACTCGGCGTCTATGCTGAGGCAAGTACAAGACCCTACCCATGGGAAAATGTGTGAATTTGGTTGGACTCCGAGTCAGATCTGTCAAAACAGATCTGGGACGAGTGCGGTTTTCCTTTCATTCCCTTATTAATTGCAGCTATTTGAAATTTTAACTTTAATACAAGAAGCCACTTAAGTGACTTGATTTAGCGTCGCCAGCGTCCTGAACGTCTTCGATTCGCGATTATTTGAAGCTGTAACTCTGTCAAATATGGTCCGATTTTCACAATTTAAGTTTTATTATGCAGCTAAATTTATCATTTTTTAGAATATTAGGTTGGTATTAATCTATCAAATCAACTGTAGTCCCGCTGGCATTTTTACCGTCGTATGCGTTTCGTCCTTATTTGGAAATAGCGACGTCTTGAGTTTCCTAATTTGGGCATCACAGTTAGTTTCATAAAATATGGTTTACTCTAGACACCTATAGATTCCTGGCTGTAGTTATAATTGACTAAAGCCAACTGCTTCTGTCTACTTCTAGCTTATAGTCGGCTTTCAACTACCATCACAGAACAAATATAAACCTCTATATATATCTAAGATATCATGAATATGTATTTGCATGTATTTATAGGTTATCACATGGCAAAATGCTGTATCTCCCTGGTATCATCACCTGAGACTCTGTATCATCCCGAGACCTGAAGGGGTCGAGGGATGATACAGGTCAAGGGTGATGATACCAGGAAGATACAGCCTCTTGCCATTGTGATAACCTATTTATCCCATGACTGCTTTTTTTACCTATAAGATACAAAAACGACTTGATAATGTAATACCATAATAACTGTGGCTGACATGGCCCCCTCCATTTAAACCAACTGCTGTGGCTTATATAATTTTTTTCTCATGCATGACACTTCACGAGATGACTTACTACTTAAAGAATTATCTCCTGAAATTTCATAATTATTGGATGAACTGGACTGAAGTTATAGCGGTCAAGAGCAGCCAACTGAAGCTGAGTCTATATTAATTTTAGCACAGCAAACATATGACTTCACTGATGACGTCACAAATACGTCACTTTAGAGCCCGTTTACATGCAATGTCGGAGCTGAAATGACAGGATTTGGCTTCTGTGGATGTTTTAAGACCTTTGTTCATTAATTTCTTAGTATTTGATGAACTGGGATGATATTTCACTCAATAAGGATAACATGGTATATTCACATTTGCTGGACATTATGCTCAAGTGGTGACGTTGCTGCTTGTCAACCACTGACAGCTTCAGGATGCTTGAAGAAGACAACAAAGGGTATTTTCACCAAATTAGTGGCACAGTTGAATAGTTACTGGGAAAAATATATTTCGTAGAGTGTAAGGGACTGCAAAATCTGGCCGAACTTCATTAATACACAAATTGCTGCCTGAATTGGTGACGTTAATGACATGCTGAAGGTCCAAATTTGTCATTGTTTGAAACAGAAACAATGCAGAATAGTTTGATTTCATTGGTCAATTAAATTTGGAGGTGTGTCCCTGATATTGGTGGAAATTGATGTCATCGCTCTTTATTTGTTGCTCATTGGTTAAAATGTGTATCGTCCCTGCAGTTCTTGTCTCTGATTGGCTAAATCTTGTATTGTCCCTCGAAAAGCCGTATCGTCCCTCCAAGCCCTTTGATATCATCCCTCTTAGATCAATATCACCCAGGGAAAAAAACACTTAAGCTGACCATTAGTGTATTCACTCTGCCTACATATATGCCATCTCTATCGCTTCACTTAAATCTGATGCAGTGTAATTTCCCAAGTGTTTGGCATGAGTGCGCCATACCAATTCCCTTCCTTCTAATTTAACTGAAAAGGTATTTTGTGGTTTTTACTAAAAAGTAGCCAGACAGTTCAGTTTATTGGTAGCATCGTATGGCAGAAGTTGTCTAGCTTTAATTTGACAGGCCATTTTTCATGGAACTTACTGCACATGAACGTCATTCTGTGTGGTATTTAATGCCGATCACCCAGCCCGTATCACCTGGTATTGCAATGATAAAGCTACAATTGGGGAATATTAAGTTAACTAAGCCTTTTAACAGTAGCATTAAAACAATATACATGAGCAACAAGCATGTTTAATTTCTATTGAGCACTTGGAACATAAAAGGATAGGCATTAAATCCAATTCCTTACAAAGGCGAGTAAGATCTTATTTAAATCATGTTACCACCCATATCCTGGCTGTAGTTACAGCTGTTTCTATAAACTCCTAGCTTATAGTTGTCTTACACATACATGTATCACAAAAGAAAAAATATCCTTAGTAAGAAATCTATCTAATATATCATAAATATGTATTTGCAATAGACATATGGCATCTTTTCAACAATAAATGACAAATATACATAACTCTCAACCTTGTAGATCCAGCTTTGAGTGGCTAGTTATAGCCAGACAGTTCTGTTTAGTGGCAGGTAGCATCATATAGCAGAAGTTGTCTGGCTATGTCTAGGTTTAATTTGCCAGGTCATTTTAAAGAAACAAACTGTAGTAGTGGCTTGTCCATCACAAATAATTAGATTTATCTTTATTCTGCATTAGATGGATTTCAGATTGTCAGTTAAAAAAAACATGTGCTCAGACGTCTGCACCACAACCTTTGTGGTTTCTTATTAAAAACGAAAGTTGGTTGTTAAGTTATTAAACCAATTATCATTATGAACTAGCTTGCTATTATTGCTTTGCAATACATGATGTCATCTTTAAATACATATTTGACCTATTTTGAAATCAGATCTGACAGCTCATTAGGGCAAAAAGATTAAGCTGCAAATCTGATTTATTTAGAAATGCAAGTGAAGCACACCCTTAAGCAATTAGCACGGATTAGGAAATGTGATCTTAGTACAGAGCTGTATCCAAGTATAGCAAGTGTGATATCAACAATAAGATCCATGTATGTACATTTTTGCAAATTTACACGCTTATTTACACAGTTAAAATGTATGTTGGAAGTAAGTCATATTTTGTTTGCAGGGTTGCAGTTTATATCATACTTAAAAATTTATATTATCGCGTATTGAGGTTCATCATTCCAAATCATTCAACATTGGCACCACGTCGGCGTTGTTGATAATGTTGTACCGACAGTGGCCGTTATAGAAACGATGCTGGGCCGATTTGGAATGCTATCAGGGTCTGTAGTACAAAAACCAATGACAGAACTACAAAGTATGAGATTATAAACATTTATTGCAAATAGATTTAATGTACATTTGATATGTCAAGAAATGAAATGTTGCCTTCAACATGTGCATCACAATTGTCTAAAACCCTGAGACACCAGAAATTACATCTATAAAAATGCACAAACACAAGCAACTGTTACATATTCCGTTGACTCTTGCCAAACTCCTGCTGAGTTGTAACGAACAGGTATCGCATATCCGTGAGGTCTACAAAATGCAATCATATTGGTATGCAAACATTTGCCATTGCAAATACAGTCTGCCTTCACTATACCCATGGGAATTCTCTCTGAATTGTAATCTTCACATAAGGTCCAAGGACATATGGCTTTTTCATTAATGTTGTCCGATTCTTCGCTGTAATCATAGCAGAGTTTGGTTGAACGTTTTGATCGTTTCTCACTGGTGTAATTTGATGCTCCTGCAATTCTTCGGGATTCACAAGGAGGAATAGAATCCAAGTTGACACTTCCAAGTGCCGAAGGAACAAAAACATCATGCGATTGCCAATGTTCGTCTTTGGTGTTGACATACTTTCCAAAACTCTGTAGCTTGATGTCGTGAGAGGCATCATCGTTGTTGGTGATGTCAATGGCTGACACTTGGTCCTTATCCAGAGTCTTTCCCTGGACAGCTAGTGGTTCTTGCAGAATGCAGAAAGCCATGAGGGTGAAACTGATAACCTGCACAAATGAATAACATACCTTGAGACCTCTACCAATGGCAGGAAATATAGTTAATATACAAATGACCCAATAATTGAATAAATGCATCGAAGAATAAACCGCTAAAATATAAGAACATATCTTAAGTAGTGTGGCTTTTATAATAGTTTATGGTGCATGAAAAGTAATATATTGTGAAATAGCCTACCTTGAATGAAACCATGTTTGTCATGATGTGAATACAGTTGTAAATAGTAATACTAATATTACTATTATAGTTGACTTGATACTTGCTCAGTGAAATGCTTAATGAAGCTAGCAATGACTGCAGTCTTTTATACCCAGTCTGATTACATACATTTTATTTGAATATATTGGAATTTGGACAAATTCGTGATTTTTGATAAAGGAACATTTTACAAAAATTTATCAATATTCTGGATTTTCATGACAAATGGCATATAATATGACCCTTTATTTTGGCCAGTGGATGTAAAATTATTTCATTGAAGTACCAAATATTCCAGATGCTTCAAATTGGTGAAGTTGCAAAAGTTACTATCTCAGTAAATGCAAACTCTGATTGGCTGGTATGCTTATCATAGCATTTATGGAAAATAATCTTGAAGAAACTCTTGAGTTATCAGCGACTGATGCAAAGTACACAGACATTAATTATACTTTCATATATTATGAAACTGTTGAAATGTGAAGTTAGGTTTCCAAATTTAGATACAACAATTTGGATTTCAAAGTTTTGCAACTGCAAAATTCACTTTTTTATTTTTTGTGTAAAAAGTATATTTTTGATTTTAAGTATTGGCTTCTGGAAGGACTAGTTACATACGGTGTATTTCCGAATCAGATATCAATTTCAGTTTTGAAATTCATTCTTTACCTCAATGCTGTGGCAACTGATGTTAAGTATAAAATCATTATGCTTCTGTATGTTATGAAACTGCCTTTCGTACAGCATCACACAGTGCATAAAGACAGTACTAAGTAAACTCCATAACAGTATATTCTTATCTTAAAACATGAGAACTCTATAACAAAATGAAAACACTTTACATATTTTTTATAAACATTGGAGTAAGTGTGGAGTCTGAGCTAGGTATAGTATTTCATCTGGATTTATAATAACTCCAGGTCAGCAGTAACTAACCTGCAAAACTATCACCTAGTCAGAGCCGGGCATTTGTACAATTATTTGTTCCAATTTTTGTTATTTTTGGGGACTAGCCTGGTGGTAGCGCATGGGGCATCCAACTCCTGGGTCCCGGGTTAGAAGTAGTAGTGGTAAGGTATGTTTGCACCTAATGTGCTAATTAGGACCGGCCGGGATCACGGCAATGAGATGATGGATGAAACAGCCATCCAACTTAGGCCTGACCTGGAATTTAACCCAGGACCCTGTGGTTGGAGGTAGTAGTAGTAGTAGTAGTAGTAGTAGTAGTGGTTGAAATAGTAGTAGTCATGGTATAGTTGTAGTAGTAGTAATAGTAGTAGTCTAAAAAGTATAAGTAGTAGTAGTAGTGGTTTGTGTAGTAGTAGTTGTTATCGTTGTGAAGCAGGTTTTATTGTCAAGAAAAAAGTAGTTGTGATAACGAATATATCAATATTTTGATTCCTCTTTATGTATGAGGAACTCTTTACGTATGAGGAACTACCACACAAATATGTCAATGTTATCGCAGGGACATCAGCTATAACTGGGTCACTACTTATCTGGTCCTAAATAAATTCAAAGAAATGGTTGAAACCCACAAGATAAATTTTAGGATTGACCTAACTGACTGAAAACTCTCAAACATCTTCCTTGTCTATTGTTACTTTAAGGTTCATGAAAAAGTGAAGTTCCCCTTTAGCTTAAAAATAGGACAGCGTGTAGTTTATCATAAACAAATTGCTAAATTGATATATTTCCCTTTTTTTTCCTTAAAGTAAACAAAAATCAAGTAAAATTTTCTTGGGGGTAAGGAGAGAATTTTGCCCAAAAAAGCAGGACAGACTTTCTTGAATTAAGTAATATTTCCTCTTATTACTAAATGACATTTTCTTAATGAACTTCCTACTCAAATTCCAGAGAAGAAGAGTGGTATCTGACAGTACCCTGATAGTCAATGGATTAAGTTAAAATATGCCATGCATATATATATATAAATAGTTAATTGAATTCCAGTATGAAAGTAATTATTGCTTGTTCCCAAGAAAGACTTGGAAATATCACTTGATTAGTTTTGGCAGTTTTATTAAGATAAATTGTTGTTAACTGTCTCTACTTGAATTCAACCATGACTTTTGAATGGTGTGTACTACCAAAAGGTGGAAAGTATTTTTTTTGTCTTAAAAAAAAAAATATATTTGTTTCTTTTATTATTGCCTAGCAATTTTTCTGTATTATGAGATGGACGAATGAAATATTACTAAAAATTAATTTTTCATTGTCACTGGAGAGTTGAACAGATTCTGGTATAGTTACTTTTTCACCCAAATTATCGTGCGAAATATTGACCTGAGAAAGGCTCATGCTTGCACAGGTTTACCGGTTGATGTAAGTTGGCATGCTAGCCCAAACAACAAGATGCCAAATGTCATTCTCATACCAGCAGCCAATTTTAAATTTTCATTTTGTCAAAACTTTTCAGCAATTTGGATGTTCCGTGTTTCATGCCTGGCTCCACTTCATCACCCTGAACAAAGTTTTGATAGATTATGAGACTTTGAAACCTGACACCTGTGACATGAGCATGGAAGGGATCAGAAAAAAATTATTAAAAGAAAAAGGATCCTAAGGCATGTTTGGTTACATTCAACAGCTAGTAGTATTATACAGTTGGACTTCAACTAAAGTCAACCTCATTATTAAAATATCCTCTTCGTTAGGACTTTATATTTATCCCCATAAGCAGGTATAAAAAGTCAACCCTCACTCTTAAGATCACCTCTTCGTTTGGACCTTATATTTATCCCCAATAGGCCGGTATAAAGTTTCAACCTCACTATTAAGACCACCTCTTCGGTAGGACCTTATATCTATCCCCATAACCAGGTATAAAAAGTCAACCCCACTATTAAGACCACCTCTTTGTTAGGACCTTATATTTATCCCCATAACCAGGTATAAAAAGTCAACCCCACTATTAAGACCACCTCTTTGTTAGGACCTTATATTTATTCCCATAACCAGGTACAAAATACCATTATGGAATATTGCATTTATTGTTTCTAGTAGAGCAGGATTTTGGTGGTCTTTTTCGTAAAATATTGCACGTAAAGTGATGGTGGGTGAGCTAATATTACCCAATATTACACGTAAAACCTGTAAAACCTGAGTGTGTATTCTACCTCATTAAAGACAGTGGAGGCATAATGTCTATTTTATTTGTCAAAATACTTTTCTCGTTACATAATACAGGCAATATGGATAATTTAAATTAAAAGAATATAAACCCGTGATATTATTTATTGATTCATTTATTTATCAAATTGGTAAAAAATTGATTGGAATTAACATTTGTAGCATTCAAGAGCTGTTAAATGTATTTTGTCATAAGTAAAATTTGCAAAACACGGTATTCAATAAAACAGAACTGCGAAAACGGAGTGTATAAATAAACAAATTGCATTAACATAAACATAGATAAATAAATAATAGAAATAATATAAGTAAACTCAGGATGTAAAATAAATAAATAAACAATATTAACGAATATCGTTTGTAAACATCAATGCAATATGGTAATATAAATATACATGTGGGGTACAAATAATTTTCAATTAGTAATGAAAATAAGTGAGTCGAAGTACAGATTAATATTTTAAAATGCACAAATACAAGACACAGGTTTCCATATTTTTTCATCTTTCCAGACACCATTGTCTTTTGCACGTACAAAGAGTGTATAAAAATGAGGCTGACATTTTGCGTTAAGATTGAGATCAAGACACTGTCGGCTGCAATCGCACTTGGCGATAAGAATATTCTGTGGCACTCGGTGTACTTCATAACCATTTTCCAAGTGCCATGGGCAAACTGATCTTTCGTGGACATATGATGATGAAGCCTTTGCTTGTTTATAACATAAATCAGTAAAGCCAGTCTTGATAACTTTATCTGATGATACATCTGAAGATGCCATAGCACTCGGCAAAGTAGCAAAAGCTCCTGTACCAACATTCAAATTTACAAGAGGTTTTGGCACAAAGATACTGAACACGTTTCCTTCTGGATCTTCGAAATCAATATTTTTTC
This sequence comes from Alitta virens, assembly GCA_932294295.1. NCBI lineage: Eukaryota > Metazoa > Annelida > Polychaeta > Phyllodocida > Nereididae > Alitta > Alitta virens. The sequence goes on from OW028582.1 coordinate 20,003,491, forward strand.
CGAAGTTGATCATATGAGCATTAGTACTTGCATTGCTGTCTTGAGTATTTTCGATGGCAGTATTGTTGGTAACCATACCGAAGGCGTCGATAGTCTCATTGAATGATTCACCGTCCATGAAGTTTGATATTAAAGGGAACCCACAGATGAATGTTGATGTCGTTGTTATGAGAACGAGAATCTTAAAATAAATACAAGAAGATATCAATATCAAATCAGTGATTAAAAGCTTTCACATTCGATTGAAATATGCACTAATAAAAATTCAGCCATAGCATGTTATATTTATGATTATTCTCCACTTAGACTGAGAGGGCAAAAGCAGATTTTGAGTTTGTTACTTGTATCCCTCCAGGTTTTAACCAACAAAAATGTTAGTTAACCCCAATAACAACACAAATGTTAGTCAAATCCCTTCTATTCGGGAAATAACTATTACCTATAGTTAAGCATATTAAAAACCCCCAGATAGCATACCAGATCAGACCAAAATTGTTTGATACAGTAATATTATAGGTATCTGCGATATTGTCACTACATGGAAAAATGTGTCACGTGCGTTTTCCATGAGAATGATAAACGCCTGGAAAACGCATGGTTTTAAGCTAATTATAATGAGGCAAAAACCATGCGTTTATCCAAACGCATGGGAAACGCATGTGGCACAATTGGCCATGTAAAGCTTCCAATCAGTTGTGGGCAAAACATGTGTTGGACCCCTGATAACATCTTACATCAGCTATCTGGTACTGCAAGGCTGAGCATTAAATGATAAACTTCACCTTGTTGTTTGTCGACCCAGATAGCATGCCAAATCGGGCCCAAATTTGCTAACATCGTCACATTATAACAATAGTGATGGTGAGGAGTCCAACATAGGAACTTTGTGGGATGAGTTAAATTATATATAATTTCCCTGATAGCATTCCAATCCAGAACGACATCAGCAAGACATCAACGATGTTGATTAGATGATGTAACAACAGTGGCCAACATGAAAATGATGCTGGGCCGATTTGGAATGCTTTCTGGGTTTTCCGAATCCCACAAAACTTTATGACACATCCACCATTGCTTATATTCTTCACATTGTACAACATCCAAACAGCCGTCCAACATACACTGGAGCCATCCAGCTTTCTGGATGACAATGAAGCATTCTTATTGAGTCACAGCAGCTGAATGAAGCACAATAAATGACCAGCAATCTGGGCATATTTATGCAAACCACATTGTTATCTTCTTGCACTTACCTGAAAGACTTCCATTGTTTTGTGTTTTTCAGATTGGTTATACACTACAAACTCTTGCAGGGCATGAATGTCTAGTAAGTGGTGTCCCATTTATATAAAGACGTCTCATAAAGACCTTTAGGTTTGTCGTGACCATTTTGGAACAGTTACTTTCGTTTGTATTGGGTAATTTTCTTAAAATAACTAATTTATAATGCATATTTTATGGGGTGTCAGTCTTTTCTATTGAGTTAATAAAGTCAAAATGTCCTATTTATGTGCAAGTGAGATCAAGATGGTTGGACAATAAATTTTTTCCATCTGATCCAGTCCTGCACAATCATTGCAAGATCAAGGCATCTGATTGGATGGGAGACTTTCCTTATCACAAAGGAAGCAATTAAGAGTTGAAGAACTATCTTAAGATAACTTAAGCAAACCGTGTAGTAAAAGTTATTTGTTGGAATGCTATCAAATTCAGGTATGCTGACACACATTATTTTAGATAACAATGATATGGAACAAGGAAGTTATTATTAAAGCAAATTCAAAGCTTTTTAGTTGAATATTTTGGGGTTTTTAGGTTTGTTAAATGTACAAATATAGCTTATGTCCTTGGGCTTGGGAAATACAACAAATGGAAAATGATAGTTTTAATTGTTTTGTGATTAAAATAATCATTTTAAAATCCAATTTCATAATATTAATCTATTTGCAATTTCCTGTGTTCTTTCCCAATATGTGTCATAATAAATTTCTTCCGAGATACCAAATTTCATGGGATTGACTTTGATGTTGGAAGTGCGTCTGAATATCTTTCTACTTTGTCATGGGGTCTTTCACTCGTATCAGCTGTTAAGTATAGACACCTAATACGGCGCACCTCCAATTTTTAACACACAAAATCTGCTTCAAATTATATCTTATATTTTAATACTTTTAGTGATTCTTTTTAAGGTGTAATGGAATGTGGCCTCTTGAATATATCGTTATTTTAGTCGTCTCCATTCCATTCCATATGTCCGTGAATGTCAAAAAGCAAAAACAAGTAGAGAAGATATCAACTTTAACAAAGTTAAATTTGCAGACGCATTATTGGATTTGCACTAGGTTAGCTGTATAATTTACTTAGTGCAGTATGGATAATTTTTGAGACATCTTAAAAGTAGCAGTGAAGTTCCTGAAATGAGGCTTAATCTCCAATAATAAAGTGAATTGCTGTAAATCCATTTATACAGCACAGAAACTTTCAGGACTATTGGCACTTTATTGCATCTCAACAGGACGTCCAAAAATGTGAATGAAGAAACTTCCAATTTTCACTTTTTTCTTATTTATAAGGAAAGTTTAATAGTGCATTATTGACGTTTCTGAATCCAGCATTAAAAAATGTAGGCCTACTCGTTTCCTTTGGATGCCTTAAATTTCCCTAAGATAAAATCCATCCGAATTCTAATCCTTCCAACGAGATAAAATAATGGTATGTTGCATAATGTTCTGTTCAATTAGAAATAGGAAAAAAAATCTCATTAAAAAAAGTTTGATATGGTTTTATTGAAAATGATTACAAACAATATTTAACATGAAATATTTAAACAAGTCTTTTGTCTTTGTTTCGAATATTTAGATATATTTCATTCTTTCCTTGAAATCAATTTGGTAACATCAGAAAAAAGGAGATGATGCACAATAATGAGTGCTCCTCCTGAATATCAAACAAACAGTAAATTTGTAGCTTTAAAAAAAGGTTATTTTTGACAAATATGCAATCTTATCCTAGAAACAAACTTACAAAAGTTATATGAACATAATCTAGGACATTATGTACAGAATGTATAACTTAAAATGTATGGTCATTAAGTAAAACTGGAATAAATGAGTAAAAATGTACAATAAAAAGACGAAAAATAGAGTTGCTGCCTATGAGTACTACACTATCTAAATATAACAAAAAACTACACACACTATTGTGATATATTTCATGCCATTTTAAGCCTGAAGGCAATAGAGTTGGAAACTAAAAAGCACAAATGCATGCTACTGGAATGTCCATTTCTGAAGGTGCTAATTTGCCTTCAGTGTGTCTTACCACAGGCATTTTATATGTATAAGGTTGACAACTGGCTGTTAACATCATATCCAGGCATTTTTGACAGCATTTACATTGAGCTTTGATAATATCTTGTGGAAATCTGTGTGGATCATAATCATGAATCAAGGACCAGGGACAAGTTGATTTTTCATTGACGTGTGGCGACTCGGCGTCACTGTGATCATGGCACAGCCCGCTGGATCGTGCTTCAGGTTTGCAGGCATTCTTGGTTTCGTCAAATGACTTGGCCGTTTTGTTCGATGATAATACATTTATTGAAGAAAAGTCATAACCTAAAAGCGGCATCGGTACAAAAGCGTTCAATAACTGTCCTTGATCAGTGTTGACGTCGAGGTACCGTCCGAAGTCAGAAATCAGATGAAAATGACCACGAGTATCTCTATCAAGGGCTAGTGAATCGGTAAGTTCATCATTCACCAGCTGTAAGTGATATTCTGTGTAATTGTTATGGGAGATTTCATCATCAAGTTCATTGTTCACAGATTGAAGTTGGTATTCTTCATTTCTCTTATGGACACTTGTGTCATTAAGTACATCGTTCACCAGCTGAAGTTGGTGTTCTTCGTCACTGTCATGGATGTTCATATCACCAAGTTCTTCAGTGACCAGCTGCACGTGATATTGTCTGTCATAAATTTGGGTAATTCCATCATGAAGTTCATCGTTGATGATTGTAGAGCTTCTGATGCTGTTGTTCAAGGCTTTGCTGTCCATGAAGAGTGGTATCAACGGAATTGGAGAAGCTCCCAAAGTAGTGGTCAGTAGAAGAAGAAAACCCTGAAAGAATGTGAATATTCTTGAATACGTTATGTTACAATACTGTGCATACATGTTTCTGGATATTAACAATGCCTACACACAGAATTAAAACTGACAATAAGTTTGATATATTAGGATCGGATATAATTTCCACTTTTTTTTGTTGGTTTGTTTTTAGATTCCAAGCAATAGCAAACACAAAATGGACGAAAATGTTAGCAAAAATTTCTAATTTTTCCATGCATGATATCTTATCATTGTTGTCATAGCCAGGATGTTTTCCATAATCACAGAAAATCGACATGATCTAAGGCAAAAGGTAAAATATACAGTTGGTATAAATTCCATAATTACTTTAAAAATTCCGACAGCATTTAAAAATAAAAAGTCTCATATATCATACCTTCATGAAATTCATCACAACCTTGCAGTGTACAGAAAAATCTTACACAGTGCTGATTTGAATTTGTCTTGTAAGTAAATGAAGACTATATGAGTTATGTCGCCGTTTTATAACGACGAGAGAGTTTTCTGAAACTTATCTACTAGGAATAAACTAAAGTTATTATTGTTATCAAATTCTTGGATATTCTTGTTAAGAACATGGCTAATAATTTGACACCAAGATTGATATCTAAATCCACGCATTACATTTTATTTCGGAACAAAATTAAACTTTTTTTTTTAATTCTTAAGAATTAAGTTGTAGCAAATTACTTGATTGGCTGTAGTTATCAGCTTATCATGACGTAGTACTGAAAAGGTCACTGAGGACTCTTGAGTTATCAGAAATGAGCTATGATTACGCCAAAAGATTTTTTTTGCCACTCAACTGTAGTGCCTAGCTGGCAGGCCTAGGTAGTCCTGCTGAGCTGAAAAGATTCGTGTTCATACTGATGAAAAACCTACAATAATTTTAATTGTAAATGAAAACTAATTCAATTCTATCAAATTAACTGATAAGGTTAAAACCAGTGTAATTTTTGTCAGGTTACTGGCAATAAAATCACATGTAAATGACATGTGCAACAAAAGACGTTCCTTAACATAATAAATATCTCAAAGATAGGGAAGAGCCTAAATAAAGAATACACCAAAACTGCAGTGAATTCTTTGGTAGCAGCACCTCATGGACAGAGAAGTGCTCTCTTGTATGGTATAATGGTGGTGGTGGATTAGGGCTTTACGTCCTGTATTTCTGCACCTGATGGGCTAATTAGGACAGGCAGGGACCATGGCAATAAGACGAAGGATGAAACAGCCATCCAACATAGGCTCGATCGGGAATTGAACCCGGGACCCAGTGGTTGGAAGCCCAGCGCGCGACCACTGAGCTAGGCCCCCACCCCTGTGGTATAATTGTGATTTATTTGAGTAGCCCAAAACTATGCAGCATAATTGATGGGTAGGATAAGGAAATAACTACGTCAGTTGCCAATTAGTTCCAGGAATTGAATTAATATAATGTCTCAATATGGCGTGCATGGATTGGAAATCACCACAATGAGATTATATCTTATATATCAAATTTATTGAGAAATCAGCCTCAGCACATAATACATCCTAGAATGATAATTTATTGCTTGCTTCGTTCTAGTGAGATATCTGGGCTGGAGCCATTGTACTGCGTTTCTGGTATAAACTACTTATAATATATCGAGCAATCCCTACCAGCTTGAAATCTGTGAGACCATCCAGTACCACCCAGTACATTCATACACTAGATATATTTGATGTCACAATCACAATTAAGAACTGATCCCTGTTGTAAAATCTTTATTAAATTTTCAATTTGTTTGCCATATTTTCATTTTCATCCTATCATTATATCTTATATTTAAATCTTGTTATTTATGTATAAATGTATTTAATTATTATTATTATTATTATTTTTTTTTTTAAGTATAAGTTTTATTCCACGTCAGCGTTGTTTTTAATAAGAACTTAGTGGATGTCTCCTGACCAAAGGTAAAGAGCATATATGTATTTTGACTTTTTTATTTTATTTTTTATTTATTTACTGCTTATATTATGTGTAATAACGTACATTTCTTAGTTGTTCCTTGTAATTTGCTGCTTTAGTTTTTTTGTTTTATTTGGTCAAATAAATAAATTATATCTCTCTCTCTCTCTCCCAGCGGTGACTTTAGGAAGAAAATAAAAAAACTATTTTTTTTCACTATCATGGGCTAACTGACATTAACAAACCTTCCGTGATGTTTCAAAGAAATGGCCAACTGTAATTTATATTATGACAGTGTACAAAGATAATTATAACCCTTCCTGTTGAAGTACAAAAAACGTCAGGAACTTGAGCATTTCCTAAGAGAGAATCACACTCAGAAATGACAGCCCTGTGTCATAATGACACACATTTATTTTATCAAATAAGTGTAAACAATGCAATGGTAGCCCGACTAACACTTCCCTAATGTTCTCTTGTTAAAGTACATAAAATGCACACGTTTACTTTGTAGGATGAACAATGTAACTCATTGTCACAAAATTAAATACGTTTTGCTCTGATTCAGTAGCCAAGCAAGCATTGCGCTCATTTGTGTCCGAGTTCGCTGAACGAGCCAAGTAAACATTGTCCTCGCTGCTCATTTGCATCTGAGTTTGCAGAATGAGGGCCATGCAGCAGTCGTTATATTTTTTTTGTCGGATTTTATGTTGCACGCGGTTTTACAGCCTTCCTACCTATTTGAATTTCTTCTATACAAACAAATAATGAGTGCACACACTATTAATAACCCTGAAACGCTATTATTTGTACACATTCATCATTTTCATGCAATGGATCAGCAATTTCAACATCTGCTTCTTAAAAATGGTTAATTTTATCACTGAATGACTTAGTCATCGCCGATAAAAACCTAATTACTAATTTTGAATGATGTGAAATGGTGGTAGTTGGCACTGATGCGTTTATACTGTCCATACAATATGTATTCAACCTGATGCAAAATACCACGAAAAAGGACAGGACTGAATTAATCATCATCTCCTCATTCACATCTATGCAGAGAAATTGTTAGCCGAGCAGTAATATTGTAAAATTATTAGTATGCCGAACTTCCACGCTTGCCCGACAATGGACTGCTGTAGATCCTGGGTTCAAACCCTGGCCTGGGCTCTCTTCTATCAGAGAGTGCACCATGAGGTAAATGTGTAACAGGTGTGGACTCCAAGCCTTTCATCTCATCATTACATCTATAGTAGCTGGTCAGTGAATGGTCATATAAACTGACAAAACCTCAGAACAGATGCATTGAGAATACAATATACATGACACACCACAGTCATTACCTATCTGAAAGTATATATATATATATATATAATATATATATATATATATATATATATTATTTATTCGCGTACTCTAAAGACAACGTGAAACAAATTAACATAAATTACAACTGAAATGTTAAAATTAAATTAATTAGGTCTGTAATTTCTTCATTCGAGAAGAGGTTGAGGGATAGAGTTCCTTCTTTACACCACACAAGTTCTCTGATCATGTCAGCTCTGGCAATAACAGTTTCTGTTAAAAAGCCTTTTGGCCAGGGAATTTTGATAGAATTTATTAACCAGCTTTCTATACAGTAAACTATAATTGTGAATGATACTACCTTGGATGAAGTAGAGAAGGATTGCACACTTTGATACTTCAAAGTTTCATACTGCGCTTCATTACCTTCGAAGTGACCAATTAACGATGCTGTAATAGGAGCCAAGTTTTACAACTGCCCCTCACTGATTCCATGGGAAAACAATGGAAAGGGTTGCTAAATATGTATTTATATAGGCTGACATTCATATCTTTCCTCTATACTCAGTACGAGCTTGACATTTTAATTCCTTTATTGTATTTCAGACTTTTAAAATTGTATATCTGTAGGCATCTCAATATTTGGAAAATAACAAATCATAACAATATATACTATGAAAACATATTCACATTTATATGACAGATATGTCACCAAAGAAAGTTCACAGAAAAAATAACGCTATCATCAGTTACTCTGTGACATGAACAGTCAGGGTAGGACATAGTAGCAGTCGGCATTGGTTATTTAGAACAACAAAAAGTATGTTTTCATCAAATATAATATGACACATCTGTGCATATCCACAGAAAATTAGGCATCTTTACGACACATATGACATAAAAATCGTCATTAAAGACAAGGTTTCCTGCTTTAAGATGGATATGGTCTCATTTTAGGCTCTTTACGGCTTCTTGAGTTATTACGAGATAAAGATAAGATATTTTACTAAAAAGTGCTTCAAAACTGAGACGTTTTTGTCCATAACTTCATTGATATTAGGCCTAGAAATTCGGTACAAATATTTTTAGAATTCTGAGATCATGCAGAATTTACTGAGAGTGATGCACAGGATTTACAATAAGAAATTAAAAATTTGACTTTTATAACCCAGGAGTTAATTGTTGCTGATGCAAGAGCATCACTGATGAGGGTGTGCTCACTGAAGGGCAGTGTAAACATCAAAGATTTCAGGGAGAAGCAGGGAGTCTTGGGCCAGCTCTGGGAGAATTTGACCCTTTTTAATTCTCCTAATAATGACTATTGTTTTATTACTTTCAAAGTGTTCAATCCTTCTCTAGTTCATCCAAGATACTACATGGTACATTCTTCCAGTAAAATGTAAAATTATCAACATAGTGGTTCAAATCGAGGTCATCTGAGCAGAATGGTTATATAGTTTCTAAAACTATCCCTTCGAAAATACCCATGGGATCAACGTTTCACTTTTGTTAACTGTTTACAATATAAATAACGATGATTAAGATATACCAGCCACAATAATGTTTCATCAGATTTATAATACCATTTTGGTCTGAAATCTTGATGACCAAGGCAGTCTGATGATTAAAAGTAGCATTGTTATTTTCAGTAACCCAATTTGGACCAAACTGATCTATTCTCAACTCCTCCTACACCTATAAAACAGTTATTCCTAGTTCCCGGTGGTTGGTATAATTCTATTTCTAACATTTCGGTTATTTGTGGACTGTTTGTTTTATTGTTTTTCACTCTTTGATCACAAAACCAGAATAATTTTAGTTTTACTGGTGGTATTTTTACCCTTCCGTTGCAACAGGAGTTATGCTGACGTCACGTGTTCATTTTTCGCAATTCTGCACTCAAATTTTAGAAAAATCGGAAATGCAAGTGTGTTTCAGGCGTGAGAAACCCGGAATGGATATGAAAGATTACACTGAATGTTGAAAGAATCGTGATTCCCAGGTTTGTTCATATTAAATTAAGTAGTGTCAGATAGTTCCTGCATGCTTAAAAGAAATGTCCTTGTCTTAATTACGTCTAATGATATTCAACATCTTGATTTGTCTGTATGTTTAGTCATCTGTCTGTCGAGCTGTCTAGCTGTTGCGCTATCTATCTATCTGTCTGTCTATCTATCTATCTATCTATCTATCTATCTATCTATCTATCTATATATCTATTTATCTATCTATCTATCCATCTGTGTGTCTGTCTGTCTGTCTATCTATCTATCTATCTATCTATCTATCTATCTATCCATCTGTGTGTCTGTCTGTGTGTCTGTCTGTCTATCTATCTATATATCTATCTGTCTGTCTATCTGTCTGTCTATCTATCTACCTATCTATCTGTCTATCTATCTATCTATATATATATATATATATCCATCTGTGTAGCTGTCTGTCTATCTATCCATCTATCCATCTATCGATCTATCGATCTATCTATCTATCTATCTATCTATCTATCTATCTATCTATCTATATCTATCAATTGGGCCGTCCAGCTGTCCGTTAGTCTGTCTAGCTGTCTATCTTTATTTCTAGCTTTCTATCTATCTGTCTATGTTAGTGGGGAAGACCCAAGTCAGACTGAAATGGATGACCATGGTATCTTAAGGAATCACTGTATCTTAAATCATATGTTTTTTCACATACACGTATTGCCGCTTTCCTTATATCATCAATTAAAGCTATATACTCTGGATCAAAAGAGGTCAGTTGAACTTCCTTGTTAGCATAGGATTTGATAGCACGGCCGTTGGCATAGTGATTTATTACTGCGCTCTGATGACCTTATTTCTGACCATGCATTATCCATGCAGCAGCCATCATTACTATTGGTCCAACGAGATTAATGGTATCTATTTTTGATAAGGCCATTCTAGGTGTACGTACTTAAGGGAATCCAGGGTTTATGGGACACTAAGCTCAGTAAGCTGTGTGTGGTTAATCAAGTATGGAATACACCAACAGATGACATACCCTTTTATTCCATTTGCATGATTATGGTTATTACAATAGGCACATTCATCAATATGGAACTATTCCATTAAATTCATTATTGGTAGTGGTATAAATATATAATTTCATAAATAACGATGTGCGTTTTGTTATCTCACATTCTCTTATTTTATTTCATACTACATGTAGCAATTTTATGTTGATGAAATTGAAATACAGCTGTATGCCAAAACTGTTGTGCTGTCAGTTTGTCTAGCTGTTTAGCTGTCTGTCTGCTGTCTGTCTGTCTGTCTGTCTGCTGTCTGCCTGCTGTCTGTCTGCTGTCTGTCTGCTGTCTGTCTGTCTGCCTGCTGTCTGTCTGCTGTCTGTCTGCTGTCTGTCTGTCTGTCTGTCTGCTGTCTGTCTGCTGTCTTATATAATGCTATATATAAGTATGAGTAAAAATAAAAATAATTTATGAGTCGATATCGTTGTTATGTTGGTCGTTCGTCGATGGCTATCGTAAATCCGATGTCGAGGCGATAAGGCATTTTATCTAGAAATTATCACTCAGAGTGGTCTTAATTCTGATGTCCAAATCTATCAAAATGAAAAAGTACACAGATAGCATTCCAAATCGGGCTAGCGTCGTTTCAATATTGTTAACTATAATGAATTCTGAAGTTGCTAGTATTTATTTTTATTTTATATATATTTGAGAGCATTCACTAAAACATTTCAGGCACATTTAGCCGTTTTTTTCTTTTTATAATAAAATGAACAGCCGAAAAATGGCATAGCTTCACCATTTTTAGTGTGACATTTTGAAGTTGGTTAAATAGCATTGATTAATTTAATTAATTAGTGATAACAATTAAATATCCCAAACTATGATTTTCTAAAGTATATTTAGTCTAGTTTTATCAAATTTAAGGACTACGCCACTAGTGTATTTCTACAAGAGAGATATTAAATAATTGCTAAATTGTGTAATATTTTCTTATAAAATCCAACAGATTTATGAGCATTAACGTTTAGCAGAGAAAACAAAAATTATGAAACAAAAATATACTTACAATAGTATTAACATGAAAATTGTAGTTATTAAGAATGTTGTGAGTTTTTATGCAAACTGATAAAAACTGCAAAATTGAACACTTGGGACATATCCAACTCCTTAAGCGTAAAATGCTTCAATTATAGCATTACAATCAGCCCATTAATTATTATCAATTTTTATATTAACACTCACAAAAGAAACTTCTTCAGACCCAATATTACGTCAACATAATCAGCATACTTGTTATGGTGCTTGGCAACAGTGGATTTTCTCGGATTTTCTCGGATGCTTGTTTCCTTTTACATTCAAATGTTACGTAACAATAGACAAGCACTGATAGGTTGGGCAACTCTTGGAACTGTGTGCAGATAAATGGAAGAATGCTATATTACCAACCATAGCAACCAGCTATTTACCTCTGATGCATTGATTATTGTCATTCCAGTTATAGCAAGTTGTTTTCCAAATATCCAGGCATCATAAACCATTAAAATCATGAGATACCTTGTATACATGTCAAAAAGCACTGAAATTTGAAATATTGCATGAATCAAAGCTCTCAAAAAAGTGCAGATATCTAACGCCCAAATCAGAAAACCAAATAGAACTCTCTTTACGGATAGGTCCATGGTAAACACAGCCCGAAATAAAAATAAAAGTAGAATAACTTACTATATTCTCTAATTATGTGCCACCACCACCAGTTAGGGGATAATAAGTAGAACTGGGCCATATATCACAGGTAATTTTTTGCTGATTCAAGCGATAGAGCAATATCACTTTTTCCATTATAAATTATACCATAGGTATTCCTCTAATAATGTTAAGTGCCTATTTGAAAATATTTTCAACCATTTCCTGTATACCAAGAAAATAAATTCAGAAAAAAGTGGCCCAGTTCTCCCTTCGGTAAGGAGGACTGGGCCATGGGGCAGGAGAAGTGGGCACCTCCTGTCAGTTAATAAACAAACTGAAAAACTGGATCAATTATCGATGTTTTCATAAACAATTATCAACAAACATGATTGCATTAAAAGAACAGAGCTTTAATATGAAAAGTTGGCTTGCAAAAAAGCCCAAATAAATGGTTTTGAAAATTACACTCATTTCAGCCCAAAACTTCATATATAGTGTTACAACAGCATTTCATGGTTAAATTTATCAAATTTATGCCTCTAGGCATAATTCTGTAAAATCTAATCAAATCACCATTGGGAAGTTTCCGGATTTATAGATTTTTACGTAATTGCCAAACAATGTAGCATTTAGCATGTCTTAACTTCAGCTAATGTAGGGGAAATATGCCTGCTAAATTTATCTTTGAATAATTTCATACCAACTTGTATTGTAATCCATTACTATGATGTGACATAGTGTTCTATATGTGCATAAGCATACTTTTTAAAGCCAAGTCGTTTATGATTTCCCTATCAAAATTTGTGACTGTATTTTCTAATGGAGGGAGCCTAGGACAGGAGTCCAGTTCTCCCCACCTGAGGTGGCCCAGTTCTCCCCAAAGCTGTGTCTTAAAAGAATTGTTCCACAAAACAAGAACAGCATGTCAGTTACATAATTGTACTCTGATTATAACAGTATGTTTATTTCTAATATATCCTGTATCAATTTTTGTCAATGAGCAATTGTATACACAGTGGGAATTTTGCTTACTGACATCAAAAACTAAAATTTCACTTTATCAAAAAAATAAATATCTTAAATGGTTTCTTGCTTTCAGACATACACTTATGATCACTTAACAGTCATGTGACCCAATTTAAGGGTAATACCAATATTATTTTTATCTGTAGGGAGGGTGGCCCAGTTCTACCACCGGCCCTGTTCTCCTTGGTTTCCCCTACATTACCTGGTACTTCACATTATCCTAACACGCTTTGACGAGTATGAAATCAACCATTTGACAAATTGTAGTTTGTTTATATTTTCATGCTATTCATGTACTATTTATTTATTGGTTTGGAAGTGAACAATTTACAGTCAATTGAGATTTTAAAGGGTTGCTTGATAAAGTACAAAGAGGTTACAGGCTAAGTGGTTTGGCAGATTCAGGCTCAGGAGCATCAATAACAGCATCAGCAGCAGCAGCAACAGCAGTAGCAGCAGCAGCAGTAGCAGTAGCAGCAGCAGTGGAAAAACAGAAGTGTAAAATTGAAAGCTATCCTTTATGCCCTTGCAGAAGGCTTAACCTCCTGTTCTCTGCGACTTCCTCCTTGAATAATTTATAACCGGAAGCAACAATCCTATTAATCCCCTAACTGCATTTGCCTTAAAATTCAACTTAAAAAACGTTTTCTCCAACTGTTTCTTTCTTAGAGAATCGTATGCACTGTAGCAGATGGTCAGGGGAAACCGTTTTTGAAGATCTGAACTATTTACTTTTCAGCATGTTATTGTAAATACTGTTTAGTCACATAATAGCCTTTGTGCTAGTGTTTATTGTTACTTTATTGTGACTTTAAATAAAGATTTTTAGTATTATTATTATTACTTCGCAGTGAAAAAGTTAATTTATCCAACCATTTTTTGGCAATGGGTTTTATTACTATTAATGCCACCTCACCATTAGCAGCACGCTACCATTGCCAATGTTTATCATGAATTATAGGTAAGTTGGCAGGCATTTAAGGGGGTTTCACACATAGCCGGATCAAACGCCGGAGCGTCCCGGAGTAACATTTTATTACCTCCGGGGGGTTCCGGGATCAAAGAGCTGTTAAATGTCAACAAAAAATAAATGTTTGGCGATGTGTACACGATATCAATACGGTCTCAACAAGAAGCAACACGGCGCTAACACGACTGTCCCGTTTAGAGTGAGGAGTGAACCGGATTTTCACGGTGCCTTCGCGGATATCACCGGTCTTTACACCGTGTTCATTCGTGTGGATCCGTTGTGGCTCCTTGTACTCTCCGGCGTTAATGGCGGCGAAATATTCATGCCCGGTTGACGCCGGATGTAGCCGGAGACATGCCGGAGTCAATACGGAGATCGGCGGAGTCTACTGGGCGTCTACACGGGTCTACACGGATCTACACGGATCTACACGGATCTACACGGATCTACACGGATTAAATTACTCCGGGAACTCCGGCATGAAAAATTAAACATGTTTAATTTTTTCCCCCGGAGTCCCAAGGTGCTCCTGGAGCGCCCCGGACAATGACGGACAATGACGGACAATCCCGGACATGAACACGATGTCTATACGGCTTTCCCCGGAGTATGCGGGAGTATTCCGGAGTTGACCTCCGTGACGCTCCGGCGTTTGATCCGGCTATGTGTGAAACCCCCTTTATCAGCAAATAGTACATCATCAATCTATACAGTTACATTTAATTAGCCTACAGTAATAAATAATCATACATTGATTCATTCAAAAACGTATGCAATAGTTGTTTCATATGCATACTGAAATACATCAACTCTGCAAGAAATTCTCATTAAAAAAAAAGAAGAAAGATAAATAGATAGATAGATAGACAGACAGAATGATATGGGAAGTGCATCCCTGTAAGGCAAGTTCTTGTCGCTATCGAGGGTTGATTGATTTGGTGAGAGAGAGAGAGAGAGGAGAAGTCCGCACATGTTACACATTTACCCCATTGGTGGGATCTTTAACTTGCCTCAGCACAGACACTGAGTACAAGAGACCGCCAATTTAACGTCTCGTCCGAACGACATCCAGCTGGGATCTTGCTCATAAACATGATAAAGGGTGCCCGAGCCTGGGTTTGAATAAGAATTTTAACCAATACTCCAAAGAGTCACTTTCTGTAGGTCTATTTGTTTCTGTGCAATTTACTTAACTAACGTAATGACAAAATATTGGGCCAAAGTTGTTTGTCTTATTTAGTGACATTGTCATCCCATATTCCTGAGAATGTAGCCAGAATCTCTGTGATCATTTCTCATCATGATGGCTTTGACAGATACATAAAGAGGCACGATAATGACAGATCTGGGGTAAACATGCCAGTATTCATGAAATCATGACACGTTCTAAGAAATCTGTCCTTATCAGTACAAAAGGTGACCCTTGAAATTTACCATTCCACATAGACAAGTACCGGTATCAAATTTAATAGAAAAGTAATTTAAATATAATACAAAACGATTTTAAACTCCATGGACTCCCATTGGCTTGTAGGCAGTCCCTCCACCAATTGGAGTCCTATATTTCCATGACGCCCGCTAGAGTTTAGTTTCCAAGTCAATGATATCTGCTGTAATAATTTTGCACTTATGTAAGTGTGCTGCCTCTGTTCTTTATTGGTCATATCTACCCACTACCTAAATACCATTCCAAAGTTGTTGTTTTTTAATTTTATTTTTATTTCAAATATCTTTTAAAAGGGTAGCCAGATCAGATGAAGCTGTTTTACACGCGGGCACTTTACATCAGTAAAAAACAATAAAATAATAAAATCCATAGATATCGATAACAATTAAAAACCATTAACAATCAATACACTAATAATAAAATACACAAACAATAAAATACACAACAATAAAATACACAATAACCAAGTTGTAGCACCAACACTGTATCGTTCACTCATAGGCTGCATTCTTGATATAATTTTTTATCTGTATTTTAAAGCTATTTAACGTACATTTTTCAAAAATAACAGATAAAAACATGTACTAAGTCTACTTCTACTCACTATTTCTATATTCAATATATATATATATATATACATGGTATAAAAGTTAAAGGTATACATTACCAATAGATTATCTACACATCCATGGTCCCAGTTGCTGAACAGTAGCAAGGTAATATGAGCATTAAGTTTTGTTTACATGCATTTTTTAAATATATATGTATACAGTCACCCTAAATACATATAACACTGCAGTTAATACTGTTTGTATCACAATATTTATTTAAGAAAAAACATTTGAATTAGGAGTATATACAAAAAGGCATAGTCAACAGGTATATACATGAATGTAAAAGCACATATATCACATTTATTAAGACAGCCTTTGGTGTGAATTAATTAGTCTGAATGGCGAGGTAGTCATAAAATCCAAGAGAAAATAACAATGATGCATGTTTCTTTGGACCCAAAATGACAAAAAAATATATACATTGTAGTTTCAATGGCAATTAAGTCGATGCTAATTAATATGCTGTGATGCAAATGCTTTATTTCATCACAGATTTTACTCATCATTGTGTTTCTAATTACACTAGGAAGAAAAATATGCTGAAAACGAACTGTCAACGATTTTGCGTTGGTGTTTTTGTGTTATATTTGCACGTGCGTTAATGTAAATCTTTGGCCAGCAAAACATGAAATTTTAATTAGCTCTTCATTGTCTAGAACAGCGTTTATTTATCTTGCACTTCGGTTTTTGATGAAGCCATTCATATCATGCATATTAGGCACAAAATACATCGCACGTTTTGTTTTATTTTCTGTTTCCATAACATACATGTACTGAAAAATGTAAACTTTATAGCAGATGTCATAGACTTGGAAACAGAAGATGTCGAGAATCAGGACTCCCAAATGCGTTCCCTCAAACCAATAGGTATCCTGAATTCACATGACATCATCTGGAATTCAGTTCCCAAGTCTATGACAGGTGGTTGGCTAATAGCTAGGTTGTATCTCTCTCTTTACTGTCGATGTCAGTGTCACTGTCGATGTCACTGTCACTGTCGATGTCACTGTCACTGTTGATGTCACTGTCGATGTCGATGTCACTGTTGATGTCACTGTCACTGTTGATGTCACTGTCGATGTCACTGTCACTGAAACTGTCGATGTCACTGTCACTGTCGATGTCACTGTCACTGTCACTGTCGATGTCACTGTCACTGTCGATGTCACTGTCACTGTCGATGTCACTGTCGATGTCACTGTCGATGTCACTGTCACTGTCGATGTCACTGTCGATGTCGATGTCGATGTCACTGTCGATGTCACTGTCGATGTCACTGTCACTGTTGATGTCACTGTCGATGTCACGATGTCATTGTTTTCACTTTTATATTGTGTTGACAACAATAAGTGTACGTCAACAAGGCAAAATGGGGTGGGTCCCGTCCCTATCCTCTTTTTTAAAATATATTCAATGAATAGGCAACAATAAATAAATATCTAAGTATGAAAAAGGGTTTGAACAGGGCCGGATTAACCATTAGGCTGCATGACTAGGCTGAAGCATAGGGCTCCATACATCAAGGGCGCCTTATCTTGCAAAATAAATAAATAAGCAATAAACTAGGGGGGAAAAAGCTACACAAATTGCATGAGTTGAAAGAAGGGAGCAACAAGAAATTTGGGGGCCCCTATCTCATAGGTGATCATGATAATGATAATACTTTGATTATTAGTAGATATCACTTTTGTGAAACTTCAGTATAATTATATTTTATAGCAGTGTTGGCAACCATTTTTTGCACAATAATCCCATGTTGTTTTTCTCAATCACAAAAAGTAGTTTGTCACCCTTCATATTTGTTAGACTTTAAGGTCGAAAAATTCCTTTGTAGCAACTTTTTGAGCTTGCTGGTGTCTTCCTTCTCATTGCAAATATGAAATAATTTAGAGCATAGAAGAAGCTCTCAATGCAGTGAAATCAGACAGACAAGCTAGTTGGTCCATTATCCTTTTAGCTTTGGACACTTGTAGTCTATAAGTCTGTCAATCTAAATGTGTGTCAAGGCTACAGTACATTTCAAAGTTTAGTTTTAAATCATTCTGACCATCCTTTATTGGGATTGAAGAAATGTTTTCATTCTGCACTGAACTCCCAGCTCATTTTTCTATTTGTATGTTAATTATGCTTGTCAAATGACAGTTTTTTTCATTGAAAGCATTTAAAAATGTTTCAATAAATTACAATTTTAATGGCCAAAAACTTCAGAAATTTTAATGGTTATGTGTTGCTTTCTGTAATTGTTGCTAAAGTTGTGCCCTGAGTACAATCTAAAATTACTGAACAGAATTGGTGGTTGTGGAATGTGTTCAGTTAAACCTGCAGCCTGCATGGCCAAATGTGCCACGTGCGTTTTCCATGAGAGGGATAAACGTGTGGAAAACGCACGTGGCACACTTGGCCATGTAACGAGCACCTGTACAGACTCAGACAAGGTTTATTTCCTGTATACACGCACAAAGAAACCGTACATACAGGTGGAGACACCCCTAAGATAGTGTACTATCGCTACTGGCTTGCCACCAAAAATATTTTTCATCCAGATTCCTGTAGACCCTACCAAACAGATTTCAGCATTTTAGATTATAAACTGATGATGAAATTAAATTTTAGTTTTGAGACACTGTATACAGAACGGCCACCTGCTCTAGATGGCCGCTACATTTCAACTCTCCCACAATTTTTACTGTTTAACCCTTTATAAAATGGCCGCCTGTTTCAAATTGGCAGAATTATATAGTCTCTTTGGTGACTGCTTAAGACAAGTGTGACTACAATTTAAATAAATGCCGGGCCTCCAAAGTTAGGTTGAGCCCAGTTAGGGCCGAAAGAAGCCTTATTCCGGCCCTTTTATTATATACCCAGGCCTGTCAAGTATGAGTCTTTCTTAGCTCCCTGGGGAGTGTGTATAAAGAGCCATCATATACATATATTGCCAATTATGCTGAATATGTATGGGATGTATCGGGATGTTTTCAATATATATTTTTGGTTAAATTAATCTTATTATTAACTTAAAACAAACTGGATGGAGAAAAAAAAACAGGTTAAGGGTTAAATGAGCCAGCCTACAAAATAAAACATGCATTATTATTATTATGATGATGATGATAATATTATAATCCCATTTTAAATTTTTGACCTACTGTGACCAAATATTCATAGTGCCAAAGTCTTGTCCTTGAAGCTTCTAAAATGCACCTGCTGACTCTCTGTCAGCAATAGAAATTTCAGAGAAAGGTCATACAGTTTATGACTACCAGGCATGAAACACAAGTTTTATAAAATTATGATCGAAAATCAAACTAAAGTCAGAATAATCAATTGGAAACCAATGTACTTTATATTTGATATTCAGAACGTTTAGTGCCAATATAGTTAAGGTACATGGTTTCACGGGAACACTCATTCTAAGATCTGATGTATCAGTATTTATGATTGAGCTATATTTCACAAGCAAGTTCTTCACACTAGACTATTGTTAAGTATAATTATAGTGCTTTTTTGCTGGTTCAAGAAAATTGAAGCCTACCCATGGGGCAGATATAGCTCTGATAGTTTTGAAATTTTACATTACTTAAATTATATGATTAGATATATAGACATAAAATCTAAAAATTAAAAAAAAAGAAGTAAAATGGTGTAGGCCTACATGGCCAAATTGCCACATGCGTTTTCCATGCATTTGGATAAACGCATGAAAAACGCCTGATTATATTCTGGCAAAAACCATGCATGTTCCATTCCTTCTCATGGAAAACGCATGTGGCACATTTGGCCATAGGCTATGGGCCAAGGTCAAAATCAAATTGGCTTTACAGGTCACTTTTGCTCATTTTATTCTTTTTGAAACACAGGAAACACGTTGGAATAGTAACACGCTTGAAATATGACGTCACGCAATGTCTCGAGGGCAACGTGGTTACAAATCACCCCAGGCACTCGGCCCCCTAGCAGATCCACGTATTTGTACACATGCGGAAGTGTGTCTGCTTGTATTATCGCTTACTTCGTGACGTGCAATTGACCGTGCGTGCTTGGTTTTCTGATGAGCTCTTCCTTCAGTGCAAATAACAAAGGGTGGCTAAGATGTTCACTTTAAAATTCAAGAAATTAGCTTATGGCAAACTTTGCCTTGTATTGTATTGCATTGTATTGTGTTGTATTGTATTGTGTTGTGTTGTATTGTATTGTATTATGTTGTATTATGTTGTATTGTGTTTTATTGTATTGTATTCTGTTGTATTGTATTGTATTATGTTGTATTTTGTTGTATTGTGTTTTATTGTATTGTATTGTATTGTGTTGTATTGTATTGTATTAATCTTGTTTTATGTTGTATTGTATTGTATTATGTTGTATTGTGTTTTATTGTATTGTATTGTGTTGTATTGTATTGTATTATGTTGTATTGTGTTTTATTGTATTGTATTCTGTTGTATTGTATTGTATTATGTTGTATTTTGTTGTATTGTGTTTAATTGTATTGTATTCTGTTGTATGATATCATGTTGTATTGTGATGTATTTTATTCTATTGTTTTGTATTCTATTGTGTTGTATTATATTGTGTGGTGTTGTACTGTTTGACATAAAACTTTGTTGTATTGTAATGCAATATTTATCTGTCAACTAAGAAGCCTAACAATACTGCATGAAACTAAAATAGTATTCAGCTGTCTCTGAGGTATCAGAGAAAACCCTTGCTACATATAATATGGGTACAGTTAGTTTAATTAAAAATAGTGGTCAAATTGAAAGTAGACAAAGCTGTCATAGCTGGATACTCAAAACCAGATCTATAAGTAAATATTTATGATATACTAGATTAATTTCTTACATTTTCCGAGGTTTATATTTACCTGGTGATAGATGTAAGCCAATTATTAGCTATAGAAGTCGACAGAAGCAGCAGGTACAGGTCGCTACAGACAGCTAGAGTCAACTGTATTTTATGAAACTAACTGTAGTATCATCCATTCAATGTGTACTTGAGAAGTAGACAAGGTACCATGAAAATCTGTTACAGCGTTTTTTAACCATTGCAGTCTGAATATGTTGGAATTACTTGCATAATATCAATGTAGACTATAATCATAAAAAAATATTATCATTCAAATGCGCCAAAATGCGTGGTATCGTTTTTTTTTTTTTTTTTTTTTCTGTTTTTTTGTTCATGCCGGTTCGTTTTACTTTATGTAAGCCTATGTGTTTTTGCAGCAATGCCTACACCAATATCCTATATCTCTGCTGTTACTATGTTATTCGGTGTTATATCTGTGTCCCCTTAGAAACCATTCCATGACCAGAGAAGCACATGCAGCATTATAGATATTGATCATGCAACATGCGTAACAGCAGTGCTTAAGATAAGATAAGATAAGATAAGATAAGATAAGATAAGATAAGATAAGATAAGACAAGACAAGACAAGACAAGACAAGACAAGACAAGACAAGACAAGACAAGACAAGACAAGACAAGACAAGACAAAACAAGACAAAACAAGACAACAAGACGAGACGAGACGAGACGAGATGAGATAAAACAGATAAGATAATATTTTTAAGATAAATTCAAACAAGATAAAATAAAGCTATTAAAAAAGAATCATAACTTAATTATTAACACTGTAAAACGCCGTGCACAGTTAAACAAAGTGATGTTTTGCACTTACTCAAAAAGCTTCATATCAACAGGCTTCATAACATATTATAATTTGTAGGGCAACAACATGGCATAGACCTTGTATGTTGTAAGTTAGTGCTGAAAGGTAATTTCATAAAAAAATAATCTGTATTATTTTACCATGGATGTGTAGATAATCTATTGGTAATGTATACCTTTAACTTTTATTCCATGTATATCTATATATTGAATATAGAAATAGTGAGTAGAAGTAGACTTAGTACACGTTTTCATCTGTTATTTTTGACAAATGTTTCATGTATGATATTACTGTGTCAATAAAAGCATATATATCATTCATAGCGCCACAGGTAACTTATCACTTCGTGAAACTCCCAATATATGTCAAATGAAGCTGAGGCTTGTCTTGGAAACTCCATTGAGCACTGCGCACTTGATAATATGCATACCATAATGAAACTTGTACGAAATATTTCTCTCATGTTGGCCACCACATACAACACTGAAACTGTTACACTCAGTACAAGAAATTAAACTAAACCACGTTGTGATTTTATTTCATATATAATGTGACTAATATATAATCTTTTTCATAGAGCATAATGCAGAAGTTACGTGAATTTATCTATAAAACTATTTTGTACCTTATTTATATTAAGCGTGAATTACTTGTCTTGTGATCGTTATTTGTTTTTCTGTACATGATAATTTATCCTGTTTTTTTCCCCAAATATTTTATGGTTTATAATTTTCTTTAAAGTATTACTGTCCACATTATATTGATTTTATATACTTAGAAATATAGTAATATTGTTAAAAAAATGAATTTAAGGTACATGTTCTTAATGAAGGGAAGTATCTTGAAATATTAAATGCATTTGAGCCATTTAAGGCCACCCTTAAGAGCTTAAGGCTAATTAGAATTCACCCTTGCTTCATTACACTTGTTGATTGCTCCTACAAAAATTATGCTTTGTCATTAACGTGTCAAAATTAACCCGTTTGATCACAATTACACAGGGAAAACTTTTTTAAACTTGAGCCAGGAACCTCTGTGTCCAAACCCCACTTAGAAGCGATGTCCTTGGAAGCAATTTTGAAATCCATGCCATGATACCTGTTGTTACAGCCAATAGCACTTACGGCCAAATTAGCTGACCTGGCAGGTTATATTAGTTCATTTTGCAAAAACCAACGCCTCGGCAGGCATAAATTGGAGGGCGTCGCCGATTTACGAGGTCAAAATCATTTTAAACATATGATAAATTTGAATTTCGAGAATCTAATTAAAATTGAGGGCGCTGTGTAATAACATGTACTACGAAGCAACGACGCTAATGACGTTCATGACGTTCTTATGTGCCTCCTTTTCGTATTCTGTAGTATTATTTTGCCAGGCAATATAACTGACGGTGATATTTGGTTTTCTAAAAAAAAATTAATTGTGATATTAGTTTATTTGCCGTTAGCACCATTGGATGCCGAACCTGTTTGATTTATTAAAGTTTTTCTATATTTAAATTGGTAATTTATTTTGGAGTAAACTGCTCATGTGGATATTATTTCTCGGTTAAGTTCTTGAGCAACTAAAAACGGGCCTAAAAAATATATGAACACATTTGAGCAGTAGATGAGAGGAGACTTTTATTTCCATATCAACACATTTTTGTCTTTAAATAATCACCATTATTTACATTCCATTTTCATTTTTCCGATAAAAGGTTTCAGCAACCTGCTTTTCACTACGGGATGATTTTATTCGCAATGTCACGGAAGCTTACTTTGCTTTTGAGAGAGAATTCATTGGCTTTTTTTTTTAACAAGTAAAGCTCCTGGGATTCTGGTATGTAAGTTGGGATGATTGATTATAATGCATAGCAACTCCATAATTAAGATCACCCCCAATACTAAGACCACTTTCAGTTATTCCCATGCCAGTGTAGTCTTAATCATACGGTTTCACTGTACTTGGTGCAAGGCAAAAACATCTTAAATTAGCCCCTGGTGACGACAATTAATTAAAAACAGTTTCGGGCAAAAGGCAAAGTACTGCGTCATAATTTGCTCCCAACTCCTACATCACCTAAAGACCTAAAGCTAATTAACTACTTCTACCAACAGTTTAATGACTAATTTAATAGTGGCATATGTCTTTTTCAGACTATTTTAACCACTGCTGGGGGGCATCTCCAGTCGTCATCGCCACTAATTAGCTTCGTATGTTCTTCCTTCTAGCAAAAATTACCCCGCCTTAGTTTCTTGCAGTATTCTTGACCTGCACAATTAATTTGCTTGTTTTCTCCTTGTGATGGCTCCTTTTAGTGAGATTTTTGCCATATGCTGCTAATTTCTTCCTGAATGCTGAACGTTGGCGCCTAATTCAGATATGGTACACACTCTGGCTCAACTCTCTTATTTGCTGACGATAAACTTAGTCATTGCGATATCAGTTTTAACATACTGATTTAATGGTGCATAATGACTAACCCCTGAGAGCCATTTTGACTGACAATCATTTGAATAATAAAAGGTTAGTGGTTACTGATATACATACATTTACTAAAAGCTTGTTTGTCAGCCTTAGTCATGCTAGGATCAGTTATTGCAGTCAAAGTAAAAGTTTCTTAATGTTAAGCCTATTTAAAACCTTTAGGCCCTATCTCAGAATGTTTAAAGCCAATTTCATAGACTTGGAAACTAAACTCCAGCGTACGTCATGTGAATCAAGGTTTCCCATTAAATGGTATTAAAAAAGACACCTCCTCAGCCAATAAGAGTCTTGAATTCACATGACGTCCTCTGGAGTTTAGTTTCTAGTTCTATGAATATGGCTGTAAAATGGAAGCTGCTTTGCCAACATTTTACTCATTTTACCTGTCATGAAATGTTCTATCACACACTCGACTCAAAAAAAGATTTTCAGTGAGCACTGTAAAAGTCAAAATTGATCAAGCAGGGGTAGTTGGAATTGTGAAAGTGGTGGGTGGGTGGATTAGGGCTTTATGTCCTGTATTTCTGCACTCAATGAGCTCATTAGGACAGGCAGGGACCATTACAATGAGATGAAGGATGAAACAGCTAGCTAACTTAGGCTCGACCGGGAATTGAAGCTGGGACCCAGTGGTTGGAAGCCCAGCGCGCTACCACTGAGCTAGGCCCCCACCCCTGGAATTGTGAAAGAAATGGTTCCTAGCCCTGATGAACATAAAGGAAAATGGTTATGGTTGTTCAAAGATGTTGGGATGGTGGAAATTTTAATTAATTGTATGTATACACCTTAAGAAGCGACAGTATCGATACAATTATTGAATCTTATATAGGCCTTTGTGTTCTGCCAAAGTGGGTATGACGTGATATTAATATATATATATATGTCTTATTATTGTACTTATTGTTATAAAGTGTGAAACACACTTGAAATAAACAATCTATATATCTTTCTATCTATCAGTACTTTATTACATCGACGCATGGCGAGGATTAACCCTACACATTCGGATTACTTTTTTTAGAGTGAACTTCCATTATAGATCCCCAAAATCCTATACTACGTGTATATACCCAGTACGTACACTCTATAATTAGTAACAATGAGATGGGATTTACAAAGAATGAGTAAGCGAGTAAACAAAAAAGAGATAATGAAGATAAAAATAACTGCTTTTTGTCCTCACGTGAGACGTGTTTGGAGGAACTGTAGTTTGATAATAAGCAAGTACACAGTGGATGCTGGCTCTTTGGAAGGTCAAAATGTCATTTATGACAGGGTTGTTTTTTGCTTGGAAGAGTCTCACAAGTAGCAAGCGACTCAACCACTCATAATGGCCATATAGGCTGTTGTCTTCGGCGTAATTCGATAAAGCCTGTCTCTGACAAAGGCACATCGGCCAATGGGGACCTGTCCCCTCTTTGTAGCACTGGGCTAATGTGCACTCATTTTGGAGAAGCCTCTTACAAAAGATAGCTTAAAGGTTGGTTTATCACATAAAAGCAATGCAGATAAAAACAAAGGATATTTTTAGCAAGCATCATTAAGAAAAATTGAGTATCAGTTATAAAGTTGCATTGTACTTAATATGTTTTTGTTGCCATCACAAGACAAGCGGCAAAGCAAAACTAATGTATCAATTACTTTCAAATCGTGTTAATCAGAAGTTGGTTTTTGTGTTGCTTTCTCCTCTTAGGTTCTCTGTGTCTGTGGATGCCTTGACAAACATGATTTTATTGCATTAAAGTAACGTTGCTACCTGTACAAACTTCTACATATTTGATCAACAAAGAAAGATTGCTGTGTAAGCTACAATAAAATGATATTTAGCCAAAGGCATGGTTGTTTTTGATGCTCTGTCCTAGCAGTTTAAGACAAGAGTATTATGAGAACTTTTGACATGGTGACATGCACAGTGTAGTATTGGGGATGTAAAATACATTTAGTGCATTTGCAGGTAACAGTGGACTGCCTTGAGAGTATAGCGAGAATAAGAATATAGTTCATTAGGCGGCAAGATTTCTGGTAATTTGTGAGCAATAAAATATCCTTTTACAGTGATTTGTATAAGAGTGAGAATTAACATGATTAATGACTCATACATATCGACAAATCATGGAACTGGTTGACCCTAAGTTGAATAGCTGTTTCATCCTTCATCTCATTGCCATGGTCCCTGCCTGTCCTAATTAGCCCAACAGATGCAGAAATACAGGCACACACTCAACAAATCATGGTTATGTCTCATCTGCGACCAATTGTCTGTTGTTACCTCAACCTTTTGTTTCATTTTGGTGACATATCAATGTAAGCCGAAGACATAATTATGAGTGATCATGCCCCAGATAGCATTCCAAATCGTTTCAGCATTGGCGCGATGTTGTCGACGTCAAAACGATGCTGTACCGACGGTGGCTTATATAGAAACGACGCTGGCCCGATTTGGAATGCTATCTGGGTCAGACTGCAGGTATTCGACAGAAAACATTATAAAAATAGTAGATGGTAAGGAGTCCAGCATTGAGTTTTGTGGGATGAGGAAACACTATTTACCTTGACCACTTACTTCAATGTCTTATTGTAAACCTAAATATATCAATTTGAATCAGAGGCTAACATACTTTTTTTCAAATGCCACAAACTCTTTGTTGAACGACACACCATCCAATATTGCTTATATTCTCCACATTACAACATACTGACACTGCAGCCATTCAACATACTCTGTAGCCATCCAACATACAGTGAATCCGTCCAACATACACTGCAGCCATCCAACATGCACTGCAGCCATTCAACATACACATCTATCCAATATACGCTGCTGCTCCACAGCATACACCCATGCTGGAATGGCAATGAAGCATTCTGATTGGCACATAGCAGCTGGGTGGAGTTATAGAAATAGCATCTTTTCTCTGTGGTCCTGAGCATGTTCATTTAGTATCGGTCAGTGTCATAAAAAAAAACATTGTGATTTCTTAACTGTTACAAACCACACGTAACATTGGCTTCACCTTGCAGCCAACTTCAGACCAATTGTTGCACTTAAGGAACTTTAAGGCATTACACACGTGAAAGGCAACCATTGTACTTAACGCAATGCAGCGCCACCTTCTCCAGTGCAGAAAATGACAAATTATCATCAGCTACTACAAATAAACTGTAATGAATTGTAACTAATTATGGAGCTCAGTCAATTAAGCCATCATCAAAAATGGTTAAATTCAATAAATTGTTTTGGCTGAATAAATTATTGTGAACTTTGCAAAGATGATCTTTCCGGAAATTTTAAATCCAATATTTGTCAATTGCTTGTGTTCAGTGCATTTTTATTATGCTTTTAGGTTTCATTTAGAGAAACTAAATTTCTTGGGAGTTCAAACGAAAGCAGTACAAAGCAGTTCAAGAAAAAAACACAACACAACTTGGCTGTGGTCCACCTAGGGTCATTTAGTGGTCAAGAAATTGTCCATCAGGGGGCTATAGTGTCCAGCAAAGGCCTGGGTACAAAGAAGTCTCATAATTATAGTCATTAACCTTGCCAAGACGCACCTGCCCAAGATGGCGGACCTTTGGATTTACGAACTTCCTGTCTGAGTCTGCATTTCTCAGCAGAGGGCGCGCAGGTGGTCATCATTTCCCACCAAAAACGAGGCTCTCAGACGACTTAACAGATTACCCAATTACACACATGCCGGCTGCTGCGGCTGACCTCCAGTCTGTTTGTCTGTCTGTCTAAAGTTATTCATCAATAAGTCTTTGACATCACAGAAAAGGCCTTAGTCGGGTATCTCTTTGGAGATTTGGCAACAGAGAAGATGTCCAAAAGCAGTTCTTTCGAAATTGCCTGCTCACCAAAAATACTTTATCAGCATTATATGTTTCAAGGTAATTCAGTAAATCTAAAACGAATAATTTTTTTGTTAGCTGTAATGGGTCAAAGGATTGAGTAATGTCTTTGAAAACCAGTCTACTGCATTTTTGGAGTTTCTTGATAAGCTTACTCAAAAAGTCTTTCATGTAGATTGAGGGTCAACATCACTGCAGATTTGGCTGTTATTGGCTGACATTGCGCTGAGGTCGTGACGATTTGGCATCTTTTACGGAAGGTGACTTCTGCTGCAGCAATCTTATCCCTTAAGAAAGTTTACGATATCAATTTAGAAGGAATTTAATTCCAGCATGATTAGGAATTATAGTGGATTTTCACGGAAGGTTTTCTGTTTTTCCACCTGGTGGCAACGACAGAATACTGCAATTCTATTAGCTGATAAAGTTCCCACCCTTGACTCTGATTGGCTGAGGCAAAGTGCATCCTAGTAGCAGAGTATTGCTAGTGATTCTAAATGCTTATTTGACATCTTATCATTTAGTTGTTTCTGTTATTTTCAAAAGAAAATGATATTTATGGAATCAGTCGGGTATGACCTACTATGTCTGAAAAGCAAAATGAGTAATGAGAGGAGAGGAAAAACTTAAGTCTTGCTGAATTCAAGGGCTGCTCAGTGAAAAGACTCGGTTGCACACATGAGGGCTGCTGCTTCTGACCTCCAGTCTGTATCACAGAAAAGGCCTTGGTCAGGTATCTCTTTGGAGATTTGGCAACAGAGAAGATATCCAAAAGCAGTTATATCGAAATTGCCTGCACACCAAAAATACTTTATCAGCATTATATGTTTCAAGGTAATTCAGTAAGTCAACAAGTTCTAGCCAACAATGAGACAATTTTGCATGTTATCTGGCGAATAATTGCCATGTATATCCTAAGTCATAATGACTTAACTGATCGATGTATTGACATCAAGTATAGTGACTTGTTGGATGTAGTCGAATATTGTTGAAGTGATGACACAAGCTTTGTCCAATTCTGAGCTTCCCATGAAATATACAAATGCAGCTACGCTACATGGTATTACATATTATTGAAAAAACAAAACCAGCCAAAAATATGGATTGCTATAGCCCTGATGTTCTCAGCTGGTATCTGAGCTTGCCAGCACTTGTAGAAAATTACATCTTTGTCTAATCCCTGTGCTTACCATTATCCTGGGGCAGAATAAA
The DNA here is from genome assembly GCA_932294295.1 of Alitta virens. NCBI lineage: Eukaryota > Metazoa > Annelida > Polychaeta > Phyllodocida > Nereididae > Alitta > Alitta virens. The sequence continues at coordinate 20,032,801 of OW028582.1, forward strand.
GATTACCAAATCCCTGATGGTACAACGTAGATTCTTATCCTTAATCAGCTGTGATTAACACACGTTGCTTATGGCCATATGGAGGCTGTGGCAACAAAAACATATATATGGGGTCGTCAACCTCAGATGTAAACAGTAATTATCATGTAATCATCATGTATTAATCATCAATATTTGATTTTCATTAATTTTGTAATGTAAGTTTTTGAATACTAATACACAGAAAAGCCTCAGCTAATACATATAATGAGTTAGCCCATTTGACTGAAGGAACAACGCTTTATTTTTGGAAAAACATTAGCTCTTTTATTGTTTGTATATTTTTGCATATAAACTCCTGAAGGTGTCATGTGAATACATGCAGGCATCCCATTGGCCCAAAGCAGTTTCTCAGCCAATGGGAATCCTGAATTCACCTGACGTCCTCTTGGGTTAGTTTCCAAGTCTATGAGTTCTGCTGTAATGTGTTTGAACTGACCGAGTTATATCATATGCAAAGGCAACCGTTTGTAGAAAATCAATAATTATATATATAATTGTGGGTTGTAATTTCGTAATTCAAAATAATATAAACTTTTATCCTCTGTCAATGCCAAATGCAGATCGCTGATTGGTCAAGAGCTGATAGATATATTTCCTTATTCACGAAATGGTCAGTTTAGCCAGGCCCTCTCCCACAGTTAGCTCAGCGCTCTCACCACGCTGGTTCACCAAAAAACAATGACTTGGCTTTACATTTTCGCATATGTCTCAGCAACGGAAGAGGAATACAGACAAAAAATTGGTATCTCCGAATTGAATTAATTGCTAAATGTCATTTTTAGGACGCCGAGGAAATAATAATTATTTGCATCGCTGTTTGACCACGATTTTCACTGTGGATCCAACACAGCTAGAAAATTATCACTAGTATCAAAGGTGTTCCTGCCTTGCTTTTTTTTTTTTTTTTTTTTAGGTTTGGAAAAGATAGAGGATAAAATCGTTATCACATGGTGATATTTGGAGAATACAGGAATTTATTTCACGAAGCCGAAGGAATAAGTTCCTGTATTCTCAAAATAAACATGTGATAACCTATAGTATTTTACCACTTATATTTTTGTCATTTTTATCATTCCTCCTTCACAATCTTCTTAGTAACACCCACATCCGCAAAACTTGCTTCTGATATCACCAGCAAATGATGATGAAACGACATTTTCACATGTGTTAATCAGTTTCATTAGACTCGTTAGGATTTCCTGTTTTGAAGATGATACGTATATATATATTTGAGTGAGATTCCTGGCCACCTAGTTTTATTGCTATGCCAATATATAATTTAAATTCTTCTGAAGTCTTTAGAAGAATTTCTGCAAGAAGAAAGCAAGGTATGGGTTTTTTGTTTTATCAGACCTAAATCATTGAAGTATATTGATTATAATATACAAATATGATTATTGTGAATATCTTCTGGAAATAAAACATACCTATAGTATAAGTAGCTAGCTGCCTATAGTCTGAAACACTAAACCAAGGCTCTATAGTATTAGTAATTAGCAACACTTTTGCCCTCTTGCATGTGTTTGATATGTCGGATTTTTTAGCGATTTGGACAGGTATTCACAATAATCATATTTGCATAATCACTTCAGATGCACTTTAGTGGCAGAGTTGTTATTATACATAACAACATTACCATTAAACCAAGATTATAAAATGCCGAGGACACATGTATTTAACAATGTTTCTTTTATTAAGACGCATTATTCACAAAACAATTTGAAGTCTACAGTTGAGCTAAAAGAAAAGAAATATAACAACACTGAGCAGAATACAGCTAATTTCCATTTCCATATTTTCTATGATATGAAAATAAATAATCAACATTCTCCGCATTCCACTGACCATTCTAACCATTTCAATCAAAGATTGTGGCCATTTTTAAATTGGATGATTTTCACAATTACATGATGATTATTTTGCTCAAGTGTGTGCAAACGTTTTGGCCCGACTGTATATTTAATACAGCTGAACTCATAGATTTGGAAACTGAATGCCAGAATGTGAATCCAGGACTCCTACATGGCCAATTGTGCCATGTGCGTTTTCCATGCATTTATCTAAACGCATAGAAAACGCATGGTTTTTGCCATATTATAATTAGCTAAAAACCATGGGTTTTCAATGCGTTTATCCTTCTCATGGAAAACACACGTGGCACATTTGGCCATGTAATAGTTGAGGGATTGCTTTAACCAATGGGAGTCCTGAATTCTCATGACGTCCTCTGAAGTTTATTTTCCAAGTCTATTCCAAGTTTAACTGTAAGATTAACCAATGCAGCATTATATAAATGACATTTCCATTATTTCAGCTTCAGTATAACAACTATGGCAGTGTCATTTCTTATCGTTGTTGTTGGCATCATCTACCTGGTTAGTTTCGCTTTGGGAGCACCTGGCAACACTCACATATTAGTTACTTTCCTGCGCGGTCGGCAGGTGGCAGCAGAGTTTGTACACATCACGACATTTGCCATGGCGGGATTTTTGATCTCTGTCATCCTGGTGCCTGTTCACGTATTAGGTCGCTTGATGAACATGCGAGAAACGATGCCGTTGTCATGGTGCCTCTTTGACGTCATCATGTATGATGTCAGTACTCTGGCCGCTGTCATCAATGCTTGTTTATTGGCTCTTCATCAGATGCTGCTCTTCAGTAAAATGGAAGTGACCTCTCATAAGTACTACGTCTATATTGCTGGCATCCTACCGTGGTTAATAGCGGTATCTCTCAGCAGTGTTTTTACAACTGCTCTCGTCATTTCAAATGATGTGGATACAGCGACCGCCTTGTTTTGTGGCAGGATTTCTGCAAGTAAGTAGGCCTACTATGATAAATGTCCACTTGTTTGTCGGTCATATTTTATCATAAATATCATGGAGTGGCATAAAGTAAACAAATGTTACAAATTAGCCAAATCCCAACTTCGTAGCCCATAAAAACCCCTCTCTGTATGAATTACCTAAGTTTCCTGTTTTTGCCATGATGTGTCATCATTTTGGCAATTTTTGATAGACACAAGATTAGCAGCAGAAATTAAAATTTAGAATACAGCAAAGTTCAAGTTATTTCTTTCCAATTTTCGTAGTCCCAATGGTAATAACAATGTAAAAGAATTTCACCTAAAAACAGAAGGCATGCATATCATTCTGTAATTTGTTTCCATTTTGGCCTTCTTTCCAATTGTTTTTTTAATGCAACTTGCAAGTTGCAGGCGAAACAAACTCTATCACAGTTAAACAAAGTAATGGATTGACCTGCAGGCAGGCAGTCGTTTTGCTGACTCAATTCTAATCTTTGAGTAATTATCTTGAATCACCAGGTACCCTGGTGAGCAGTAATGGAAGCCATCCTAACATGACGTCACACTGGGCAGTGTCATGGGGTACCAACACTTACAGTATCATCATGTTGCTGAGTTTCCTTGGTCAAGCTGCTGCTTATCACATCATTCTATACTCAGCCAGAAAAACTTTGACATCCGTGAATGCTATTTACCAAAGGAGTAAGACCACAACAGTGTATGGAAGAAGAGCAACTGTACTGAAAACAGGATCACCAGTCCATATTGTGAGAATTTTCACTTCCTCCAATAGTAGCGGTCATTGATGAACATGTATAAGTAGCTAACTTGGATTAAAAGTTAGGACTGTGAAATAACTTACAGGAAGGGTTTTTCTAAGATATGTAGGCCTGTGATATACAGCTTTGGTTCAAATAAGGTTTTGAATGTTATACATGAATAGTCTCTATAAATATTCTAGCCATAAAATTATTCCCAATTTTCATAAATCTGAATAGTATAAATCTCTCAAAACTCTCTATTGGATCTCTTTTCCACAACATTAGAACATGCTATCATGATGTGACTGGAAGAATGGGTATAGATCAATTATATGTTTAGAGCAAGATGTATATCCAGTCCTCTGTCTCATCAGACCCCACTGTAAAATTCATGCAATCAACCAAAATGCTGGGATAATTGCTTGGCATAAACATTGATACATTTGTTGGAAAACCATAAATGCCAACTTCCGAACTATTTGTCCCATAAAAAAAGGACGCAGATTAATCTCAATGTAAAATGAAATTCAACATATTTATCATTCAGGTAAATTTCCAAAGAAGCAGAGCCTGGTCAGCTCCTGATTGCTGCCCAAGTCTTCACACAGTGAGGAACTCCATCGCAGACAGCCAGATTGCTATGTGCAGTTCTGACACTGCCTCAGTCAGAAACATGCAAGATAAAATGCAATCTAGACTAGGACTGGATATTTCTGATTTCCACCTGCCTGGCTATGTTGTTGAAGTTGGTCAGTCTGGAATGAACTCTCAAGCAAGACATGAGCATACCGGTGGTACATTCATCATCCGAAGTCGTGAGAAGTTAGATGACACACGTCTTGCTGCTAGTGTACAACCAAGTACTAAGAAGACCTCCACACAATCATCCAAATGCAGGTCTTTGTACTCGTCCCAGTCCATGTCTGTGACATCTGGATCAGTTGGCAAGGAGTCCGGCGGCACATCAAGAGGATCTTGTATGTCATTTCCTTTACCACCAAGATTGTCGCTGCCTGTTTCAGATTACCTGAGACAATCATCAATAGGTGTTATTTTGTCATTGCACTTTACTTAACTGTTTACAAACACAGCTATATTTAGATGGAAAGATTGATGTCTGAGAAAATACTTGCCATTTTGATACTGAAATGTACAGTGCAGTTGAACTGAACATTTTCTGAAATAGATTCATACCAAAAATGTATTAATGAAAATTAACTAATATAGGGAATTACTCTCGTCCATGTACATGTGCAAGTTTGAGCCATGAGGCAATTAGATGGTATAAGCTCACGTAAATAGACCCCTATTTTACCCGTGCAGATGCACCTTAAACTGTTGCTGTTTTAAATGATACAACTTCAGTTTGAAACTTTTACAGGTTCAGATTCAGTGTTCATGAATTCACCAACGTTAGACAATGTGGCTGCCAGTGCTGAGCCTGAAAAGTTCAAGTCAGTCATGGTGGACGCTGGAACAAGCTGTGAGGATTTACCTCACTCTCCTTTCAATAAGACATCAAGACTACCTCATGGAAACCTTGGGCCGATCACTGGAAGAGTCAATGCACCTGGTGCTATAGTCAATCTTGGCGATTTAAATTGTCCACTACCAGGGCCCAACTTTATCGGATGGAAGCTTCCAAACATTGAGCCGATTGACAGGAGCAAACCACTGCATAAAGTGGATACAAGCATGGTGCAGTTTCTTGATAGTAACAGAAAGTCATTGACATGCATACAGAAGATTAATTTGTGGAAGACATCAATAGACCAAAGCTCGGGACATCATTCAGGCATTGACGAGGAGTTATCAGAATTATGTTGCGGATCTTTAGGAGATTTGCGATCTGTAAGTCAAGTCAGCCACATGCCGACAATGATGCCAATTCACAACATACTGGTTGGCCAATCACCAGCAGCTTCAGTATCACCTGTAGCTCCTATTGAAATAAGAGTCATCCGACCATCTCAAGCTTCTCGTCGCGGTAGTATCGCACCCAGTGCCAGAATTATTCGCCGTAAGTTTGGGAAAGGTTTGCTTCCAAATTATGTCGCGGGAGACAGTGAGACAGTTACCAAAGAGCCTGTATTAGCGATGAAATTTGCTAAATACTATGCAGATTCTGGAATGCAGACTCAATCTAGAAACAAAGGCGATCTACATGAAGAGGATATCGCAGAAGTAGAAAACAAGAATGATGAAAATGATGATGAGGAGGATGTCGTTGAAATTGATGACATATCGACAGTCAGTGACAGAAACCTCTCCAATCCGAACCCGATACCTTCTATTGCAGGTAGCCTGCAATCCAACAGAATGCCTATAACAGAACAAGAGTGCATAGAAAAGATCGCAGTTCTAAACACCTCAGTAAAATGGATCATCGCTCGGATGATTTTGCTCCTCGTGTTGTTTCTTATCACTATGCTTACACCGAGCTTCATCTTGATGATACACCCTCAGGAGCCAATGGGAGATTTCGGAGCTTTACTCCAATCCACTCCGTTTTTATGGATGAGTCTCTTGCCGTATACTTATGTTTACTCGAATGTGAAACTGGCGAAAGCTATGAGGAATAGACAGCATCGTGAGAGATACCTCCCTTGATATTCTGTCTCATTATTCACAATATAACGAATCCGTCCTAAGTTCCAACGTTAATGTTCCAACGGAGGGATTATGTTAAAAAGTCTAACAGATTTTACTACTACTAACTGTGGAAACCAAGAGAGGCATTCTACTTAAAAAAGAACAACATTAAGCTGTCAGGCTGGTTTGACAAATTAAACACTTGGGTTTTCAAGCACTGTTTAGACTTGCTTTCCACATAACCTCTGAGTGTATTAAATATTCATGTTGTCTTATTAAACTCATTTTCAGCACTGCCTTCTGTGAAAGTGATTAATGGGATGTATTCAACACTTTTTACTGACTTTCGTTCACAAAACAAATTGCCCTTTCAATGATGTTTTTTGTTTTAGTGCATATTATATATTCTATTCCATCAATTAGTGATTCTATATTATATATCATGTTTAACTACAGTCCTCCGAAGTTTGAGTTTTTAATTCTGTTCAGTAGGTTTTTAAATTCTATTCTTTTCTATTCTGTAATACTGCTAAAAGAAAAACGCAAGGTTAATCCCAGATAGCATTCCAAATCGTTTAATGCTAACTGGGATGTGCATATGGTGCCTCAATTACCTTGCTCAAATCAGGTTGATTTCATATTTATGAATTATCAAGTCTCTTGGCGCAGATGGTTACCATAATTTGCTAACAAATTCAAAATGTTGACGAGCTTTATAGACAGTTTGCACTAACTGTGGAATCATAATCATTTAGTTTCATTTTGTAAACACATATACATTGCTTCCCTAAGTATGCAATTTTCTGTTTTTTTTTCCTAACTGCATTCATGTATTGCTTACTGGAGCAAACATGTCTGTGCTTTTCTGCAAAACATGTGCTTATAAGCATTTGCAATAAATTTAATTTTAGTTATACTCAGCAATGATCAATGTATTTAATATAATTAAAAATCATCATTGCGTTTTCCTGGGATGATTTTGTTGCAACAAAAATAATCCAGACGCACTTGAGCTATAGCTGTAAAATTAAAACAAGTAAACCACAAAATTTCCAAAGTGGACCAGGAGTATATACGTCTATGCTTTATTTGCGATGTCCATGATGTCATAGGGTTTTGCCCTGGACCAAATTGTGTTTTATAAAACTTACCAAAACATCGACATGGTGTCGTCATGAGTGCCTGGAGAAATTGGCGCGCAAAATAGTGCCCGGATGACGTCAACAGCAGCCGCATCACAACCAAACAAGATCATGTCACCTGGTGCATGGTATCAATGCACCTCAGGATGCCATGGAAACAAAAACACGTGGTTAACACCATGCTGCTCTCATCTTGTCAATTTTCTCACATATTCTTCACCGCATACTCAAGAACTGGATGGGAACCTGACCTCTTTGTTTTCTTTAACTGGAGGTTAAATTGTATCCTGTACTGGGTTATGTGTGGGATTACCAAGAGGTCAATTTAAGTGTGTCCTGTAGCAGGATTTTAAAGAAAAGAAGATGGGAAAATTTGAATTAAACACAGAAAAATTACTGAAAGAATATAGGGTCCTCTTTCATAATTGAGACAAATTTTATTTATTTATTTTTTAACAATAGCATACAGAACTGGGTGATATGTTCATTTGGATACTTTATTCCATTAAACAACTGATATGATATACACTACAGGTACCGTGCAGTATCAATATTGGATAATGACACATGAGATGGCCACATTTTGTTTATTAGATCGAAGTGGAGTCTGTCATAATATTTGGGCACTTCATTGTAGCAAGTGAGAAATTTCACAAACATAACTTAAGCCCTGCATGGTAGATATATAATGGTAATTGTGTGATCAGCTACCTTATCCTCAAGTGCATAAAATGTTATAGAGTTTAGAAAGTTGATTGGATTGGGTGGTCCAGATCTCAGTGTATTGTAAGAACACACGAAATTTACGTGCCACATATATAGAATTATTCTTGAAGAGATCTTATGTGATTATCGAGTATATTTTCGGTTTTTATTCTGTACTTGCTTCTGATGGGTGGTCGGTGTCATGTTTGTTTACTATTGCATGCCTTGTGCAAGGATTTTGTATCATATAGCAAAATGTAATCAAGCAATTAAAAAAATATTATTTTCATTGGCTATCTCAGGGGATACACAGGGGGAAAAAGGGAGGGAAAAGTACCTTTATAGCACATACGCTTTTTTGGAGGTTTAGTCAAAACTTTACCTGTATGTCATGCCTTGCTGTCATCAGTTGGAAAGATGAAGCCTGTCAAGAACAAGTTGCTGTGCAAATCCGTTAAGTGACACTGACAGTCAGTAATAGTGTAATGCCATCTTACGGCAATTTCAGGCAGCACAAATTGTCAATCCTTGCATATCATCCACCTACCACACAGAGCTACACACGAATGTACAACCTGTGTTAGAATACTAAAGAATAAACAGTATGTCAGATACCTGGTAATCTAAAATTTTATTAGATACACTTTATTTATGGGAAAGAATTATTGATGCAAATCAACAGTACACCAACATATAGTAATAATACATGTTACATATTAGAAATATATATAATAAATACAGTCCATAATTATTATATAACTGTATGTAATATCCTTCGAATCAGAAATTATGGCAAAAGTATTTACTAACAGAGAATACATTTCTCCAATTGTGATGTTGCTGCCAATATCCAATATCTGCCGAGATTGCATATTGGCTGGATATTGTGTCCTTTGGGCTGATAAGCAGGTCTTTTGGCAATGAGCTAGCCTTTGGGCTGGCTCGCCGAAATCCCTTTTGAATTAGTCAAAGAATATATGGTCTTTGGGCTTTCTGAAGAATACTTCTAATATCGCTCCCTGGCTTTTCCCTGAAAGCTTTGCTTAGTACGTTCCATAAATTGCGGACAGACCGTTCGGACCTATGTTAATGCATGCAAATATAGACTTAGGACAGTGTGATAACCATTGCATTATAATTCAACAGCAAGCATTAGACCTTATTCTTACAAACTATAAAATCAAGTTCAGGCCCCCCCCCCCCTCATTGGGCTCCTGCTACTACTATTTAAAATAGATGTCATTTAAATGAAAGAATGAGAATTTCATGTATGTCGCAATTTCACAACCAGGACCGATTTAAAAAAAATATATTGTTGCAACATGTAGTATAGTTTGTTGGCTTAACCTTTTTAAAATTATGAAAACATGTATTTTATTTTGTATAGCTATTTGTATGTTTGACAAATGTATCAGTATGGTGATATATATATATATATATATATATATAATACCTTTTCAATAAAATTATATATCTAAACTGCTGGACACAGTAACAATTTTGGCATTGATTGTGTAAATATCTGATTCAATATTTGTACAATATGCTAGAATTAATTTAACTTAATTATATAATTTTTAAGAAAAAATATTTTTTTTATAAATTTGTGTTGTGAAATACTATAAATATTACACCACAATGAGAATGATGAATATATGCAACTAAAGACAGTAAGTGTTTAATTACAATTACTGGATTTATGAAATTTTTATTATATATTAAGCCAATATTTTGGGAGAGCAAAGAATCAGTGTTCTTCATCCCCACAACACCTTACACAAGTGAATTATAGCAATTACAAGGGTTAATTGGTAAAATGTAAATATGAGTATGTAGGTATTGAAGGAAGCACATTATTTACATTATAGAAATTTTGCAGGCCGTACGTGAATTTGCCTGTATTCGGAAATAACCTTAGAGACTAAACCAAGATATGCGTATGTCTGATCTGGCGCAATACAAATTTACTATTATTATTATTATCATCACCATTATTTGCCAATACTCCCATCTTTATTTCACAATGTGATGTTAATATGCTTACTGGGTCTTCATTAAATCTCATATTAAGTAAATAATTACTTGTAACAACATGGATTGTTTTTACCGATGTAGGCCTACATTTACTTATTTAATAATAATAATAAAATAGGAACACAATAAAAATGCACATATTGTGCAATAAAATCCAACTATTGCAATAATTATAAACAGGACAATTATTCAACAATAAATTATATAAATTAAACAATAAATTCATTGCAATGTTTCAATAAATTTTGTAATTAAATGAAAACATTGCAATGATTGTATTGACTGAATTTAGGCATTTCATACATAAAGCACACTTTGTCTTCTTAATCCTTAATTCTTTATTCCTTTAACCATTGAAATCATTTAAATCACTATTCTGGGTTGAAATCCGCCATTTCGCAACTGGTAACATGCTGTTTAAGGCCACTAGAAGAACTAAAATTATCCGGCAAGCCGATTTTAGATTATTTGATAGGATTTATTTCTTATTTTTTCGCTCGGACACCTATTTTGGGGATATTTTGACTATTTGGATATTGGCATGCAGTCTTTCGGCAGTAGCATGTGACATGTTCTCTAAAAATATCCTTTGAACAATAAGAGGAAGTATCTCCATTGACAAATATTTTCCTTTATCATCCCTTTGGATTTTCTGGTTTTAATATCCTGTTTAGGGTTAAAAAGATGTAATAACTCATGAGAAACATATAATAAAACAATAGTCAATTCCAGCACACCATTGTGCCATTGTTGCACATTCTTTTGTGCCTGAGGCACACATCATTTGCGTATAAAAGACTGTCACTCACTGGATCTGGCATACACAACTTGTGGATCAACGCATCAACATTAAAGATGAAATTCGCCATTGCTCTCCTTTTCTGCATCGTTGCAGCTGTGTCTGCATCAGGATACGGTGAATACAGGGACTATGGCTTCGACAAGCCAGAAAACTTGTGAGTATTAGATAAATATTATTCATACAGGACTGGTCAAAATCATTAGAGCACTTCTAAAATTATATTTTCAAATTTATCTTTAGTTTCATGTTACTATTTCTATCTTATTCATATCTTGCACGATCCAGTAGTATGTGATGGTCACTATATTAAATGAAATCTTGCTAAAGAAAATTAACAACACAATGGCCTGAGACTGTCGCATATGTAATTTATTGTGACCTGATACTACTTAGTCGTAAACCGGCAGTTAATGAAGTTACAAATTTATGGTAGTATATGGCATTATTATAATATGTAATTTTTTGTTAAGTTTTGCTAATGTTGAACAGGTGTTCTAAGAATTTGTACCAACAGTATTCATTTTCATTTGATATCAGCTTAATCCTACATACTAAATTGTAGAGTTTGGGTAAATCACAGATCAAATCACAATAAGAATTGATTAATATGAAGGTTATAACAAAAAATTAGTAGCTTATGTGTTTTAATGTGACTTAGTACGCTGTGGCCTAAAATGGGGTAAAATGGCAATTTAAAAACAGACATTGATCTTTTAAAACTTAATAATGAATTAAACTCTAAATTTAAAATATTGTTTGCTATGTCTACTTGTCATAATATTTTTTATGCAGCAAAAAAATAAATAATAAAATGCCTCAAAGTTGAGCATAATATTGGCAAATAAATGATTTAACTTAATTCAAACTAACTTAACTTGTGTCAAACTTTTCCTTCTTATTATTTTTAGTGCCCGTGAAAGGAAAGTGAACTATGTGAATGGAGTACGCCAGGCCCGTGTCAACTATGCTGCTGAATCAGTTGGAGCCAGCTCAGCCACTTTCCGCAAAGATGGAGTCCCAGGCACTGGAGTTGGAGGATACGGATACGCTGGAAACTATGCTTACCCCGGGTATGGATACAATGGTGCCTATGGACGAGGATACCCTGGCAACAACTATCCATATTAGGCTAAAAAATTAAGATTGTAGGGAATAAAACATTTGAAAATATAAGATTTGTTGTATTCGTTTTATTTGCTTATAAATGCTGTTTTTCATCAAACTTTACCAAAAATTAGAATCATGTCATGTTGCTCATAGTTGACAATGTACTTTAAGATCTTTATCATATGGCAGGATCGTAGTGATGTTATTAAGCTAGCATTATCTCTGGATTTGGTAAAAAAGACAAGATTCATACCCTAATTATATAATAACTAGTGACTCATAACTACACTAATCTGTCACAAAATAGAATTCTGCAGCATGTATGGTACATAAACACTCTCATGACTCACATTATATGCTGTTGTCATTAGATAGCTCAAAGGTCAACATTAATTTTCCAACTTGTTTGTTCACTCAACTTCAGGCATTATTGCAACAGAGCTTATACTGGAATAAACTAGAATATTTTCACATGGGAAGGGATGGATATTGATAATTGACAAAGACTCCAACTGGACTCACAATTCAAGTGTTCCAAAGTAAACTGTAGCGACGCAAGTCAGCAGTAGCGCACTGGGCTTCCTACCACGGGGTCCTGCCATCGATTCCCGGTCGAGCCTAATTGGAAGGCTGTTTCATCCTTCATCTCATTGCCATGGTCCCTGCCTATCCTAATTAACCCATCAGGTGCAGAAATACAGGATGTCAACCTCAAATCTTCTCAGGCAAATCAGTGCTAATCATTATTTAACCGGGGTTCTCAGGAACCACACTGGTGATTATTGCAATGATTGTATTGACTGATATAAATACTTAGAAATGACATAATTTTCTTTTAAAAGTGTGAAAACTACAAAGGTTATCTTAACTAATCTATTTTCCACCTTGAAATCACATAATATTTTTAAAAATGTATGTTTTACATTTGTGCACTTTAAGAGTCTGATTTTGTCTGGTAAAATAAATACAGTCATTGTCCAAAAAATGTCATCCACCATATTTGGTAAATTACCTTTCACATATTTAAACATGAATATGATAATTCAGTAATTTTAGGTTTATGAAAATAGAGGAAGAATGGGCTTTGTATGGAGCTGACGTTATTTACCTTACTGAGCTTTTTTGTGATTTAAACAGAGAATCCATGCAGCATGAAAATAACACAGTTCATTAGGTTAGTATGCTGACTTCTAGAATGTTAATAAACACACATATGCTAAGTGCGGGGAACCCTTTACAGGAATGAAATGACCTTTCAGAATTCAATTTTATCCTCATGGGACTCATACTGTACCCTATAGGGAGGGGCCATTACTGGGCAAGCTTCAGGTATGTGAATCCTATGTCAGTCAGACTCTTCATTGTCTCATACAAGTAAATATCTAAAGTAAATTCCAAAAATTATACTTCACATTTTGTGTTAAAATGAAGGTTAGACCATACTTTTCCATGCTGGGTTAACTATGTCAACATCATTTCTTAACCCTAAAGTTCATGCAGGAGCACAGTAGATTCTCATATTAATCAAACAAAAAAAAGTTCTGTGCTCTTCCTAGGCATGCCAGATTTTCTCTTTCCATTTCATGGATACCAAGTAGTTGGATTTACTCAAAATATCTTATTCAAAACTATGGATAATGTTATTTTCAAATGTTTTATTCCCTACAATCTTAATTTATTAGCCTAATATTGATAGTTGTTGCCAGGGTATCCTTGTCCATAGGCACCATTGTATCCGTATCCGGGGTAGGCATAGTTTCCAGCATATCCGTATCCTCTATCTCCAACTCCAGTGCCTGGGACTCCATCTTTGCGGAAAGTGGCTGAGCTGGCTCCAACTGATTCAGCAGCATAGTTGACACGGGCCTGGCGTACTCCATTCACATAGTTCACTTTTCTTTCACGAGCACTGGAAGTTAGAGATATAAAGAGATATAGGTATCATTTTTGCATAAGTGTATAGATAAAAGTAGGTATTTAATCCATTAAAGCCATCATTTATTTTTGAATTACTTTTTTTAATGTAATACTATACTGAATTTACACATATCACACATCCTCTGCTTTGCTCAAAAAATAATTATAATAAGTTACAGTAACTGTTGTCATTTTGCTTTTTTGTAATAGTATTACATCAAATTCATTAACATTGCTTACAAATTTTCTGGCTTGTCAAAGCCATAGTCCCTGTATCCACCATATCCAGAAGCAGAAACAGCGGCAACAATGCAGAAGAGGAGAGCAATGGCAAATTTCATCTTTAATGTTGATGTGTTGATCCACAAGTGGTGTATGCCAGATTCGGCAGAAAACAGCCTTTATATACAATACATACAGGAAGAGCCTCAGGCATTCAAATTTAACAACAATAAGAGAATGTCTGATGTGCTATATATATATGGTAATCATCATTGTTCTCATGATTTACTCTTTTGTTGACTTATTGCATGGCAACTGTCTAATTGTCTAGAGATGCAGAATAGTCGTTACATTGAAGCAGGTAAGAAAGAGCCCTTACTAAAAGGGATCCTAATGGAACATGTTACTAAATATTTTGTTACTGTTGATTAGCCAGAATGTTCGTCTAGAGTTATGTACCATTCTTTATGAATGTCCTAATAATGAAATTAACTTATAAAACAATATGCTATGTATGCTAAAATTCTTGACATGCATTTGAATTGACACATATCTAAATTTCTTTGGTAACATGCCTGAAAAGTTTTTCTTCTATGTAGTATACAGATGAATTTAGATAAGACAGAAGCAAATGCCAGCAACATCAGAGATTTTACAGAAAATAATTCAGGCCAGGTAAATATTTTTTGCATTATGAAATTATACAGGTGGATTTCTTTCAAAATAAAGCAATTTCTTTTCAAAAGTAGCGCCAAATTAGAGGTTTTGCAACAGAAATTCAAATAATGAGAAAGCTATTATGCAAGATTTTCACTTGTATAGTTGATAGTATGATTTTAATGGGATTAGTTTACCTTTTCTGAAAGTTTCACCCCAATACATTCAGTAGATTATCGGCACCAGTCATTTTGTAATGCAATTCAACCCTGGCTGCAGATGATGACACAAACCAAGCGAGCGACATTAACACTCATAAATATTACTCATAAGGCTACTCTGCTAATGAAGCCACATGTTATGTATTATGCAGATGTACCAGATACTGAATAATGTGCACCTGTGGTAATTTGGCAGGATCAATTTTTTTTTTTTTGTTAAGCACGCAGATGTTTTCCAAAGACAGATTTTATTCAGTATATTCGCCATCGTGGCCTCCAACTGATTCAGCCAAATGGTTGACATGGGCTTGTCTACTCCATTCACATAGTGCACTTTGCAGTTAGCCCCAACCAACTGCCTCGTGTAAGCCGGTCCCATGGGGCTAATAGCAGTGCTCATTGTTTCTGTTGGCCAATTACATATAATACAATGAATAAAAATTAACAAATTGAATGAAATAGGCCTTCAGTAAATTCAGTAAAAGACATTAAACAGGCCAATGATAGGCCTAAGTAAGATAAAATTAGGTTCATAATATGCCTTAATTAAACAAATAATGAGATAAGCCTGAGCCTTAAAAATCTGATAGATTAAAGTTGTCAATAAACTAATTTTTAATTTAGGCCTTTAACAAAAATTGTATAGCTAAGTAGGCTTATTTTTTAAGACTTAGAAGATAACATAGGGCCTACAGATTATATCTTACTTTTCTGTTATCTGAAGGCATGGTCTGGTGGTGAGCATAATAAATTGATAACACTTTTTTATATACTAGATCATTTTGACAAGTTTTATTTAGAATTTGAATCTATTAAAGAGAGAGCAAAATCATAGCTTGGGTTAAGCAGCAGCCCCCAGAAGAAAGGGAAAAAATTAACTGACAGACTAAGTCTGTGTTATTTTCATGCTACATGGATTCCCTGCTTAGATTTCATAAAAGATCAGTAAGGTTAATAACGTCAGCTCCGAAGAGAGCCCATACTTCTTATATTTTTTAAAACCTAAAATTACTCCCTCTAGAGAAACTTTACTGAATTATCATATTCATGATTTAATCTGTGAAAGGTAATTTACCTACTTTGTTTGATGAAGTGTTTTTGGAGAATGACAGTATTTATTTTACCAGACAAAATCAGACTCTTAAAGTGCACAAATGTAAAATATAAATTTTGCAAAAACATATGCGATTTCAAGGTTTTAGAAAGTAGAAAATAGATAAATTAAGATAACCTTTGTAGTTTTCACACTTTTAAAATCATCATCATCGCCATCATCACCGTCATCACTGTTCAACATTTATTTAAATGCTGGTGCTAGTAACTTTATTTTGTATACCTTTTGTATTATCTATATAATTAAGAGTATTTTGTTACAAGTAACATTACTTACTATATAAATAAGATTTTGTATATTTTATCACTATTATTGCAATATAATATTTAGTGTAAATGCAAGTATGCCAAATGGTGTAAGCCTGCGGTAACGTTTCTTTTAATGTAATATTATGTATTTATAAAATCATGTAATAATCTGGTAATAAATTTTGCAATCTTGAATAAGAAACTGATGAATAATCACCAGTGAGGTTCCAGAGAACCCCGGTTAGATAGTGATCAGCACTGATTTGCATGAGGAGATTTGAGCTTTATGTCCTGTATTTCTGCACCTGATGGGTTAATTAAGATAGGCAGGGATCATGGCAATGAGATGAAGGATGAAACAGCCTTCCAATTAGGCTCGACTGGGAATCGAAGGTGGGACCCCGTGGTTGGAAGCCCATTGCGTTACTGCTGACTTGCATTGCTACACTTTACCTTTGAACACTTGAATTGTGAGTCCAGTTGGAGTCTTTGACTATTATCAATATCCATATTCTAGTTTATTCCAGTATAAGCTCGGTTGCAATAATGTCTGAAGTTGAGTGAACAAACAAGTTAGAAAATTAATTTTGACCTCTGAGCTATATAATGACAACAGCATATAATTTGAGACATAAGGGTGTTTATGTACCATACACACTGCAGAACTCCATTTTGTGACAGATTAGTGCAGTTATGAGTCACTAGTTATTATATAATTAGGGTATGAACGTCCATAAGAATCTTGTCTTTTTTACCAAATCCAGAGTTAATGCTACCTTAATAACTGTTACTGTTACAATGCCATGATCCTGCCATCTGATAAAGATCTTTGATGAAAAAAAGCATTTATAAGCAAATAAAAACGAATGCAACAAATCTTATATTTTCAAATGTTTTATTCCCTACAATCTTAATTTATTAGCCTAATATGGATAGTTGTTGCCAGGGTATCCGGGTCCATAGGCACCATTGTATCCGTATCCGGGGTAAGCATAGTTTCCAGCATATCCGTATCCTCTATCTCCAACTCCAGTGCCTGGGACTCCATCTTTGCGGAAAGTAGCTGAGCTGGCTCCAACTGATTCAGCAGCATAGTTGACACGGGCCTGACGTACTCCATTCACATAGTTCACTTTCCTTTCACGAGCACTGGAAGTCAGAGATATAAAGAGATATAGTACTTATTTTGCATGACTGTATAGATAAAAGGAAGTATTTAATTTATGAAAGCCATAAATTATTTTTGAATTATTTTTTAAAATGTAATACTATACTGAATTAACACATATCACACATCCTCTACATTGTTCAAAAAAGAATTATCATAACAAGTTACAGTTACTGTTGTCATTTTGCTTCTTTGTAATAGTAGTTATAAATCAAATGCATTAACATTGCTCACAAATTTTCTGGCTTGTCAAAGCCATAGTCTCTGTATCCACCATATCCAGAAGCAGAAACAGCTGCAACAATGCAGAAAAGGAGAGCAATGGCAAATTTCATCTTTAATGTTGATGTGTTGATCCACAAGTGGTGTATGCCAGATTCGTCAGAAAACAGCTATTTATATACAATAGATACAGGAAGAGCCTCAGGCATTCAAATGTAACAACAATGAGAAAATGTCTGATGTGCTATATATATATGGTTTTCATCATTGTTCTCATGATTTACTCTTTTGTTGACCCATTGCATGACAACTGTCTAATTGTCTAGAGATGCAGAATGGTTGTTACATTAAAGCAGGTAAGAAAGAGCCCTTACTTATAGGGGACATGTTTTACATGTTTTGTTACTGTTGATTAGCCAGAATTTTTGTCTAGAGTTGTGAACCATTCTTTGAGAAAGCCCTAACAATGAAATTAACTTATAAAACAATATGATATGTATGCTAAAATTTGTCACAAGTAATTCTTGACACACATTGAAATTGACACATATCTCAATTTCTTTGATAACGTGCTTGAAAGTTATTCTTTGTAGTATACAAGATGAAAATGGATAAAACAGAAGCAAATGCGGGCAACACCGCAGATTTAACAGAAAAAAATTAAGCCTTGGTAAATATTTTTTACAGTATGTAAGTTATACAGGTGAATATCTTTCAAAATAAAGCAATTTTTCTTCAAAAGTAGGGCCAATTGAAGGTTTTGCAACAGAGATTCAAATTATTAGAAAGATATTAAGCAAGATTTTCACTTGAATAGTTGATAGTAAGATTGAAATGTGGTTAGTTTACCTTTTTTGAAAGTTTCACCCCAATACATTCAGTAGATTATCGGCACCAGTCATCTTTTAATGCAATTCAACCCTGGCTGCAGATGCATATGCATGATGACACAAACCAAGCGAGCCACATTAATACTCATAAATATTACTCATAAGGCTACTCTGCTAATGAAGCCACATTTTGCAGATGTACCAAATATTGAATAATGTGCACCTGTGGTAACTTGGCAGTATCAATTTTTTTTTTTTAGGCACTCAGATGTTTTCCAAAGACAGATTTTATTCAGCATATGTGCCATCGTGGCCTCCAGCTGATTCAGCCAAATGGTTGACATGGGTTTGTCGTACTCCGTTTACATAGTGCACTTTGCAGTCAGCCCCAACCAACTGCCTCGCGTAAGCCGGTCCCATGGGGCTAATAGCAGTGCTCATTGTTTCTGTCGGCCAATTATATGTAATATAATGAATAAAAATGAACAAATTGAATGAAATAGGCCTTCAGTAAATTCAGTAAATAACATTAAATAGGCCAGTGATAGGCCTAAGTAAGATAAAATTAGGTTCATAATATGCCTTAATTAAACAAATAATGAGATAGGCCTGAGCCTTAAAAATCTGATAGATAAAATTTTAAATAAACTAATTTTTAATTTAGGCCTTTAACAAGAATAGTATAGCTAAGTAAGCTTATTTTATAAGACTTAGAAGATAACATAGGGCCTACAGATGATATCTTACTTTTCTGTTATCTGAAGGCATGGTCTGGTGGTGAGCATAATAAATTGATAACACTTTTTTATATAGATCATTTTGACAAGTTTTATTTAGAATTTGAATCTATTAAAGGGAGAGGAAAATCATAGCTTGGGTTAAGCAGCTACATGGATTCCCTGTTAGCTCCGTACAGAGCCCATACTTCTTTTATTTTTAAAAAACTAAAATTACTCCCTCTAGAGAAACTTTACTGAATTATCATATTCATGATTTAATCTGTGAAAGGTAATTTACCTACTTTGTTTAATGAATTGTTTTTTGGAGAATGACTGCATTTATTTTACCAGACAAAATCAGACTCTTAAAGTGCACAAATGTAAAATATAAATTTTGCAAAAACATATGCGATTTCAAGGTTTTAGAAAGTAGAAAATAGATAAATTAAGATAACCTTTGTAGTTTTCACACTTTTAAAATCATCATCATCGCCATCATCACCGTCATCACTGTTCAACATTTATTTAAATGCTGGTGCTAATAACTTTATTTTTGTATACCTTTTATATTATCTATATAATTAAGAGTATTTTGTTACAAGTAACATTACTTACTATATAAATAAGATTTTGTATATTTTATCACTATTATTGCAATATAATATTTATCGTAAATGCAAGTATGCCAAATGGTGTAAGCCTGCGGTAACGTTTCTTTTAATGTAATATTATGTATTTATAAAATCATGTAATAATCTGGTAATAAATTTTGCAATCTTGAATCAGAAACTGATGAATAATCAGCAGTGAGGTTCCAGTTAACCCCGGTTAGATAATGATCAGCACTGATTTGCATAAGGAGATTCGAGCTTTATGTCCTGTTTTTCTGCACCTGATGGGTTAATTAGGATAGGCAGGGATCATGGCAATGAGATGAAGGATGAAACAGCCTTCCAATTAGGCTCGACCGGGAATCGAAGGCGGGACCCCGTGGTAGGAAGCCCATTGCGCTACCACTGATTTGCATTGCTACACTTTATCTTTGAACACTTGAATTGTGAGTCCAGTTGGATTCTTTGTCTATTATCAATATCCATATTCTAGTTTATTCCAGTATAAGCTCTGTTGCAATAATGCCTGAAGTTGAGCGAACAAACAAGTTAGAAAACTAATGTTGACCTCTGTGCTATCTAATGACAACAGAATATAATGTGAGACATCAGAGTGTTTATGTACCATACACACTGCAGAACTCTATTTTGTGACAGATTAGTGTAGTTATGAGTCACTAGTTATTATATAATTAGGGTATGAACGTCCATAGGATTCTTGTCTTTTTTTACCAAATCCTGCCATCTGATAAAGATCTTAAAGTACATTGTTAACTGTGAGTTACATAACATGATTCAAATTTTTCGTAAAATTTGATGAAAAACAGCATTTATAAGCAACGAATACAACAAATCTTATATTTTCAAATATTTTATTCTCTACAATCTTAATTTATTAGCCTTATATGGATAGTTGTTGCCAGGGTATCCGAGTCCATAGGCACCATTGTATCCATATCCGGGGTAAGCATAGTTTCCAGCATATCCGTATCCTCTATCTCCAACTCCAGTGCCTGGGACTCCAAGGTGAATTGTTTTTGACCATTGTTTAGTGATGTCATGAACAATGGTATGGCCTTTGATTAGTAATTCGGCCCCTGATTTGGGGCTGGCCCCTGATCTGAGTCTTACAAAATTCTGGCAATCTTTTTCTGATAATAAAGGGAAAGCTATTGATATACTTTTCTTGCATGATAAGTGCCGAAAAACAAATAATAAAAAAAAACAAGCATATTGGTAAATATGCCTCATCATATGCTTATTAAGTACAAGTTCATTACATAAGTCATAGTTGGGAGTCAACTAACGATTTTGTCGCTAAAATTTAATCAGAAAAAGAAAGGTTAGTTGACTCGATCCCTGCTACTTGGGATATAACTAGTACTTAATATATGAAATTATTTACTCACAAGTTTTCAGGATGGTCGAACCCATGGTATACAGATGCTGACACAGTTGCAACAATGCAGAAGAGAAGAGCCACTGCAGACTTTGTCGTTGTTTTAATTGTGCTGAACCAATAGGTGTATCTGAGGACATCGGAATCCAGAGGTCTTTTATATGATGTTTGATACGTGTCTGAAGCAGTAAAAATCATTAGCAAACAATATATGTAAATTATTGCATGCCACATGGTCAAATGGTCAAGGTGAGGTAGTAGCACAAAAATAAGTGTACTGTCAGTACAACTCCTATTTTTGTCAGCTCGTTCACTATATATTATATATTGCAGTAGGGATTGACTAGTAAGCATTTTAAAGCAATGTACAGCTCTCCTTGGCCAATTAAGCTCATGCAGATGAAATTTGATAGAGCAGCACACAGTTTTGAGAGTTATTAAATCAAAACCAACGCCATTTTGGGGGTACTTTTTATCATATTGCAGTTTTCTTTGAGGCATTTATCTATATTTGGACGTTGTGCGGGAGTGGCAGAGTGTTCTATCAGAAATTGTGTTCGTTCAAGATTTCAGAATCTGGTGTAATTCATTACAGATACTTTGTACCTTTTGTTATTGTACAAATAATTTTTAATTGTATATTAACTGATTCATTTTAGCTCATATATACTTATATTTTCATTTTTATCCTCACAGTCATTGAATCCCTGTGCGATATGATACACTTCATTATTTTAATTAACATTATTCACTTGGTAATTTACATAAATTGTCTAAGATAATTTGGCAGCAAGTGTGCTTCAGTCATATCCCAACAGAGCTTTATAGAGTAAAATGTTTTGAAAATGTGTGACAATGACTATTAGTAGGCCTAACCAGTATAAGACGCTCTCTGAAGCCACACAATCCACACATATCCAATTTATTATCTATATACCCTGTGGCTGACGTACATGTGAATTGTTGGGAACCATTGTTTGTGGGAATTGATATTTCTGGATGGTAAGGAATTGATTTGGATTGCTGGATTAATTCATACATATAGTGATATATCAGTTGAGGTCAAGCTATAATTATTTTCTAACTGATGAAAAAATCTTACTACAGTTAAATTGTTTGGCAGCAGTGTGTACAGCTATGTCGGACTTGACTCATGAAAGATGAACTTCATAGTGTGCTGCACCTTAAGGGAGTATTTTTTTAATGTTTAGATGAGGTCCATACAAATTGAACAGCTTTGTGTCCTTAAGTTGGCCTGTATTATCAGATTATTTAAATAGATTATGGGCCCAAGAAAAGAGTAGAACCTTGAAGAATGCAACATAAAATGGATTTGTGTTCTGAATGGTATTTCCATGTGAAAAAATTGATATACCAAGGTATATATATTTGAAAAATAAATAAAAAGCCAAAAAACTTTTAAATTTCTCCGATGGAATTGCATAATGCTCAAGTTTTCTTAGCAAAAAATGCTGGAGAGTGTCAAAAGTGTTTCACAAGTATAAAAACAGAAATGAGAAATGTTTTCATGGTTTTACCAATTGTTAAGTGATGCACAGTTTCTGAAGAATAAGTACCACTGACATCGTATCAGATAAGCACAGATCACGCAGTCTCGTAAGTAGGTTGCGTTATGTATATATATAGACATTTATTCATACACAGTATATCAGAATACAGGTATAGAAAAAATGAATTATAATAACATGATTACATTATACAGTTAGGTTAAATAGTACATAGACAGTTAAAAAAAGCATGTCTGTCCATAAACGAATATATACTTGATAAATTATTTCTCATCAAGTCCTGTATAGCTTGTATTGTGGGGATAGGAGGCTGTTTGCATGCTGCTGCTGGGGATAGGAGGCGGTTTGTTAGGTGAGTTAATGACATCGCGAACAGAGTACATGGGCGACTATTGAGTGAACACTGGCATATTATGACTTCATTGGACATTGATCCTATATTCAGATTGATCCCAACATAAAATGGATTTGTATGCGGAATGGATTTGTATTCGGAATGGTATTTCCATGTGAATAAACTGTTATACCAAGGTATAGTGTCTCACAAGTATAAAAACAGAGATGTAAATTTGTGATAATTTGCTTTATTCGCACACTAGGACACTGGTGGACATTGAAATCATTTGGAAATTACATTTTAACTATTCTAACTATCAAATTGAAGAAACTACAGACTGGACAGAGCTATATCAAAATTTAATTTTTTAACCACTAGGGGCATTGAAGTTTGTAACTACTTCTCTCAGAATGCTCGTATTGTTTGATGACATCATCTATTCTGTGACATCAATGTAACAATTAAGTAGCGACGTCATCTTATTGCTTTTTCATTTAGTATCATGGTGGTAGGGCCCCCTGTAGGCTTTGTTACTTTTTCTCCCCAATATATATTGTATAGTGTTGTTTTGCTTACAACTTCTTCAAATGTTACTTATCAATGCCTTGATAGAATGTTCTATTGGGCAACACAAATTTTGAAAATTTTTAATTCTGTCTTACACTTATGTACATTTAAACATTGTCATTAGAGAATTTTGACAAACATTTATTTTTCAAATAAGCAAAGTAATCTTTATGTACTTATGTGTATATAAAAGTTAATGACAAAATAAACCACATAAATCTTTTTTTATTAATATCATTCCCTTTATTCCATTTTTATAAAAAATAAATACATATTTATAATTTAGCCATTGTAGCTGCTAACATAAGCCTTGTAGTTTTCAGCATGGGCATAGTAACCAGGGAAGGCATAGTGTCCAGCATAGTGTCTAGCATGTTCTCCGACATTGGTGCCTGGGACTCCATCTCTGTGGTAAGTTCCTGAGCTGGCTCCAACTGATTCAGCCAAATGGTTGACATGGGCTTGTCGTACTCCATTCACATAGTTCACATTGTGTTCACGGGCACTGAAAGAAAAAGGATTATTCATTCTGTATATTATTCTTATTGCACTATTTTTTCAGGATGTTTCTGATGGAAGAACTATAGTGCGCCTACCTGAATACCACCAGATTTTGAACCCATTGTGTTCACTTCATTCTACTGAACTCTGCTAAATTTTGATAAGACAATTTTGCTGCTTGTCCTGATATGATGTCAGATTGAACATACACTTGACCGACATGAGGGTGGCTCCATTATAATAAAATTATAGTGACAAATACTTGTGTGAGGTGAATCTCAACAAACAAAACTATTGATTAAACTATATATAAATGTCTATATATATACACTTTTATAAACATGGAAATGTCATTATTGACATATGTAATTATTATACTATTCTGATATATAATGTCAGCAAATTGTATGCATACAGGATTGTCTAGTCTTTTGTATAGAGTAAAAGAAATGCAGATTCGGATTTAAGTGGCCCATTTGCTAAATTCCCTTTGTGTCAAATCCAAATGGTGAGGTTCCCATGTACTAATACATAGTTATTACATCAGTAAAGGCATTATGAAATGCACAATGACTTGTGGAAATCAAGAGTCTCAGAGCAATTCAGGTGGCAAACTGAAATGTTATACTCACAAATTTTCAGGATGGTCGAACCCATGGTATACAGATGTGGACACAGTTGCAACAATGCAGAAGAGGAGAGCCACTGCAAACTTCATTTTTGTTGTAATTGTGCTGAACTACTGGAAGTGTTTGAGGAAGTTAGAATCAAGTGGTCTTTTATATGATGTGCTAAGTTTGCCTTAGGCAGAAAATATGACGGTAAAAATGAACTTACTTGAGCCTCGAGCATTGTGTGATTGGGTGTTGTTTCTTTCCCACTGACTGTGTAACTGATTTTATGTCAAACAGACAAGGTCACAGTAGTACAAAGCTAGGTACATTGTGTGCAGGACTCTTATTTTTGTCACCAAGGTTCCTCCATGTACATTGTTTTAAGGTCATCTCATACACAGCTTCAGCATAGTATTATTATCCCCGTAATAATTACATAGAACGGAAATTTCTTTTTGCTTTGAGTTGGCAACTGACATCATGCATTTCAAGGCATGTGATTGAACAGTGTCAACTTTTATGATGTAAAGAACTGAACATGACACAACAGAGTTTGACCAATCATGTGCTTTGTTACTGACAAGTTTTTCATAAAACTTTGAATCTCTCATGTTCTGACTGTGCAAACTTTCAAATGGAATTCTTTGTAATTATTACAGGGATAATAATATACCCATCATTAATATTAGTATTGCAACAAGATTTGCATGTGTATTGTGGAGACAATAATGTGGACACAAAGAACTTCCTGGAGCAGCAGCAAGCCATACCTAACCAGTGGAGTCCACACTAAGCTGGAGACACTTTACCATATTTACAGGCAGTTCAAGTGGAACCCCACATAACACATGACACACTTTGATACAACTAAATTGGATTGTGTCAGATAATGTACCTATATGCTCTGCAATTGTGTATTGTCCTGAAATGGCTCTAATACTGATTAGAATTAAATATGTTTAAGCCTAAATATGACGTAATTCTTGTTTTAAACACGTCCAAGTAACTTCCCTTCTTAACTTGATTGTGTGTACTTTTACTATATATTCATGAGTAGCTCAACCATTAATATGGACATTATTTATTTGTGACAATTATTGGCACACAAACTGTATGGCATTCTGAAGTCCTTCAGCATCTACTCAGGATTAACCACACTGTTTCATTCATGTTTATAGCATCCGGACACGTAGCCTTATTTTATGGTTCACAAGTGGTTTGCCCTTTCAGCTCAAACTCCCTTGGCCTTCTCGTTTACATGGGATGAGAACTGGAAATTGCAGACTGCACTGATGCTTCATTCCTGTGTTTATTATTCTGACAGTTTAATTTTTCACTGATTTATATCAGCCTACATGCAGTGATGGACTAAAAATGTATTTATATCTTTGGTATCGATACTAGACGATGTCATATTATACTTAATGCAATTCATTAAGCACTGCAGCTGGAGGTTACAAATAAGCTTGTAGTGGACAGTTTAGCTATAGAGATAATTTATTGGCCAAAGCCCTGCATCTGGACAATGCCAGACATGCCCCAATAACCATTTAAGGGCTATATATATATGTAGAGCTATAGGCCTAATGACCCAGTTTTGGCATTTAGCCTGTTTCATTTGACTATCAGTGTGAGAGATAGTTATCTGATAGATAAACGTTTCCAACAGAATTGTGTATTGTTAATGGATTTCAGCTTTTTGTTAGTAGTTTGAGCATTGAATTTTTCTGTATTTAATTCCAAGTTGAAGGTAAGCTAACCATTTTCCTACTGAGGTTTTATGCATGGAGTATTACATTGTTCATTTTGTGTATTTATAAGGCATGAGTTTTGCAAATAAAAGTCAATAGAGACTGTGACCACACAGGCCACAATTGTGTTGAAAGTAAATGTTTCTTCTATTAAACTGTATCATGCTGCAATAATGCAGTGTCCCAAATTGTATATTGTACTGTTGTATACAAAGTTCAGTGAGTCAAAATTAGCATGACTGAAGTAGTAGGACCATATATAATGTTGGTGTGACTTTTCAATACAATTTATAATTTTGAATATAATACCCATGATAAAAATATTCCAAATACTATGATGATCATTGGTAATGTTTTAAGGTTATTTTGAGTTTATTTTTATTGCAGACTATGGCTACCTCAAAGTTGAAAATGGCCAAAAGGCTGGAGGGAAAGGAGAGCAATATTTGGTTAGTTTCTTTTTCTTCTTTTTTTTTTCAATTATATGTTTGGCCTTAGCTCACTTAGGCACCATTATTTATTTAATGTGGTTGACTTATTGCAGTTGTTGCATGTAGACTGCAATATATGTACTAGCTGGTTGTTAAGGTCTAGCTAAGTATGACTCGTAATGTCAGAACGTCTTTTTAGGCAGTACTGTACATGTACTTTTATACTTCAGGATAGAGGTAGACAACCTGATAGCAGAAAACAAAGCTCTAAATCTCGGACAAGGTTTCCCAGATTTCTTTCCTCCTGATCATGTGAGGGAGAGTTTGGTGAACTCAGCCTCAGATGCAAATCCATTTCTTCAGCAGTATGCCAGAAGTTGTGTAAGTTTCACTTACTTCTGATGCATTTTATTCATCAGCTGATCAACATCAACTTATTGTGATTGCATTGTTGTGGAATAGCAAAATTTAATTTGTTGTTCAGTATTGAACCAACTGACAATGTGACACTGCAACTGTACATATCAAATATTATGTTATGTTACCTTATGTTGTCTTATAGAATGGTGTTGGCCAAGTATTCATGGTTATACTCCACCTAATGATGGATTGTCTATTGTTCTTAGGAGAGATATAACTAACAAAAAATGTGAGTTAAAATTATCTGCTAAGCATATATATGCATGGATGACCAAGCATTCTTAAAATTGTTTACATTGCACATGACATTGTGTACAATTGTAATGTGATCTTGATATTCACAGGCAGTGTTATGGTGCTGTTGCACTGGGGTCACACCAATATTTTTTTCCGTCATCCAGAAGAAAATGAAAAGAAAAACAAGAAATTGATTGTGTTCAACATGTTGAAAAAAATCATATAGAAATACAATTGTGTTTTATTTGCATTTATTTCAAAGGGTCACCCTCGCCTGGTCAAAGCTTTGGCTCAGGTATATTCTCCAATCCTTAAGAGAGAAATTGATCCTCTGAAAGAAGTTTTGATAACAATTGGTGCTGATGGATCACTGTTTGATGCAGCTCTAGGTCTTATTAATCCTGGAGAAGAGGTACTTAATAAATATATCATAATGGTATTTTTAGTTGTTGGATGTTGTTACTGTTTAAATTTGTGAAATGGAAACTTATTTTAGCTTGTGTTGTATGTTTCAGGCCATAATCATTGAACAAAGCCAACCAGTGCTGACTGGAAACTAGACAAAGATGAACTGGCATCCAAGTTCAACAAAAACACTAAAATCATTTATGTTAATACGCCTAACAATCCTCTTGGAAAGGTAATATTACTTGTAACCAGAGACCATACTATCTCCATTTTGACCATAACTAATTCAAGAATTGATAGCGTTGTATTTCCTAGACCAAAGAAAAAAAAGTTTAAATAATCCTTACCTGGCATTTTAGGTATACACTCAAGAAGAACTACAAATAATTGCTGATCTCTGCATACAACATGATGCTATTTGCATAGCTGATGAAGTTTATGAGTGGATGGTTTACCCAGGACAAAAACACTTGAAAATTGGTAGAGGACAGAATGACAGATTTTTCAGATTCTCTTACATGTGGTAAAACAGGATTAAGGAATTGATATGATTTAGTCACCTATTAAGGACAATTTTGTCACAAGAGTTGATTGATAATTTGCTTCAAGTGTGATTGTTTCACTTCAAACAATAAAAGGCACAGCAAATCGAATTATAAAACATGTTTATCAAATGACATTGACCAGAGAGGTAATTTGTGTAGGTTCCCTGAGACAAGATACGAATGCAGACCATCCACAGAGCTAGTGAACAACCAGCTCTTTGCTAATGAAATTTTATCAAATTGGTTGAACATATACATGTCCTTTTAATTCATTCGATTGACTATTACAGCAACATTGCCAGGCATGTGGGATAGGACCATCACCATAGGAAGTGCAGGGAAGACTTTCAGTGTGACAGGATGGAAGCTGGGTTGGTCCATTGGACCTTGGAATTTGATGCAAGCTTTGCATACTATGCATCAAGCCTTTATTTATGTCTGTCCTACACCACTACAGGTCTGAAAATTTAACATTTAACATT
Source organism: Alitta virens (assembly GCA_932294295.1). Lineage (NCBI taxonomy): Eukaryota > Metazoa > Annelida > Polychaeta > Phyllodocida > Nereididae > Alitta > Alitta virens. The sequence goes on from OW028582.1 coordinate 20,061,942, forward strand.
ATTGGAACACTAACTACCTAAGGTTGCTTTACATTGGCAATGCTAGTTGTGAGGTGGAAGGACAGTTGTCAATCAGGTCAGCATTTCTTTTTAGAAATGAGGCACATTAGGCAATGTAAACTTTAAGTTTGTATGTTGTTCACTGTCACACATTCCAGTTACTGTTGAGGTAGAATATCTACCCTGTACTTTTCCAAATCCAAAGATATGTCCCTTTTGTTGCTTAACCCATCAGCTAGCTTTGGCAATTTAAAACAGTCCTTCCCATGAAGGAAACCTTGCCTCACCATAATTGATATGTTCAGTCTAAAAATTTTACTTGTTGGAACACTAAAACAATGCTTAAGAGATTTCATCAATCTCATATTGTATAAAGAAGCATCAAATATTTCCCGACTAATTTACATTTATTTGAGTCAGGAATATCTATAATTTAATCACCTCTTATATTTTTTACATGCAACTATGACATGTGTACACCTAAAATAAACCATTTGGCTACAGATAATGAAAATTCCTTAAAGCTTAGGTATAAATCTGTTTCAAATACATTGTAGCTAGTTCAGTAGTTTGAGCAAAAGGACCGTAATCATTCTTTATAATACAATGCCCATATGAATGAGAAGTTTATTTATGCTAAATATTTAGTGAGATAAGAGTTATAATTCTTCCCTGTGTAAGGCGTAGCTTTATTTGTTTCATTCTTTGTTTCACAGGAGGCAGTGGCACGAGCATTTGAAATAAAACATTCCAGGCTTGGCCAACTGGACTGTTACTTTAACACTATTATTGATGAGCTGCTTGCAAAACGAAGTAAGATGGCTGCCATGTTGACTGAGGGAGGGATGAAGCCAGTTATGCCTGACAGAGGTTACTTTATAATTGCTGATTGTTCTGATTTAGGTATGTTCAATGTTTAGTCAGGTAAGTTAGTTTCATTCAAAACGGCCTGTCAAATGAAATCAAGACAAAGCTAGACAACTTCTAACATACGATGCTACCTGTCACTAAACAGAACTGTCTAGCTAAAGCTGGCTACTCAAAGCCAGATCTAAAAATGAAAGCATATAAATATTTATGATCTCTTAGATAAATTTAAAGGTTCATATTTTTTCAGTGGTGGTGGGTTTAAGCCGACTATAAACCAGAAGTAGACAGAAACAGTGGACTTTAGCCAGTATATGATAAATCTGAGAGCAGCAGTGAATGTAAAGATTTGTTCTGATATGAATGTCCTTTCATTATTCAGTTACTTCTTACTAATGATTGCCCCATCATAATTTAAACAATTAAGCCTCAAACTTAACAGTGCACTTGTGAATAACTGACGTAGAACTTTTTGCAAGATTAGGATAGTTTTCTTGTGCTTGGTTTTCACTTTTAACCACAATTTTGAGATCCATTATACCTTGGTCATCAAAGTTGTCACAATATTTGACCAGGGTATTCAACTACATATTTCATTTTTATTTCATGAAAGGTGCTGATATAAATGAGAGCAGTGAAGAATGTAAGGATTTACAGATTGAGAAATGGCTCGTTAGAAATAAGGTAATTGTTGTCATTAAAAGATTAAAGGACACAATACTTGTGATACTTGTAGCTGGTCACAATTACCATGTTGATATATTACCTGCATGCAGAATTTCCCAATTGTTGGAAACTTGAATAATATGATTTTGTTCTTTTAGAAAATCAGTGGAATTCCTGTAAGTGTATTTTACAGTGATGAACACAAACACTATGCTGGAAGTTATATAAGATTTTGCTTCTTTAAGGTTTGTTATTCTGTTTTTGATTTTCAAAACTTTTTCAGACACAAATTTATGTGACTCAAGGACTCCCATTAGCTGAGGTAATCTCTCAACTAGCAACCAATAGGAGTCCCGGATTCACAAGATGTTCTCTGGAATCCAGTTTCCAAAGCTATGAAATCTGCTGTAGGCATTGATCACACATTTTAATATGTTTTTAATAATGACAGTGAATTTGTCTAAAAAGTTAACTTTTCCGTACTAGGTGTCATATAATACTGATATGGGGATGTTTATTCTTCTTTCTGCAATTGTTTCTTTCAGGATGACAAAACGCTAGAAAAAGCAGTAGAAGTCATCAAACATTTTAAAACTTGGAGCGTTTGATCTACATGAATAACTATTCAAAATCATGAAAAAAGTAGTTGAATGAATCCACATACTGCTTCCCATTTTTCATGATACAGCTGTTCATGTATTTTTGTAATTTATGATAATTCAGATACTGCATACATTTCATGAGGAATAAATAAAAGTTTCGAATAAAATTTGAAGTTTTTTACATGTTGCAGGAATATATATCAGGAAGTGTAATTTTAAAGACATACTTATTAGGCCCGGGTTGATGGTTAAGTGAGAGTAAGTGTTCTCACCATTACTCATATTTACCCCATGGGTGGGGTCTTTCACTTGGCCCATCATTGACATCAACCATAAGGTATATCCGCAATTTAACATCACACTTGAACAAATTCACCTCATATACAAGGTTTGAAGCTATTTTTGAGCACCAAATTAAGCAACTCAATAATACAAATGATAGATAAATAATTTATTCCCTACACACATTGTTAATGTAAGCCCTGTAACTACCTGGATAGGCATTGTAAGCACCGGCATAGCTAGCCCGAGAAATCTGATGTTCGCTTAGCTCTTATTTACTATCTGTTATTTTGTGAGCTAGCGAACAGTCAGAGACAATTACATAGGCTGAGTTGGCGCGAATCAGTCACTGCACTTGACGGTGCTCATACACTCATAGCGTGCCGTGACAAACGCTAATTCCTGCATGTCTTGACTCACAAAACATCAGTTCATTATCATACCTCTCTTTCTTCCTTGTCAACATGTCAAAATGATATAAAAACAGCCGAAAACACAGCCCATGTACTTTCCCACTGGAACTCGTTCATTTCACAATCAACACGTGATGACGTCATGAGCCTACCAGCAGAAACAAACCAAGTGATCACTACACTAAGCAAAGTGTTGTTGGCTTAACTTGCAAGTGAATCTTCAAAAATCTTCAGTGCCCTTAATATTGATCGGATTTTCTTTAAATAAAGATTGAATTGTTGTTATAACCATCTGGAAGTTATATTCGATTTAAAAATTAAGTTGGCATATTTTTTGTCATCAAAACCGCCTGTGAAATGGGTTGATATAGATCAGAAATCAGGAATAAATTGGATATTTAGATATCTAAGTTACCAATCCATATTGGGTTTTTTTTAATATTGATAATAAAAGAGCAATGACCAGTCAATAATTCTGGAGAGAGTTGTAGGAAATACTGCTCATTCTGCATGCATGCTTGTTGGTGCTGTCGCCAAAATGGGGTCATGTAAACACTGCTGGCCTTGACCTTGGTGGAGCTTTTTTGAACTCAATAACACAAATATATATATATGATAGATAAATAATTTATTCCCTACACACATTGTTAATGTACATAGTACTTATTAAGCATTTCTGTATCCAGCAGGGTAGGCATTACCAGGCCTGTAACTACCTGGATAGGCATTGTAAGCACCGGCATAACCAGCAGGGTAAGCGTTGTATCCACTGTAAGCTCAATTGTAGCCAACAGAAATTCAAATTATGAGAAAGATATCAAGCAAGGTTTTCACTTGTATAGTTGATAGTAAGATTGTAATGTGATTAGTTTACCTTTTCTGAAAGTTTCACCCCAATACTTTCAGTAGATTATCGGCACCACTAATTTTTTATTATTGTAATTTTTTAATGCAATTCAAGACTGGCTGCAGATGACGACACAAACCAAGCGAGCGACTTAACACTCATAAATATAACTCATAAGGCTACTCTGCTAATGAAGTCACACCTTATGTAACATGCAGATGTACCAAATGTAGAATAAAGTGTACCTGTGGTAATTTGGCAGTATCAATTTTACCATCATTTTTTTAAAAAATCAGATGTTTTCCAAAGACAGATTCTATGCAGCATATTCACCAGTGTGGCCTCAGCATGGGCATAGCAACCAGGGAAGGCATAGTGTCCAGCATAGTGTCTAGCATGTTCTCCGACGTGGGTGTCTGGGACTCCATCTCTGCGGTAAGTTCCTAAGTCGGCTCCAACTGATTCAGCCAAAGTGGTTGACCTGGGCTTGTTGTACTCCATTCACATAGTTCACTTTGGGCTGAAAAGAAAATTGGCCAGTGATATATATGTAAGACTCAGATTGGGGGCCAGCCCCAGGACGGGGGCCAGCCCCAGAACGGGGGCCAGCCCCAGAACGGGGGCCAGCCCCAGAGCGAGGGCCAGCCCCTAATGAGAGGTCACTTTGTTTGTGAGGTGATAGATCAGCTGTTTTTGTGAATTTGTTATGCAACAACACTTTTACATTGCAGTTAGGCCCAACTGACTGCTTCGTGTAAGCCGGTCCCAAGGGGCTAATAGCAGTGTTCATTGTTTCTGGCCAATTATATATGTAATCAATATGAAAAATTTGAATGAAATAGGCCTTCAGTAAATTCAGTAAATAACATTAAATAGGCCAATGATAGGCCTAAGTAAGATAAAATTAAGTTCATAATATGCCTGAATTAAACAAATAATGAGATAGACCTGAGCCTTAAAAATCTGATAAATTAAATTTTTCAATAAACTAATTTTTAATTTAGGCCTATAACTATACCTTAGCAGGCTTATTTTTTATACCACTCAGAAAATAACATAGGGCCTACAGATGATATCTGACATTAGAATGTGAATTTATTAAAGAGGGAGTAAAATCATAGCTTGGGTTTAGCAGCAGAAGAAAGGAATAAATTAACTGTGTTATTTTCATGCTACATGGATTCCCTGTTTAAATTAAAAAACAAGATCAGTATGGTTTATAATGTCAGCTCCCTACAGAGCCCATACTTCTTACATTTTTAAAACCCTAAAATAAGTCCCTCTAGAGAAACTTTACTGAATTATCATATTCATGTTTAAATTTGTGAAAGGTAATTTACCTACTTTATTTGATGAAATGTTTTTGGAGAATGACTGTATTTATTTTACCAGACAAAATCAGACTCTTAAAGTGCACAAATGTAAAACATACCTTTGTCAACAACATATGCGATTTCAAGGTGTCAGAAAGTGGAAAATAGATAAGTTAAGATAACCTTTGCAGTTTTCACACTAGTCACTAGTTATTATATAATTAGGGTATGAACGACCATAGGAATCTTGTCTTTTTAACCAAATCCAGAGTTAATGCTACCTTGATAACAATGCCATGATCCTGCCATCTGATAAAGATTTTAAAGTACATTGTCAACTATGAGTCACATAACATGATTCTAATTTTTGGTAAAGTTTGATGAAAAACAGCAGTTATAGGCAAATAAAAACGAATAAAACAAATCTTATATTTTCAAATGTTTTATTCCCTACTATCTTAATTTATCAGCCTAATATGGATAGTTGTTGCCAGGGTATCCTTGTCCATAGGCACCATTGTATCCGTATCCGGGGTAAGCATAGTTTCCAGCGTATCCGTATCCTCTGTCTCCAACTCCAGTGCCTGGGACTCCATCTTTGCGGAAAGTGGCTGAGCTGGCTCCAACTGATTCAGCAGCATAGTTGACACGGGCCTGGCGTACTCCATTGACATAGTTCACTTTCCTTTCACGAGCACTGGAAGTTAGAGATATAGCACTGATTATGCATAAGTGTATAGATAAAAGGAAGTGGTTAATTTTTTGAAGCCATAAATTATTTTTGAATTATTTTTTCAAATGTAATACTATACTGAATTAACACATATCACACGTACATTGCTCGAAAAATAATTATTATAACAAGTTACAGTTACTGTTGTCATTTAGCGTCTATGTAGTAGTAGTTATAAATCAAATGCATTAACATTGCTTACAAATTTTCTGGCTTGTCAAAGCCATAGTCCCTGTATTCACCATATCCAGAAGCAGAAACAGCTGCAACAATGCAGAAAAGGAGAGCAATGGCAAATTTCATCTTTAATGTTGATGTGTTGATCCACAAGAGGTGTATGCCAGGTCCTGCAGAAAACAGCCTTTTATATACAATACATACAGGAAAAGCCTCAGGCATTCAAATGTAACAACAATGAGAAAATGTCTGATGTGCTATATTTATATATATATGGTTTTCATCATTGTTCTCATGATTTACTCTTTTGTTGACCCATTGCATGACAACTGTCTAATTGTCTAGAGATGCAGAATGGTTGTTACATTGAACATGGAGACAAGAGCAGAAGGAGTGGAAACTTTTTGTCACACATAATTCGATAATTTTATTGCTTTCTAGTCATTTACTTCTCTGGAATAGCATTGGATTTCCTATGTTTCTTCAAATTTGGAGGTTTCACCCCCCACTTTTATTGGCGGTTTTATAGTTGGCGGCATTTCTTTCATCCAATCAGTGTCTCGGAGAGGGAAAGGGGTTCCCTGGCCTCTCTTTGATTTCTGCTAGAACGCACCTCTACATGCCATGCATTAAAATATAAACCACTATTTCTTCCTAATGTTGAATCTTTCAGTTAAATTCCTCTCTAGTTGAGGATTATTTTGGGATTTTTCCCATAAAAAAAGGACAATTCTGAGCCAAGTTACACAATTATTTAACTAAAAAGTCGCATTTAAATTGGCAAAAACAGTTGTTGTTTACATTCTCATAACTTCTATGGGATATATATTAATATATATATTAATCAACTATCAATTTTAGCAAATGGTGTAAAAATTTAGTATATATGTCAAACACTGAAGAAAAAAACGTTTAATGAAATTACTGACTCATTGCATTTAATATCTTTGGAAAAGGAAAGGCCTCATTTTTATATATTCTCATAGTATAAATATATATATATATATATATATATGAATAGTAAGCATGTTATGTAATTTTTATAATACCCAAATAATATTAACTTTTAGAACTGTACAGCATTATTAATTAGATGCACAGTTCATAAGGGATTTCATTGGAGTTGATGTGTAATAATGCACAATTATTAAGTTTAAAGTACATCATGTATCAAAGAATTTAACAGGTTTACTGTAAATATGATTAAAATAATAGTGCATATGAATTAAATATTTTAATACATAATACAGCAAACTTTATGATTACAGGAAGGAAAGGGGTTTTTCACATAAAGGTCACTGCAACAAGGGTGTATCATCACACCCTGAGTGCCACAATCAGGTATGTGACGGTCATTTAAGGGGTGATTTGTTGTCATAAACGGGTTGATTAACAAACTAATGTGACTTTTCACAGATATTTAAAACATCATCTGAGACACTGACTGAACCTTTGAACGTGCTGGGTTTCCACTCCTTCTACTTTTGTCTCCATGCATTGAAGCAGGTATGAATAACCCCTTTTAATAGGGATCCTAATGGAAAATGTTTTACATGTTTTGTTACTGTTGATTAGCCAAAATATTTTTCTACAGATTTATGCCATTCTTTGAAAACGTTCTAATAATGAAAATAACTTATGAAACAATATACTTACTATGTATGCTGAAATTTGTCACAAGTAATTCTTGACATGCATTAAAATTGACACATATCAAAATTTCTTTGATAGCATGCCTGAAAGGTTGTTAGTTTATGTAGTATACAAGATGAAATTAGATAAGACAGAAGCAAATACTAGCAACATCGCAGAATTTACAGAAAAAAATTAAGTCCAGATAATTTTTTTTACAGTATGTAAATTATACAGGCGGATTTGTTTCAAAATAAAGAAATTTCTGTTTAAAAGTAGGGCCAAATTGGAGGTTTTGCAGCGGAGATTCAAATTTTGAGAAAGCAAGATTTTCACTTGTTTAGTTGATAGTAAGTGATTAGTTTACCTTTTCTGAAAGTTTCACCCCAATACATTCAGTAGATTATTGGCACCAGTCATTTTGTATTATCGTTATTTTTTAATGGAATTCAAGCCTGGCTGCAGATGACGACACAAACAAAGCGACATTAGCACTTATAAGGCTACTCTACAAATGAAGCCACGCCTGATGTAACATACAGGTGTACCAAATGCTGAATAAAGTGTACCTGTGGTAATTTGGCAGTATCAATCTTATTATAATTTTTTAAGAATGTTTTCCAAAGACAGATTCTATGCAGCATATTCGCCATCGTGGCCTCCAAAATTTTGAGCATGGGCATGGTAACCAGGGAAGGCATAGTGTCCAGCATAGTGTCTAGCATGTTCTCCGACATGGGAACCTGGGACTCCATCTCTGCGGTAAGTTCCTGAGCTGGCTTCAACTGATTCAGCCAAATGGTTGACATGGGCTTGTCATACTCCATTCACATAGTTCACTTTGCGTTCACGAGCACTGAAAAGAAAATTGGCCATATATATGTAAGATTCAGATTGGGGGCCAGCCCCAGAACGGGGGCCAGTCCCTAATGAAGGGCCACTTTGTTTGTGAAGTCATTGATCAGCTGTTTTTGTGAATTTGTTATGCAACAACCATTTACATTGCAGTTAGCCCCAACAGACTGCCTCATCTAAGCCTTACATATATAATTCTGGCAATCTTTTTCTGATAATGCAAGTTGGTGAAGGGAAAGCTATTGATATACTTTTCTTGCATGATAAGAGCAGAAAAACAAATTTTAAAAAAAATCACGCATATTGGTAAATATGCCTTATCATATGCTAATTAAGTACAAGTTCATTACATACCTCATAGTTGGGAGTCAACTAACAATTTTGTCGCTAACATTTTATCAGAAAAAAAAAGGTTAGTTGACTCGATCCCTGCTACTTGGGATATAACTAGTACTTAATATATGAAATTATTTACTCACAAGTTTTAAGGATGGTCGAACCCATGGTATACAGATGCTGACACAGTTGCAACAATGCAGAAGAGTGTTCTATCAGAAATTGTGTTCGTACAAGATTTCAGAATCTGGTGTAATTCATTACAGATACTTTGTACCTTTTGTTATTGTACAAATATTTTTTAATTGTATATCAACTGATTCATTTTAGCTTTCTGTACTTATATTTTCATCTTTATCTTCACAATCATTGAATCCAGGTGCAATATGATACTCCTCATTATTTTAATTGACACTATTCACTTGGTAATTTACATAAATTGTCTTAGATAATTTGGCAGCAAGTTTGCTTCAGTCATATACCAATAAAGCTCTATAGTATGGTGGCCAAGGAGTACACTTCGCGGTCTCGTGGTTTCGTGGGAAGACAGTTACTTTCGCACCATGACAGTCCCAACTTTCTCACCACGACAGTCCCAACTTTCTCACCATGACAGTCCCAACTTTCGCACCACAAAATTTCATTTTCGTGCCACGAAAGTTACCCATTTTTGCACCAGAAAAGTACCAATTTTCAAACCATAAAGAGTACCAACTTTCGTGGCACGAAAGTTACGACTTTGCCCCCCCCCCCCCTCATGGCCGGTTTTTGCTACTAATCACTGTGAATATTGAATGTACAGAGATTTCATGCCGATCCACAGAAGCCTATGTCATAGATACATCATAAAGGACCAACAGCAATGCTGTACATGCAATATTAATTGTGTTAATGACAAAAAACAATCAGCAAGGGGCTAGACACCCAGGTGTCCCAAGTCCCCTCTCATGCAGTCTGGGAGCCTATGTTTAGGCACAATTATCTCTGGATGTACTTTATCTAGAATACTGGTTTTATTATATATATATTATACCATTTTGGAAATGTGAGTTCTTAAGCTGCTAGTTGATTTAATATCGTATTTCGACAGCTTTTAAGTTGTGTACAATCTTGGTTTTGCATTTGATACCAGATAGGTATAACTACATAATGCACACCTGAAAGGTTTCTTATTGATGTGACAAAAAATGCATTCATGTATGGGAGGAGGGGGAGGAGGGGGAGGAGGGGGAGGAGAGGAGGAGGGGAGGAGGAGGAGGAGAAAATTTAGCCACTCTTACAAAGTTGCATACCTGCTGTTAAGTGAATCAGCCTTCACTTTCGTGGTGCAAAAACCTACACTGTCGAGGGACTGTAGGCTTATTACTTTTGTGGTACGACAGTATACTATCACTGTCGTGGTGTAAAGGTGACGTAGGGCGAAAGTAGGGGCGAAACCTCTACTGTCAGGGGGCAACACCTTTGCAAGAAGTGAACTCCTCAGCCACCATACTATAGAGTAAAATGTTTTGAAAATGTGTGACAATGACTATTAGTAGGCCTAACCAGTAAAAGTTGCTCTCTGCAGCCGCAACAATCCATACATATCCATCTCTACCAAGATATACTCCATTACCAATTATGAAGCCTTCAGTTGAACTGACTGTAGCTCGTCAGGAAGTATATATTCCCTGTGGCTGACGTGCATGTGAATTGTTGGGAACCATTGTTTGTGGGAATTGATATTTCTGGATGGTAAGGAATTGACTTGGATTGCTGGATTATTTTCACACATATAGTGGTATATCAGTTGTGGTCAAGCTATAATTATTTTCTAACTGATGAAAAAATCATGCTAAAGCTAAATTGTTTGGCTCAGTGGCAAGAGTGTACAGCTATGTCGGACTTGACTTGTGGAAGATGAACTTTATAGTGTGCTGCACCTTAAAGGAGTATTTTTTTATGTTTAGATGAGGTCCATACAACTTGAACAGCTTTGTTTCCTTAAGTTCGCCTGTATTATCACTCTGATCATATACTTTATGTGAAAGTCTGGTGTGTTCCTGTTATGATGAAAACATTCTGGTGTCTTCCTATATGTATTATTGACTATTAATACTTTTTGTGGGTCATCTGCTAATGATATGTACTTACACATAGATTATGGGCCCTAGAAAAGAGTAGAACCTTGAAGAATGCAACATAAAATGGATTTCTGTTCTGAATGGTATTTCCATTTGTAAAATTGATATACCAAGGTATACATATTTGAAAAATAACTAAAAAACCAAAAAAAGTTGAAATTTCTCCAATAGAATTGCATAATGCTTAAGTTTTCTTAACAAAAAATGCTGAAGAGTGTCAAAAGTGTTTCACAAGTATAAAAACAGAAATGAATGTTTTCATGGTTTTACCAATTTTTATGTGATGCACAGTTTCTGACGAATAAGTACCACTGACATCGTATCAGATAAGCACAGATTAACCAGATCATGCACTCTCATAACAAAGAATAATAAGTATCAATCAATTGATCCTATGTTCAGATTGATCGCAACATAAAATGGATTTGTATGCGGAATGGATTCGTATTCGGAATGGTATTTCCATGTGAATAAATTGTTATACCAAGGTATAGTGTTTCACAAGTATAAAAACAGAAATGAGAAATGTTTTCATAGATTTGCCAAATTGTTATGTGATGCACAGTTTCTGAAATCATGCATATTGGGAGAAAAAATACCACAAGAGGTCACTGACACTGTATAAGATAAGCACAGATTGACCAGATCATGTGCTCTTGTAAGTAGGATGCACTATACATGCTAGGGAAAGGAGGTGGTTTGTTAAGTGAGATAATGACATCGTGAACAGAGAACATGGGTGACTATTGAGTGATATCACACTGGCATATTATGACGTCATTGGACATCAATCCTATGTTCAGATTGATCAGCTTTTGTTGATGTTTATTTGTGATAATTTGCTTTATTGGCACACAAGGACACTGGCGGACATTGAAATCATTTGGAAATTACATTTTAACTACAGACTGGACAGAGCTATATCAAAATTTAATTTTTTAACCACTAGGGGCATTGAAGTTTGCATCTACTTCTCCCAGTATTGTTTGATGACATCATCTATTCTGTGACATCAATGTAACAATTAGGTAGTGACGTCATCTTATTGCCTTTTCATTTAGTATGGTGGTACAGTCCCCTGTAGGCTTTGTTACTTTTCTCCCCAATGTATATTGTATAGTGTTGTTTTGCTTACAACTTCTTCAAATGTTACTGATCAATGCCTTGATAGAATGTTCTATTGGGCAACACAAATTTTGAATTTTTTTTTAATTCTGTCTTACACTTATGTACATTTAAACATTGTCATTAGAGAATTTTGACAAACATTTATTGTTCAAATAAGCAAAGTAATCTTGATGTACTTATGGGTATATAAAAGTTATTGACAATAAACTACATCAATCTTTTTTCATTAATATCATTCCTTTATTCCATTTTTGTAAAAAATAAATACATATTTATAATTTAGCCATTGTAGCTGCCAACATAAGCCTTGTAGTTTTCAGCATGGGCATAGTAACCAGGGAAGGCATAGTGTCCAGCATAGTGTCTAGCATGTTCTCCGACGTTGGTGCCTGGGACTCCATCTCTGTGGTAAGTTCCTGAGCTGGCTCCAACTGATTCAGCCAAATGGTTGACATGGGCTTGTCGTACTCCATTCACATAGTTCACTTTGTGTTCACGGGCACTGAAAGAAAAAGGATTAATCATTCTGTATATTATTCTTATTGCACTATTTTTTCAGGATGTTTCTGATGGAAGAAATATAGTGCGCCTACCTGAATACCACCAGATTTTGAACCCATTGTGTTCACTTCATTCTACTGAACTCTGCTAAATTTTGATAAGACAATTTTGCTGCTTGTCCTGATATGATGTCAGATTGAACATACACTTGACCGACATGAGGGTGGCTCCATTATAATAAATTATAGTGACAATTACTTGTGTGGGGTGAATCTCAACAAACAAAAATATTGATTAAACTATATATAAGTTATAAGTTACTATATATATATACTTTTATTGACAAGGAAATTTCATTATTGACATATTTAATTATTATACTATTCTAATATATAATGTCAGCAAATTGTATGTATACAGGAATGTCTAGTCTTTTCTATAGAATAAAAGATATGCAGATTTGCTAAGTTCCCTTTGTGTAAAATCTAAATGGTGAGGTTCCTATGTACTAATACATAGATATTGCATCAGTAAAGGCATTTTAAAATGCACAATGACTTGTGAAAATCAAAGTTTCAGAGCAATGGAGGTGGCAAACTGAAATGTTATACTCACAAATTTTCAGGATGGTCGAACCCATGGTATACAGATGTTGACACAGTTGCAATAATGCAGAAGAGGAGAGCCACGGCAAACTTCATCTTTGTTGTAATTGTGCTGAACTACTGGAAGTGATTGAGGAAGTTAGAATCAAGTGGTCTTTTATATGATGTGTTAAGTTTGCCTTAGGCGGAAAATATGACGGTAAAAATTAACTTACTTGAGCCTCGAGCATTGTGTGATTGGGTGTTGTTTCTTTCCCACTGACTGTGTAACTTGTTTTATGTCAAACAGACAAGGTCACAGTAGTACAAAGCTAGGTACATTGTGTGCAGGACTCTTATTTTTGTCACCAAGGTTCCTCCATGTACATTGTTTGAAGGTCATCTCATTCACAGCTTCAGCACAATATTATTAGCCCCGTAATAATTATAAAGAATGGAAATTACTTTTGCTCTCAGTTGGCAACTGACATCATGCATTTCAAGGCATGTGATTGAATAGTGTCAACTTTTCTGATGTAAAGAACTGAACAATATACCACACTTTGCTGTGTTCCTCATAGAAAACCTATTAGGAACAACTCATGTGGTATTTATTGTGATCCACCATCCCTAATTATAATAAATTGTGATCCACTATCCCTAATTTACATATGGACGGACTATTTCAGGCTGAGCAGTTATACTTTCACTTTGCACAATGGGACCACAGCTAAGCCAATTATACACTATTCATGAAACAAAAATTGGGTTCAAACTAAATACGTTATTTAAAGGTATTTTGTAAATAAAAGTTGTCTGTTATTGTCACTGGTCATAGCTGAGCAAGCAGGCACTTCAAATCACTTTTACTGTGCCCATTCAAACTTGAACATCGCCAAAACTTCGCCAATTCTTGTCCGATTTTGATCAAATAAAGACTGGCTTGAAGCTCTTCTCTTCATATCTACTAACAGTTGCTTTCTATATCTCATTGTTTATCTGAACCGGCGATTCATTTTCACAGACGAAACAATCTGTTGACTCAAACAGTCATATGCATTCACAACGTGGTTGCCATGGAGACCAAATACACAGTGGTGGCACTAAGGAATTTGGTTGCACTAAGGCATGGTTTCTGACTAAAGTATGCAATTTTTTCAAATTAGTACATACATCATTCTACATGAATAAAACAAAAGTTTCTATAAAGAATAAATCCTAGCAAATGTTTGTTTATCTGCTAAAAGCCTTCAAAGTTGTGAATGGGAGGACGTTATGACGTCTGTTTGTTTGCTTGGTTCTCTTCTGTGATTGGCTGCTGAGGCTTTTATGAATAATAATGAGATTTTTGATCCTCACTGTTTGTGTAGGAATATCAACAGGAAAAGTGCAAGAGTTTGGTCAAAACAATTCTTAATTTCTTAGTTTTCTCCCTAAAAATACTGGAAATAGGTGTAAAAGTGTGGGATATAAATAAAACCCAACCACAGTGGTGGATGAGCTCATTGAAACCCATTCGTGAGCTGTCTGGCAGAGGTACTCACTCGTGGCTTAGCCACTCATACGTTCCTCCACCAGACAGCTCACTCATGGGTTTCATTGTGCTGATCCACCACTGTGGTTGGGTTGTATCATATGACACAACAGAGTTTGACCAATCATGTGCTTTGTTAATGACATGTTGTTTTATTTTATATAGTTGTTATCTGTTTGATTGTTTATAGTTATTCCTTTGATATTTGTTTTGATTCTTTTGTACTCTTTGCATTGTTTACCAAGTTTTTCATAAAACTTTGAATCTCTATGTTCTGACTCTGTGCAAACTTTCAAATAGAATTCTTCGTAATTATTACAGGGATAATAATATACCCATCATTAATATTAGTATTGCAACAAGATTTGCATGTGTATTATGGAGACAATAATGTAGACACAAAGAATATCCTGGAGCAGCAGCAAGCCATACCTAACCAGTGGAGTCCACACTAAGCTGGAGACACTTTACCATATTAACGGGCAGTTCAAGTGGAACCCCACATAATCACGACACACTTTGATACAACTAAATTGGATTGTGTCAGATAATGTACCTATATGCTCTGCAATTGTGCATTGTCCTGAAATGGCTATAATACTGATTAGAATTAAATATATTAATCCATCAGGTGAACTTCAGTACTTTACTGTGAAAACATATGTTTAAAATAGGTAATCTTCAGATGTGATGACTTTAAAAGAATGAGATGTCATGTTTGAGCCTAAACATGACATAATTCTTGTTTAAAACAAGTCCCAGTAACTTCCCTTCTTAACTTGATTGTGTGTACTTTTACTATATATTCATGAGTAGCTCAACCATTAATATGGACATTATTTATGACAATTATTGGCAAACAAACTGTTTGGCATTCTGAGGTCCTTCAGCATCTACTCAGGATTAACCGCACTGTTTCATTCATGTTTATAGCATCCAGACACGTAGCCTTATTTTGTGGTTCACAAGTCACTGGTTTGCCCTTTCAGTGAAACATTGGCTCAAACTCCCTTGGCCTTCTTGTTTACATGGGATGGGAACTGGAAATTGCAGACTGCACTGATGCTTCATTCCTGTGTTTATTATTCTGACAGTTTAATTTTTTGCGGATTTATATCAGCCTACATGCAGTGATGGACTAACATTTATTTACATTATTTATCTTTGGTATCAATACTAGACGATGTCATATTATACTTAATGCAATTCATTAAGCACTGCAGCTGGAGGTTACAATTAAGCTTGTAGTGGACTGTTTAGCTATAGAGATAATTTATTGGACAAAGCCTATACGCCCTGCATCTGGACAATGGCAGACATGCCCCAATAACCATTTAAGGGGCTATATATATATAGAGGTATAGGCCTAATGACCCAGTTTTGGCACTTAGCCTGTTTCATTTGACTATCAGTGTGAGAGATAGTTATCTGATAGATAAACGTTTCCAACATAATTGTGTATTGTTCATGGATTTCAGCTGTTTGTTAGCTGTTTGAGCATTGCATTTTTCGGTTTAAGGTAAGCTAACCATGTTATTACTGAGGTTTTATGCATGGAGTATTACATTGTACATTTTGTGTGAATTTATAAGGCATGAGTTTTGCAAATAAAAGTCAATAGAGACTGTGACCACACAGGCCACAATTGTGTTGAAAGTAATGTTTCTTCCATTCAACTGTATCATGCTGCAATAATGCAATGTCCCAAATAGTTGTATTGTACTGCTGTATACAAAGTTTAGTGTGTCAACCTTAGCATGACTGAAGTAGTAGGACCATGTATAATGTTGGTGTGACCTTTCAATACAATTTATAATTTTGAATATGATACTCATGATAAAAATATTGCAAATACTATGATGATCATCGGAAATGCTTTAGGGTTATTTTCAGTTTATATTTATTGCAGACCATGGCTACCTCAAAGTTGAAAATGGCCAAAAGGCTGGAGGGAAAGGAGAGCAATATTTGGTCAGTTTCTTTTTATTCTTTTTTTTTTTAAATATATTTGTAGCTCACTTAGGCACCATTATTTTTTTTAATGTGGTTGACTTATTGCAGTTGCTGCATGTAGACTGCAATATATGTACTAGCTGGTTGTCAGGTCTAGCTTAGTATAGCTCGTAATGTCAAAACGTCTTTTTAGGCAGTACTGTACATGTACTTTTTTACTTCAGGATAGAGGTAGACAACCTGATAGCAGAAAACAAAGCTCTAAATCTCGGACAAGGTTTCCCAGATTTCTTTCCTCCTGATCATGTGAGGGAGAGTTTGGTGAACACAGCCTCAGATGCAAATCCATTTCTTCAGCAGTATGCCAGAAGTTGTGTAAGTTTCACTGCATACTTATGATACTTCAGATGCATTTTATTCATTAGCTGATCAACATCAACTTATAGTGATTGCATTGTTGTGGAATAGCAAAATTTAATTTGTTGTTCAGTATTGAACCAACTGACAATGTGACACTGCAACTGTACATATCAAATATTATGTTATGTTACCTTATGTTGTCTTATAGAATGGTGTTGGCCAAGTTTTCATGGTTATACTCCACCTAATAATGGATTGTCTATTGTTCTTAGGAGAGATATAACTAACAAAAAATGTGAGTTTAAATTATCTGCTAAGCATATATATGCATGGATGACCAAGCATTCTAAAAAATGTTTACATTGCACATGACATTGTGTACAATTGTTATGTGATCTTGATATTCACAGGCAGTGTTATGGTGCTGTTGCACTGGGGTCACACCATTTTTTTTTTCCGTCATCCAGAAGAAAATGAAAAGAAAAACAAGAAATTGATTGTGTTCAACATGTTGAAAAATATCATATAGCAATACAATTATGTTTTATTTGTATTTATTTCAAAGGGTCACCCTCGCCTGGTCAATGCTTTGGCTCAGGTATATTCTCCAATCCTTAAGAGAGAAATTGATCCTCTGAAAGAAGTTCTGATAACAATTGGGGCTGATGGATCACTGTTTGATGCAGCTCTTGGACTTATTAATCCTGGAGAAGAGGTACTTAATAAATATATCATAATGGTATTTTTGGTTGTTAGATGTTGTTACTGTTTAAATTTGTGAAATAGAAACTTATTTTAGCTTGTGTTATATATTTCAGGCCATAATCATTGAACCTTATTTTGATGTTTATGCACCGCATGTCAAGCTTGCAGGAGGCATACCAGTCTTCATACCACTGAAACCAGTAAGCCATTACTCTTATGAAGAAACATACTTTTAATCTTTCACCGATTGTTTTTTGCATCCTCTCAATGTCTATAAATGTGGTCAGCTGCATGAGACAGAGGTAATGAGGACATGATAAGGTATGAACTTGGTCCATAACCAATTATACATTTATGCCTTGGATGGGGTGATTAAGTTTGCTACGCCATAGTTACCAATTGAGTACTAGGCACCACCAATTAAAGTATTATGCGACGAAGGGTGCATTGGCTCTAATCGGCCTAACGTTGCCATGGTTTGCTTCACTGTCAAGAGTTAGACTTAATATAATTTTCTAACTTCTTTCCAGACTCCATCAGGAACAAAGCCAACCAGTGCTGACTGGAAACTAGACAAAGATGAACTGGCATCCAAGTTCAACAAAAACACTAAAATCATTTATGTTAATACGCCTAACAATCCTCTTGGAAAGGTAATATTAATTGTAACCAGAGACCATACTGTCTCTGTTGTGACAATAATTACTAATTCAAGAATTGATAGTGTTGTATTTCCTAAACTAAAGGGAAACATTTTTTTAAATAATCCTTACCTGGCATTTTAGGTATACACTCAAGAAGAACTACAAATAATTGCTGATCTCTGCATACAACATGATGTTATTTGCATAGCTGATGAAGTTTATGAGTGGATGGTTTACCCAGGACAAAAGCACTTGAAAATTGGTAGGGGACAGAATGACAGATTCTCCAGATTCACTTACATGTGGTAAAACATAATACGAAATGTAATTCCAAGACAGTTTCAGAAATAACCTGCTATAGGATTAAGGAATTGATATGATGTAGTCACGTAATAAGGAAAATATTGTCACAAGAGTTGATTGATGATTTGCTTCAAGTGTGATTGTTTCACTTCAATCAGTAAAAGGCACAGCAAATCTAACTTTAAAAAAATGTTCATCAACTGACATTGACCAGAGAGGTAATTTGTGTAGGTTCCCTGAGACAAGATACGAATGCAGACCATCCACAGAGCTAGTAAACAACCAGCTCTTTGCTAATGAAATTTGATCAAATTGGTTGAACATATACATGTCCTTTTAATTCATTCGATTGACTATTACAGCAACATTGCCAGGCATGTGGGATAGGACCATCACCATAGGAAGTGCAGGGAAGACTTTCAGTGTGACAGGATGGAAGCTGGGTTGGTCCATTGGACCTTGGAATTTGATGCAAGCTTTGCATACTATGCATCAAGCCTCTATTTATGTCTGTCCTACACCACTACAGGTCTGAAAATTTAACATTTAATATTATTGAAACACTAACTACCTAAGATTGCCTTACATTGGCAATGCTAGTTGTTAGGTCGAAGGAAAGTTGTCAATCAGGTCAGCATTTCTTTTTAGAAATGAGGCACATTAGGCAATGTAAACTTTAAGTTTGTATGTTGTTCACTGGCACACATTCCAGTTACTGTTGAGGTAGAATATCTACCCTGTACTTTTCCAAATCCAAAGATATGTCCCTTTTGTTGCTTAACCCATCAGCTAGCTTTGGCAATTTAAAACAGTCCTTCCCATAAAGGAAACCTTGCCTCACCATAATTTATATGTTCAGTCTAAAAATTTTACTTGTTGGAACACTAAAACAATGCTTAAGAGATTTCATCAATCTCATATTGTATAAAGAAGCATCAAATATTTCCCGACTAATTTACATTTATTTGAGTCAGGAATATCTATAATTTAATCACCTCTTATTTTTTTTTACATGCAACTATGACATGTGTACACCTAAAATAAACCATTTGGCTACAGATAATGAAAATTCCTTAAAGCTTAGGTATAAATCTGTTTCAAATACATTGTAGCTAGTTCAGTAGTTTGAGCAAAAGGACCGTAATCATTCTTTGTAATACAATGCCCATATGAGTGAGAAGTTTATTTATGCTAAATATTTAGTGAGATAAGAGTTATAATTCTTCCCTGTGTAAGGCGTAGCTTTATTTGTTTCATTCTTTGTTTAACAGGAGGCAGTGGCAAGAGCATTTGAAATAGAACATTCCAGGCTTGGCCAACTGGACTGTTACTTTAACACCATTATTGATGAGCTGCTTGCAAAACGAAGTAAGATGGTTGCCATGTTGACTGAGGGAGGGATGAAGCCAGTTATGCCTGACGGAGGTTACTTTATAATTGCTGATTGTTCTGATTTAGGTATGTTCAATGTTTAGTCAGGTACAGTTAGTTTCATTCAAAACGGCCTGTCAAATGAAATCAAGACAAAGCTAGACAACTTCTGACATACGATGCTACCTGTCACTAAACATAACTGTCTAGCTAAAGCTGGCTACTCAAAGCCAGATCTAAAAATGACAGCATATAAATATTTATGATATCTTAGATAAATTTAAAGGTTTATATTTTTTCAGTGGTGGTGGGTTTAAGCCGACTATAAACCAGAAGTAGACAGAAACAGTTGACTTTAGCCAGTATATGATAAATCTGAGAGCAGCAGTGAATGTAAAGATTTGTTCTGATATGAATGTCCTTTCATTATTCAGGTACTTCTTACTAATGATTGCCCCCCATCATAATTTAAACAATTAAGCCTCAAACTTAACAGTGCACTTGTGAATAACTGACGCAGAACTTTTTGCAAGATTAGGATAGTTTTCTTGAGCTTCGTTTTCACTTTTAACCACAATTTTGAGATCCATTATACCTTGGTCATCAAAGTTATCACAATATTTGACCAGGGTATTCAACTACATATTTCTTTTTTATTTCATGAAAGGTGCTGATATAGATGAGAGCAGTGAAGAATGTAAGGATTTACAGATTGAGAAATGGCTCGTTAGAAATAAGGTAATTGTTGTCATTAAAAGATTAAAGGACACAATACTTGTGATACTTGTAGCTGGTCACAATTACCACGTTGATATATTACCTGCATGCGGAATTTCCCAATTGTTGGAAACTTGAATAATATGATTTTGTTCTTTTAGAAAATCAGTGGAATTCCTATAAGTGTATTTTACAGTGATGAACACAAACACTATGCTGGAAGTTATATAAGATTTTGCTTCTTTAAGGTATGTTATTCTGTTTTTGCTTTTCAAAACCTTTTTAGACACAAACTCATGTGACTTCAGGACTCCCATTAGCTGAGGTAATCTCTCAACTAGCAACCAATAGGAGTCCTGGATTCACAAGATGTTCTTTGGAATCCAGTTTCCAAAGCTATGAAATCTGCTGTAGGCATTGATCACACATTTTAATATGTTTTTAATAATGACAGTGAATTTGTCTAAAAAGTTAACTTTTCCGTATTCCATATAATACTGATATGGGGATGTTTATTCTTCTTTCTGCAACTGTTTCTTTCAGGATGACAAAACGCTAGAAAAAGCAGAAGAAATCATCAAACAGTTTAAAACTGGGAGCGTTTGATCTTCATGAATAACTAATAAATAACTATTCAAAATCATGAAAAAAGTAGTTGAATGAATCAACATACTGCTTCCCATTTTTCATGTTACAGCTGTTCATGTATTTTTGGTAATTTATGATAATTCAGATACTGCATACATTTCATGAGGAATAAATACAATTTTCGAATAAAAATTTGAAGTTTTTTCCATGTTGCAGGAATATATATCAGGGAGTGTAATTTTTAAGACATACTTATTAAGCCCGGGTTGATTGCTAAGTGAGAGTAAGTGTTCTCACCATTACTCATATTTACCCCACAGGTGGGGTCTTTCACTTGGCCCATCATTGACATCAAACATAAGGTATATCCCCGATATAACATCACACTTGAACAAATTCACCTCATATGCAAGGTTTGAAGCTATTTTTGAACTCAATAATACAAATATATATATATGATAGATAAATAATTTATTCCCAACACACATTGTTAATGTACATAGTACTTATTAAGCATTTCTGTATCCAGCAGGGTAGGCATTACCAGCCCTGTAACTACCTGGATAGGCATTGTAAGCACCGGCATAACCAGCAGGGTAAGCGTTGTATCCACTGTAAGCTCAATTGTAGCCAACAGAAATTCAAATTATGAGAAAGATATCAAGCAAGGTTTTCACTTGTATAGTTGATAGTAAGATTGTAATGTGATTAGTTTACCTTTTCTGAAAGTTTCACCTCAATACATTCAGTAGATTATCGGCACCACTCATTTTTTATTATTGTAAATTTTTAATGCAATTCAAGACTGGCTGCAGATGACGACACAAACCAAGCGAGCGACATGAACACTCATATATATGACTCATAAGGCTACTCTGCTAATGAAGTCACACCTTATGTAACATGCAGATGTACCAAATGTAGAATAAAGTGTACCTGTGGTAATTTGGCAGTATCAATTTTACCATAATTTTTTTAAAAACTCAGATGTTTTCCAAAGACAGATTCTATGCAGCATATTCACCAGTGTGGCCTCAGCATGGGCATAGCAACCAGGGAAGGCATAGTGTCCAGCATAGTGTCTAGCATGTTCTCCGACGTGGGTGTCTGGGACTCCATCTCTGCGGTAAGTTCCTAAGTCGGCTCCAACTGATTCAGCCAAAGTGGTTGACCTGGGCTTGTTGTACTCCATTCACATAGTTCACTTTGGGCTGAAAAGAAAATTGGCCAGTGATATATATGTAAGACTCAGATTGGGGGCCAGCCCCAGAACGGGGGCCAGCCCCAGAACGAGGGCCAGCCCCTAATGAGAGGTCACTTTGTTTGTGAGGTGATAGATCAGCTGTTTTTGTGAATTTGTTACGCAACAACACTTTTACATTGCAGTTAGGCCCAACCGACTGCTTCGTGTAAGCCAGTCCTAAGGGGCTAATAGCAGTGCTCATTGTTTCTGGCCAATTATATATGTAATCAATATGAAAAATTTGAATGAAATAGGCCTTCAGTAAATTCAGTAAATAACATTAAATAGGCCAATGATAGGCCTAAGTAAGATAAAATTAAGTTCATAATATGCCTGAATTAAACAAATAATGAGATAGGCCTGAGCCTTAAAAATCTGATAAATTAAATTTTTCAATAAACTAATTTTTAATTTAGGCCTATAACTATACCTAAGCAGGCTTATTTTTTATACCACTCAGAAAATAACATAGGGCCTACAGATGATATCTGACATTAGAATGTGAATTTATTAAAGAGGGAGTAAAATCATAGCTTGGGTTTAGCAGCAGAAGAAAGGAATAAATTAACTGTGTTATTTTCATGCTACATGGATTCCCTGTTTAAATTAAAAAACAAGATCAGTATGGTTTATAATGTCAGCTCCCTACAGAGCCCATACTTCTTACATTTTTAAAAACCTAAAATAACTCCCTCTAGAGAAACTTTACTGAATTATCATATTCATGTTTAAATTTGTGAAAGGTAATTTACCTACTTTATTTGATGAAATGTTTTTGGAGAATGACTGTATTTATTTTACCAGACAAAATCAGACTCTTAAAGTGCACAAATGTAAAACATACCTTTGTCAACAACATATGCGATTTCAAGGTGTCAGAAAGTGGAAAATAGATAACCTTTGCAGTTTTCACACTAGTCACTAGTTATTATATAATTAGGGTATGAACGACCATAGGAATCTTGTCTTTTTTACCAAATCCAGAGTTAATGCTACCTTGATAACAATGCCATGATCCTGCCATCTGATAAAGATTTTAAAGTACATTGTCAACTATGAGTCACATAACATGATTCTAATATTTGGTAAAGTTTGATGAAAAACAGCAGTTCTAGGCAAATAAATACAAATAAAACAAATCTTATATTTTCAAATGTTTTATTCCCTACTATCTTAATTTATCAGCCTAATATGGATAGTTGTTGCCAGGGTATCCTCGTCCATAGGCACCATTGTATCCGTATCCGGGGTAAGCATAGTTTCCATCGTATCCGTATCCTCTGTCTCCAACTCCAGTGCCTGGGACTCCATCTTTGCGGAAAGTGGCTGAGCTGGCTCCAACTGATTCAGCAGCATAGTTGACACGGGCCTGGCGTACTCCATTGACATAGTTCACTTTCCTTTCACGAGCACTGGAAGTTAGAGATATAGCACTGATTATGCATAAGTGTATAGATAAAAGGAAGTAGTTAATTTTTTGAAGCCATAAATTATTTTTGAATTATTTTTTCAAATGTAATACTATACTGAATTAACACATATCACACGTACATTG
Source organism: Alitta virens (assembly GCA_932294295.1). Classification (NCBI taxonomy): domain Eukaryota; kingdom Metazoa; phylum Annelida; class Polychaeta; order Phyllodocida; family Nereididae; genus Alitta; species Alitta virens. The sequence continues at coordinate 20,085,974 of OW028582.1, forward strand.
CTCAAAAAATAATTATTATAACAAGTTACAGTTACTGTTGTCATTTAGCGTCTATGTAGTAGTAGTTATAAATCAAATGCATTAACATTGCTTACAAATTTTCTGGCTTGTCAAAGCCATAGTCCCTGTATTCACCATATCCAGAAGCAGAAACAGCTGCAACAATGCAGAAAAGGAGAGCAATGGCAAATTTCATCTTTAATGTTGATGTGTTGATCCGCAAGTGGTGTATGCCAGGTCCTGCAGAAAACAGCCTTTTATATACAATACATACAGAAAAAGCCTCAGGCATTCAAATGTAACAACAATGAGAAAATGTCTGATGTGCTATATTTATATATATATGGTTTTCATCATTGTTCTCATGATTTACTCTTTTGTTGACCCATTGCATGACAACTGTCTAATTGTCTAGAGATGCAGAATGGTTGTTACATTGAACATGGAGACAAGAGTAGAAGGAGTGGAAACTTTTCGTCACACATAATTCGATAATTTTATTGCTTTCTAGTCATTTACTCCTCTGGAATAGCATTGGATTTCCTATGTTTCTTCAAATTTGGAGGTTTCACCCCCCACTTTTATTGGCGGTTTTATAGTTGGCGGCATTTCTTTCATCCAATCAGAGTCTCGGAGAGGGAAAGGGGTTCCCTGGCCTCTCTTTGATTTCTGCTAGAACGCACCTCTACATGCCATGCATTAAAATATAAACCACTATTTCTTCCTAATGTTGAATCTTTCAGTTAAATTCCTCTCTAGTTGAGGATTATTATGGGATTTTTCCCATGAAAAAAGGACAATTCTGAGCCAAGTTACACAATTATTTAACTAAAAAGTTGCATTTAAATTGGCAAAAACAGTTGTTGTTTACATTCTCATAACTTCTATGGGACGACTTTGGAGAAGCTGTCCTTTGGATAGTTAAAAAGATAAAACATCAACAATCCAAACAACATATAACTCATAAGTGTGAATTGGTGCGAAATTTGTTGTTGACACCCCTCTATCAGTGGTAATGGCATAAGACTGCACATGACTTTTTCATGTTTTCAAGGCATTTAGAAGTAAAAATGCATATTAATCAACTATCAATTTTAGCAAATGGTGTAAAAATTAAGTATATATGTCAATCACTGAAGAAAAAAACGTTTAATGAAATTACTGACTCATTGCATTTAATATCTTTGGAAAAGGAAAGGCCTCATTTTTATATATTCTCATAGTATATATATATATATATATATATGAATAGTAAGCATGTTATGTAATTTTTATAATACCCAAATAATATTAACTTTTAGAACTGTACAGCATTATTAATTAGATGCACAGTTCATAAGGGATTTCATTGGAGTTGATGTGTAATAATGCACAATTATTAAGTTTAAAGTACATCATGTATCAAAGAATTTAACAGGTTTACTGTAAATATGATTAAATAATAGTGCATATGAATTAAATATTTTAATACATAATACAGCAAACTTTATGATTACAGGAAGGAAAGGGGTTTTTCACAACAAGGTCACTGCAACAAGGGTGTATCATCACACCCTAAGTGCCACAATCAGGTATGTGACGGTCATTTAAGGGGTGATTTGTTGTCATAAACGGGTTGATTAACAAACTAATGTGACTTTTCACAGATATTTAAAACATCATCTGAGACACTGACTGAACCTTTGAACGTGCTGGGTTTCCACTCCTTCTACTTTTGTCTCCATGCATTGAAGCAGGTATGAATAACCCCTTTTAATAGGGATCCTAATGGAAAATGTTTTACATGTTTTGTTACTGTTGATTAGCCAAAATATTTTTCTACAGATTTATGCCATTCTTTGAAAACGTTCTAATAATGAAAATAACTTATGAAACAATATACTATGTATGCTGAAATTTGTCACAAGTAATTCTTGACATGCATTAAAATTGACACATATCAAAATTTCTTTGATAACATGCCTGAAAGGTTGTTAGTTTATGTAGTATACAAGATGAAATTAGATAAGACAGAAGCAAATACTAGCAACATCGCAGAATTTACAGAAAAAAATTAAGTCCAGATAATTTTTTTTACAGTATGTAAATTATACAGGTGGATTTGTTTCAAAATAAAGCAATTTCTGTTTAAAAGTAGGGCCAAATTGGAGGTTTTGCAGCGGAGATTCAAATTTTGAGAAAGCAAGATTTTCACTTGTTTAGTTGATAGTAAGTGATTAGTTTACCTTTTCTGAAAGTTTCACCCCAATACATTCAGTAGATTATTGGCACCAGTCATTTTGTATTATCGTTATTTTTTAATGGAATTCAAGCCTGGCTGCAGATGACGACACAAACAAAGTGACATTAGCACTTATAAGGCTACTCTACAAATGAAGCCACGCCTGATGTAACATGCAGGTGTACCAAATGCTGAATAAAGTGTACCTGTGGTAATTTGGCAGTATCAATCTTATTATACTTTTTTAAGAATGTTTTCCAAAGACAGATTCTATGCAGCATATTCGCCATCGTGGCCTCCAAAGTTTTGAGCATGGGCATGGTAACCAGGGAAGGCATAGTGTCCAGCATAGTGTCCAGCATAGTGTCTAGCATGTTCTCCGACATGGGAACCTGGGACTCCATCTCTGCGGTAAGTTCCTGAGCTGGCTTCAACTGATTCAGCCAAATGGTTGACATGGGCTTGTCGTACTCCATTCACATAGTTCACTTTGCATTCACGAGCACTGAAAAGAAAATTGGCCATATATATGTAAGATTCAGATTGGGGGCCAGCCCCAGAACGGGGGCCAGTCCCTAATGAAGGGCCACTTTGTTTGTGAAGTCATTGATCAGCTGTTTTTGTGAATTTGTTATGCAACAACCCTTTACATTGCAGTTAGCCCCAAGAGACTGCCTCATCTAAGCCGGTCCTATGTGGCTTATTGCAGAGCTCATTGTTTATGTCCGATCAATTATGAAACGTCTCAGGATAACTCAGAACGAATGTTATAATAATATCAATAAAAAAGGATAAGAAAAACATTAAAATACAAAATAATAAACTGTTATTTACAGAATTAACCATTGCAGAGGCTCTAGCTCAAGGTGAATTGTTTTTGACCATTGTTTAGTGATGTCATGAACAATGGTATGGCCCTTGATTAGGAATTCGGCCCCTGATTTGGGTCTGGCCCTTGATCTGAGTCTTACATATATAATTCTGGCAATCTTTTTCTGATAATGCAAGTTGGTGAAGGGAAAGCAATTGATATACTTTTCTTGCATGATAAGAGCAGAAAAACAAATTTAAAAAAAAATCACGCATATTGGTAAATATGCCTTATCATATGCTAATTAAGTACAAGTTCATTACATACCTCATAGTTGGGAATCAACTAACAATTTTGTCGCTAACATTTTATCAGAAAAAAAAGGTTAGTTGACTCGATCCCTGCTTCTTGGGATATAACTAGTACTTAATATAAGAAATTATTTACTCACAAGTTTTAAGGATGGTCGAACCCATGGTATACAGATGCTGACACAGTTGCAACAATGCAGAAGAGTGTTTTATCAGAAATTGTGTTCGTACAAGATTTCAGAATCTGGTGTAATTCATTACAGATACTTTGTAACTTTTGTTATTGTACAAATATTTTTTAATTGTATATCAACTGATTCATTTTAGCTTTCTGTACTTATATTTTCATCTTTATCTTCACAATCATTGAGTCCAGGTGCAATATGATACTCCTCATTATTTTAATTGACACTATTCACTTGGTAATTTACATAAATTTTCTAAGATAATTTGGCAGCAAGTTTGCTTCAGTCATATACCAATAAAGCTCTATAGTATGGTGGCCAAGGAGTACACTTCACGGTCTCATGGTTTCGTGGGAAGACAGTTACTTTTGCACCACGACAGTCCCAACTTTCTCACCACGACAGTCCCAACTTTCGCACCACAAAAGTGCCAATTACGTGCCACGAAAGTTACCCATTTTCGCACCAGAAAAGTACCAATTTTCAAACCATAAAGAGTACCAACTTTCGTGGCACGAAAGTTACGACTTTGCCCCCCCTCATGGCCGGTTTTTGCTACTAATCACTGTGAATATTGAATATACAGAGATTTCATGCCGATCCACAGAAGCCTATGTCATAGATACATCATAAAGGACCAACAGCAATGCTGTACATGCAATATTAATTGTGTTAATGCCAAAAAACAATCAGCAAGGGGCTAAACACCCAGGTGTCCCAAGTCCCCTCTCATGCAGTCTGGGAGCCTATGTTTAGGCACAATTATCTCTGGATGTACTTTATCTAGAATACTGGTTTTATTATATATATATTATACCGTTTTGGAAATGTGAGTTCTTAAGCTGCTAGTTGATTTAATATCGTATTTCGACAGCTTTTAAGTTGTGTACAATCTTGGTTTAGCATTTGATACCAGATAGGTATAACTACATAATGCACACCTGAAAGGTTTCTTATTGATGTGACAAAAAATGCATTCATGTATGGGAGGAGGGGGAGATGAAATTAGATAAGACAGAAGCAAATACTAGCAACATCGCAGAATTTACAGAAAAAAATTAAGTCCAGATAATTTTTTTTACAGTTTTTGCACACCTGAAAGGTTTCTTATTGATGTGACAAAAAATGCATTCATGTATGGGAGGAGGGGGAGGAGGGGGAGGAGGGGGAGGATGGGGAGGAGGGGGGGGAGGGGGAGGAGGGGGAGGAGGGGGAGGAGGGGGAGGAGGGGGACAGGAGGAGGAGGGGAGGAGGAGAAAATTTAGCCACTCTTACAAAGTTGCATACCTGCTGTTAAGTGAATCAGCCTTCACTTTCTTGGTGCAAAACCTACACTGTCGAGGGACTGTAGGCTTATTACTTTTGTGGTACGACAGTATACTATCACTGTCGTGGTGTGAAGGTGACGTAGGGCGAAAGTAGGGGCGAAACCTCACATGATGTCCTCTGGTGTCAGTCACCTGTGAGATCTGATATATATGATGTGTTAAGTTTGCCTTAGGCGGAAAATATGACGGTAAAAATTAACTTACTTGAGCCTCGAGCTTTGTGTGATTGGGTGTTGTTTCTTTCCCACTGACTGTGTAACTGGTTTTATGTCAAACAGATATGATTTTTTTTTTATGATGTGTTAAGTTTGCCTTAGGCAGAAAATATGACGGTAAAAATTAACTTACTTGAGCCTCGAGCATTGTGTGATTGGGTGTTGTTTCTTTCCGACTGACTGTGTAACTGGTTTTATGTCAAACAGACAAGGTCACAGTAGTACAAAGCTAGGTACATTGTGTGCAGGACTCCTATTTTTGTTGCCAAGGTCACTCCATGTACATTGTTTTAAGGTCATCTCATACACAGCTTCAGCACAGTATTATTATCCCCGTAATAATTACATAGAATGGAAATTTCCTTTTGCTTTCAGTTGGCAACTGACATCATGCATTTCAAGGCATGTGATTGAACAGTGTCAACTTTTATGATGTAAAGAACTGAACATGACACAACAGAGTTTGACCAATCATGTGCTTTGTTACTGACAAGTTTTTCATAAAACTTTGAATCTCTCATGTTCTGACTGTGCAAACTTTCAAATGGAATTCTTCGTAATTATTACTGCGGCCAATTATTAGGTATCTACAGCTGTCTAGAGTTGACAATATTTTATGAAACCAACCGTATGTCAAATTACACTTAGGTATACTAATTTATGATAAACATGCAGTGAGCAGTGGTGAATGTAAAGATTTGTTGTGATATGAATATGTCCTATTATTAATTTGGTACGTCTAATTAGTCCATTTCTTGTTGCCACATCATAATTTACCTATGTCCATTTTAAACAATTAAGCCTCAAGCTTAACTGAGCACTTATGATAACTGATACAGAAGTTTTCACAAGATTTGGATGGTTTTCTTATTCTTTGTTTTCACTTTTGATCAAAAGTTTGAGATCTATTAATCATCTAAGTTGTCACAATATTTGACCATGTTATTCAACTACATATTTCTATTTTATTTCATGAAAGGTGCTGATATATATAGATGAGAGCAGTGAAGTATGTAAGGATTTACAAATTGAGAAATGGCTCGTTAGAAATAAGGTAATTTGCTGGCGTTAACAATGGTTAAAGAATTAAATGGTGCAATACTTGAGATACTTGTTGCTAGTCACAATTACCATATTGTTATCTTACCAGCATGCAGAATTTCCCAATTGTTGGAAACTTGAATAATATGATTTTGTTCAGTGGAATTCATATAAGTGTATTTTTTAGTGATGAACACAAACATTATCCTGCAAGTTACAAAAGATTCTGTTTCTTCAAGGTAAGTTATTATACCTAAGAGGGAAACCAGCCTGAGAGGGATGACAGATATGCGCATGCAGTTGCAACAACCAACCAAACTGCCAAGGCGACAACTGAGGTTTTGCTAGATCACTTCATTCGACACTATGGTATCCCTCTTGGGCTGCACAGTGGCAGCGATAGCTCTTTTGAAGGTCACATAATCAAGGAGCTATGTTAATTGCAAAGCAAGAGGTGATGCAAGAGTTGGTGACAGAGTGTTAGTTAAACGTTTAGCATATCCTGAAGGCAAGCACAAACTGTCTGATAAGTGGGAAGAAGAAGTATACCTGGTTGTGGGTCAACCAGATTCAGATCTGCCAGTGTTTGATGTTTATAGAGAGCAGAATCCTAGAGGTGGACTAATAAAAAGACCTTGAGCTGAAGATACACAAGTTCCTACATTGATATTAACAGTCAAAAAAATTAATTTCTTGTACATTGTGAATAGGTATCAATATATACATGTTTTTATTGCTTTCATCCTGATCACCTAATAGCAAAGTACCAACCGTGTATTGCTGATTCAGAATAAGTATAACTTTGTAACATTAATTCACTTTCATATTATCATGAGCATGTTCTGTTGTAATAGAGGATTTTAGAAGCAATCCATGTTATTCATGTCATTATGGCAATGATGCTATAATGGTCTAAAATGCTATTTATATAATAACTTGTTTAGGAGTATCCAAAGTGATAGTACTGGCAACTGGAAGCTAGCAGCTTCGCCTGTATAGAATCAACTTCTATCAAAGGGTATCATATTATGAATTATCCTTGTATTATATGTATTTGAAGAGTTCATACAGCTCTTAGAACTATTTGGTACATTTATATTTGCTATTTGAGCACAATGCTATTGTTTTGCAGATTTGACTATTGACAACTGATATTTCGAATAAACATAAGAGAACCTAAATTTGAGTCATTGTCCTGTTACATTATTCTGTTTTTGCTTTTCAAAAATGTTGTAGACACAAGCAGTAGCATAACAGCAGATCTCACAGGTAACTGACACCAGAGGACAGCATGTGACCCAAGGACTCACATTGGCTGACTTAGAGGTAATCTCTCAACTGACAACCAATAGGGATCCTTGACTCACAAGATGTACTCTGGAATCCAGTTTCCAAAGCTATGTAATCTGCTGTAAGTATTGATCACATTTTAACTAAAGTTTAATTTGTTTCAATTATAATTGTAAATTTTCTTAAAATCATAATGCTGTTACTAGTTGCCATTATGATATTGATATGGGGATATTTATTCTTCTTTCTGCAATTGTTTCTTTCAGGATGACAAAATGCTAGACAAAGCAGAAGAAATCATAAAACCGTTTAAAAGTGGAAGTACTTAATCTTCATGAATAACTAATCATGAATAAATTCATCGAATGAATCTATATACTGCTTCCCATTTTTCATGTTACATGTATTTTTGCAATTAATGATAATTCAGGAGCAATTTTCAAGACTTACTCATGGGCCCCAGGTTGACTGTTGAGAGAGAAAGTGTTCTCACCATACTACATATTTAACCCACGGATGGGGTCTTTCTCTTGGCCCATCATAGACATCGACCACAAGGTAAATCACAAAACATCTCATTTGAATGGATTCACCTCAGATGAATTAATTGACCTCATATGCAACTCATGATAATGCAAGGTTTGAAGCAAATTTTGAGCAACAAATTGAGCAACTCAATAACACAAATGATAGATAAATAATTTATTCCCTACACACATTTCTAAAGTACATAGTACTTAGTAAGCATTTCTGTATCCAGCAGGGTAGGCATTATTATTACCAGCCCTGTAACTACCTGGATAGGCATTGTTAGCACTGGCATAGCCAGCAGGGTAAGCGTTGTATCCACTGTAAGCTCCATTGTAGCCAGCTGGGTAAGCATTGTATCCTCTGTTAGCGTCGCTGTAACCAGCTGATTGACCATATCCATAGACTTTAGTGCCTGGGACTCCATCCCTCTGGTAAGTTCCGGAGCTGGCTCCGTAAGCTTCGGCAATCTTGTTCACTCTGGCTTGAAGCTGGCCATTGACGTAGTTAACCTTGCGTTCACGGGCACTGTGAAAAAAAAAATATCATAAAATTCATGCAAACTGTTTTCCTTTTTGGTCTCTCACTGCTTGACCAAATGCGACATAATTTTCTTCATAGTAGAAACTGGTGACTTGGAAGCTGAACCGCAATCAGAAATTGTGTAAACCAGGACTTGTACTGGTCGTGAGACAGCCTTAGCCAATGGGAGTTCTGGATTCACATGACGTCCTTTGGAGATGGGTTTCTTTGTATATGACTCAGACTTATATATATGAACTCTGTTGTAAAACAATTTGGCATTGCTTCATGAAGTTGAGAGTTAGAAAGCATCAATTATATACTCATCAGTTGCTATTCAATCTCGCTAGCAGATACAGCCTAGTGGTCAACTTAAATACTAAGGTTTGCCAAAGACTGCAGTGGTATAAAATAGGAACCAATTTAACCATGCAACACGTCATAACAGTTTAGCATTAGACTTAGTTTTGTAACATTAAACTTTGTTACAATATTTGCTAGCAACCATGAAATAAAGAAAAATATCTGTTTGATTGCAAAAGTTGTGACCTGGTCAAGATCAATAAAACTTATTTCTTGTTAATGAAGTCGGACTATAGCTTCTGACACTTAGGTTTAAAGTTCCACTGTCTGTCAAAATCACCTTTTTTGAAAACTTCATCAAATGATTGATCACCTTGTATGATCAAGGCACACTAAATATTTGTAAGCTAATGAATCTATCTACAAAAAATTAATTGAAAGAAATCAGGACCAAATCATTGGAAATTCAATGGAAACGGCAACATCATCTATTGTTGAGTATTGTGACATCATCACTTGGTTTGTTTACATATACTGGATATTTAATGGTATGAAAAAATAAACTACATGAAGTTTATTTATATTTTTTCATAGAGAGATTGTGAACCCAGCTAAGCCATGGATGGTAGGTCAACAGTATTAAGAAGAAAATGAAGTGAATGCAATATACTTTGGCCACTGTCATATTGAGTGACAATCCAGCTTTAAGTTTGCCAGAGAGAGTTGTGCTCTAACAAAGGAATGTAATATTTGTAGAACTAATACACAATTCTTGCTAGAACCCTTAAAATAAACCTGAAATTTTCCGAATCCAAGATATCAATTTAATATACTTACAAATTCTCAGCCTTGTCATACCCAGCTCCATAGCCAGATGCAGACACAGCTGCAACAATGCAGAAAAGAACAGCTACTGTGTATTTCATTGTGATGTGATGATTGTAGAATACTCTGAGTGAATACTGCCAATCACATGGGTCTGCCAGTTTTTATAGTTTTGTTCTGGACAGGTTTGCCTGACAAGGTCGAGACACCTTTGGCTCAAAGGAACAAATGTTATCACGTGATTAACCAGGTCATGTGATGACCTTCACGCAGTTATATAACTGAGAGAGTTGACTTATCACTTTGCAACTTCCTGTGCTATGTTCATGATTGCAGATTATTCTGATTTAGGTATGCTAAATGTTTAGTCAGGTACAGTTACTTTCATTAACAATGGCCTGTCAATTTAAACCGAGACAGCCAGACAACTTCTGATATATGATGCTACCTGTCACTAAATTTAACTGTATGGCTATAGCTGGCCAATCAAAAGACACATTTAAAAGTACAAGCATATACATATATTCATGATATCCCAGATAAAATTAAAGGTTTATATTTTTTTCAGTGGTGGTAGGTTAAAGCTGACAATAAGGTAGGAGTAGACAGAAGCAGTTGGCTTTAGCCAGTTATAACTACAGGCAAGGAATAGGTCGCTACAGCTGTCTAGAGTCGATGATATTTTATGAAGCTACCGAATGTCAAATTATGCTTTAGCTATGCTCAATTATGATATACATGCAGCAGCATCAGTAGTAGTAGTATTACTGATAGTAGTACTCGTATTAGTGGTCATAGTATTAAAGTTTCTATTTAGGTGACATGTACACTTGGGTAATACTACCATACAAATATGGTTGCTACTTGCTATACAAGTATCCTTACAATGTAAACATATCCACTTGATATTTTGATGTGCCTAAATAATTGGACCTGTCCTAATTTAGATATGTAAAGATTTAATTTCTTATACTTTGTTTTCACTTCTAAAGTTTGAGATCTGTTAGTCATCTAAGTTGTCACAATATTTGACCACAGTATTCAACTACATATTTCCCTTTTATTTCATGAAAGGTGCTGATATAGATGAGAGCAGTGAAGAATATAATAATAAATGGCATTTACAGATTAAGAAATGGCTCGTTAAAAATAAAATAATTGTTGCACAATTACCACATTGATATCTTAAAAGCAGGCGGAATTTCCCAATTGCTGGAAACTTGAATAATATGATTTTTATTCAGTGGAATTCCCAAACATTATGCTGCAAGTTACAAAAGATTCAGTTTCTTCAAGGTATGTTATTATACCTAAGAGGGATACCAGCCTGAGAGGGATGACATATATGTGCATGCAGTTGCAACAACCAACCCAACTGCCAAGGTGATAGCAGAGGTTTTGCTAGATTACTTCATTCAACACTATGGTATCCCTCTTAGGCTCCATGGTGGCAGAAGTGGCTCTTTTGAAGGTCACATAACCAAGGAGCTATGTCAATTTCTAGGAATTAAGAAATCTAGAACAACACCTCACAACCCAAAAGGCAATGGGGCTTGTGAGTGATTTAACCGCACATTGCTTGGTATGCTGGGCACATTGACCACAGTACAGAAATCAAGATGAAAGATAAGCTTAGCCATGTTGTACATGCATGCAATTGTATGAGGCATGAGAGTACAAGTTTCACACCTTTTGAATTTCTGTATAGCAGGCAGCCAAGGTTACCTGTAGATGTGGTGTTCTCTTTGTGCAGTGATAGCAAACCCAAGTCTTATTCCGAGTTTCTTGCAGATTTGAAAAACAAACTTAAGTGAGCATATGAGATAGCAGAAAGAAAGCTGAGGCAATGAAGGAACACAACAAGAACAATTACAAAGCATGAGATGGTGCAGTTCGAGTTGGTGTCAGAGTGTTATTCAAACGCTTAGCCAGTGGAATGAGGGTACCCATGGGGGGGGGGGCCAGGGTCCAAATCAGGGGGACCGACTAAAAATGTATATTCGATATATATATATGGCACATATATATTATCACTCAGCCATTATCGAAGTTAAAATGCAATATCCAGTGATGGACTTTACAAAAATGTATTATATATACCCAAACAGTGGAAGAACTTAAAAGAATAACTAACTTTGGTAAATACATCCTAGCACCATTATACACACGATTTAGCATGCAATCTAAATGTCTGTATAGTTAATTGTATATGTAAGGACATTTGCTGATACAGTATGTGTATGTAAGTACCTCCCTGATTACCTTGTTCCACATAAAATTCAGTAAAGTGTTCAGTAATATTGCTGAAAAAGTTATTTTCCCTAGAGGTGTCAATTAACATACAAAAAGAGACTATATCATTATTATTTAAAATTTAGTTTATGTACTACTGTCTATGGGAACTGAATAACATGCCTAAATGTCATACAAGTAAGAATTTTTCCTAATACAACAATGTGGGAAACACGGACCTTGCATTTCAGATAGATACATGGTTGGAACTACTGTCATTGTGTAAAGAATAGTATCGTGGAAATGTTTTTCTTAAGACATGTGGCACCAAGCGATAACATTTTGAATATTGTATTTGTTAGTTTAACACTGATGGCTGTGACATTGTGTCAAGCATACATTCTCAGATTGGATTTTGCATAAGCAATGATAAGGCCTCAGTAGTGCAAAAATGATGAAGCCTTTGATATCATATTTAGTCTCACATAAAATACAGCTATACTGCTAATTCTAAAGTTGTTATTCATATTTATATTATATTTGGTAGATGTTGTGAATATTCTTTGAAAATGTAAGGCAAATCAATTGAGCGGCTTTGATTTTATAACAAAATTAACAGTTTTTAGTGGAACATTTTGAAGTTGGTTGAATATCATTGATTAATTTCAATAATTCACGCTGATAATTAAATATTTCAAACTAACATTTTCTAATGAATATTAAGTCTAGTATTCTAAACAAAGATTTTTGCATTGATTCATTGCTCTGCCTGTACACTGTTCATCTTACAAAACTGACTCTCCATACCAAACATAAGAAAAGTCCAGATTAAATTTTTTATCGAAACTAGTCTAGCAAATACACTGTATATACTGTAGATTGTTGCAATTTTGCTGAAAGATAGCAATAATAGTTGTGAAAATATCTGTAACTCAAATTTTAATTTAGCCTTTCCCCTGTATCACTGGTAATCATCAAACAGTGTACAGCTTATTTTGTCCCCAGTGTCATGCTCCATTCATAACTCAGAAAAAAAATTATAGCACTAAATCATGATGTTATAATTATGTTCTTCTAGACTATTTTCAAAGTAACTTATGTTTACAGGACAGTTAGAGCCCAACAAAAATAGAAAATGGGTGTCCCAAGCGTTATGCCTAATTGTCAATGTTCTGAAATCCTCTGCCCCAGCCAATGAACTAAACATTCCTTTCACAAAATAATTAAATTAAAGGACTGAGCCACCGTTGTACTTGTGCTATAGGCCAAATAGAACAAGAATATCATTAATTTGCGGCTTCTAGAAGTGGGATAATAAATTATTGTTCAATTGTGTTAACTTTTATAATATAAAACAGATTCATGAGCATTACCGTATATCAGACTAAAAGAAATGAAAAAATGAAACTTACAATAGTACTAGTACGAAAACTGCAGTTATTAGGAAGCTTGTGAGTTTCTATAAAGAATTAACTTACAAAAACCTCAAATCTAACGCTTGGGACATGTCACACTCAGGCTTCATTCTTTTTTGCACCAGGCCAATGTACTCTACAACTAGAAAATTCAGTAAAGCTGTAATAAGTGTAATAAAATGTTTAATTTAAAAAATATCCTCAAAATATAATGTTATGATCCTTATAGAAATATTATAGTGATTGCAGTATGAGCAAATGGACAGAATGGTGCTTGTTGAGTTTGTTTGACTCAGAAAAAGCTGTTATTGGTGAATTCATTGCAGTTTGTTATTGCTTGTTATTTAGCATGCAGGAAGTGTCAACACTTCTCACAGTTGTTTAGTGTCAGATTCCATTCATGAAATTCATGACCTATTCTTTAAATTGGGCAGTTACTTTGGACATTGGATAAGACACACATCTTAAAAGTCAGCTGTTTCAACAGTCAACCTGTCATTTATATGAATCAACTCTGTATTTAAAAGTTATTTGTGTAAGTGTTTGTGTAAGTGTTTAGTGTGTTAACATATTATATTGTTTACCAAGGTTTTACATTAATATACAATTTGATTGAGAAATATGAGTCACTATTATGCATGAGTCATTTGATGTCATATCAATATGATGTAACTATATTTATTAAGCCAGGTCATATTTATTGGACCTATTAGTTTCAGCAAGAAACAGAAGTGATTGGTGGTAGTGAGAACAGAGAGAGTTGAAGATCAAGAGGGTGAGGGAGGAGAGCAGAGAGAATCAGATGGTGAGCAAGAGAGAGATAGAGAGGAGAACTCTGATGCAGTCAGATGGAAATGAGGATGAGGCAGATAGAGTGCAGATACGGAGGAGTTCTAGGAGCAGCCTGCACAAATATGAGTCAATTGATTTTAGGTATTGATGTTGTAATTAAATGTGTTGGACCACATTTCTCAAGCAGGGGGAGTATGTGGTAGGATTTTCATAATGATTTGTATCTCTACTTGTAAATTTGTAATTATGACAATTAAATATTCCAACTTAATCAGCTGAGTCAGTTGTTTATTGTTTATGGTTAATTGTATCATGTATTTGTATGTCAGTTAATAAACAAAACCAAAACTGACTATGTCATGTAGTTTGTAAACACCTAGAATTAAATAGTTCGGAAATGGGATATCCTTTGGTATTCATTATTGAGCTGAAGATACACAAGTTCCTACATTTCTATTTATATTAAGTCAAAACCTGGTAAGTTAATTTCTTGTACATTGTGAATAGGTATCAATATATAAATGTTTTTATTGCTTTCATCCTGATCAACTAATAGCAAAGTACCAACCGTGTATTGCTGATTCAGAATAAGTATAACTTTGTAACATTAATTCACTTTCATATTATCATGAGCATGTTCTGTTGTAATATAGGATTTTAGAAGCAATCCATGTTATTCATGTTATTATGGCAATGATGCTATAATCACTGATAATGGTCTAAAATGCTATTTATATCATAACTTGTTTAGGAGTATCCAAAGTGATAGTACTGGCAACTGGAAGCTAGCAGCTTCACTGTATAGAATCAACTTCTAACAAAGGGTAATTAAATAATTATGTATTATGCTGGTATCATATGCATTTAAAAAGTTCATACAGCTCTTAGAACTATTTGGTACATTTATATGTGTTTGTTATTTGAGCACAATGCTATTGCTTTGCAGAGTTGACCATTGACAACTGAGATTTCGAATAAACATGAAAGAACCTAAATTTGTGTCATCGTCCTGTTACATTATTCTGTTTTTGATTTTCAAAATGATGTAGACACAAGCAGTAGCATAACAGCAGATCTCACAGGTAACTGACATCATGTGACTCCAGGACTCACATTGGCTGAGGTAATCTCTCAACTAACAACCAATAGGCATCCTGGAATCACAAGATGTACTCTTGAACCCAGTTTCGAAAGCTATGTGATCTTCTGTAAGCCTTGATCACATTTTAACTAAAGTTTAATTTGTTTTAAATATGACAGTGAATTTGCTTAAAATTATTATGCTGCTACTAGTGATGTCCCTGCATTAGGATCAGAGAAGAAAGATTATACCAGCCTGCAGTCCACTGCAGCTTTGTTATTGTTTCCTGGATTACCATACAGCAGCACAGTGCAAAAGCAAGCCTTTGCAGCCACACCTTATGTTTCCAGTCATCCTGAGCTATCTGTCTCTCATAGCACTCGCTCTGTATCTGTAATGGATGGTAGATCGTCTGAAAAGGTGCTAAGGCCTACAGTGAAAACCTCTGAATGGCAGGAAGCACGTAAAAGCAGACACCAGAAGCTGCAGGAGAGAACAAAGGAAATGAATGTTGTCATTGGCAAGAGAGTAACTGACAATCTTGCTGGAGCTGATGACATGAAGCCTATATTTTTGTACAATGTTGTCAAAAACTGGTGTGATAACCATGTTACAGATGAAGTGAAAGCAAATGGTGTGATTCCCAAATCTGTGAAGTGTGTATCTCATGGGGAGACTCAAACTAAGTCTTTCAAAGCGTTTATTAGAGAAAATGACTACGAGAAAGTTATGTGTGAAGACTTTTGGGCCAGCAGAATAAGATGTAGAGATTGGATTCGCATTTGACCTTTATCATGAGCTCTAATTCTTTATCACTGTTATCTTTTAATGTGTCTGGATTATATAATGACAGACTTGACTATGTTAAGAATGTGTTAGCATTTGCAAGAAATATGGCTGCTAAATTCTGTTCTGGACAGACTGCAGAATTTGAATGATAATTACTTGGGTATTGACAAATCTGCAGTATCAGACAATGACCTATTACAAGGCAGACAACATGGAGGAATAGCTTTTGCTTGGCATAAATCTGTTGCTACCAGTGTCAAACATGTTAAAGTCAAGTCTGATAGAATTGATGCTATGACACTTACCCAATCCAATGGCAATATCCTTCTTCTGATCAATGTTTATTTACCCTGTGACAACAGACGGAATAACATTGTGTCTGCTGAGTATGAAGAATGTTTAGATATTATTGAGGAGCTGTTGATATTGCATCACTACAATCAAGTAGTTATTGGAGGAGACTTCAATACACACTATAAAAGGAATAATGTTCATGCTCAGTGTTTAACCAATTTCGTCACAAGGAATGCTATGGAATGCAAATTCATGTCATAACAAAGTGACATTCGTTTCTAATGACCTAAGAGCCATGTCCTGTATTGATCATTTCATAATGAGTAACACAGTTTCAGTGTCAGACTTTACTGTGCTGGAGGACAGTTGTAATCCCTCAAATCACTTCCCTATCAAGTGTGATATAGAACATGACAGTGCCAGGATTAGCACTTCTGGAAGTGCAAAACAAGCTAATACAGGGATTGCATGGCACAAAATGACCGGCGATATGTATGCACAATTTCAACAATGCATCGATCAAAAACTGAACAAAATGAATTATTGTGAAAGCATTGTTTGTCAGAATGTAAACTGTGACAATGAAATGCATTATCAACAACTTGATGACTTTTGTGGGTCATTGTCGACAAATTTGCTCCAGTGAAATAAAGTCGTTGAAAGCTGACTCAGTGTTTTGGCACTGGGTATGGAAAGAATGCAGTAAGCCTTTTCAAGGTGTTATAGCAGATCTGTATAAAAACTGCAAAAGGAAATACCACTATGCAGTGCGGAGTATACGACGACAGGAGAAAGCTTTTCGTAATGCTCGGATGGCTAATCATATTGCGAAAAATAATTCTTGTGACCTGTGGAGAGAACTAAACAAAATGAAGTGCAGGAGTAAAGTGATTCCCCCTCATATAGATGGAAAAACAGAACAAAGATATCTGTAATGCATTTGCAAACAGATATGAAGTTCTCTATAATTCTCTGCCTAGTGGTTTAGAACAGTTGCAAAACAGGATTAATGCTAACATAAACAATGTGAAGCCCTGTCTCTTTACTGTTGAGCACATAAACAAGGCAATGCAGAAGCTGAAAAAGCAGAAAGGTGATGGTGATAAGGGATTAATTTCTGATTTGATGATTCGATCTTCTATGTAATGGAAAGCACTTCTAGCAAAACTTATCACAGCTATGTTCACTCATGGCTATTATCCAAGAGAACTGTGTATATCCACTATATCATCCCTTCCGAAAGACTCATTGGGAAATTTATGTGATGGACACAATTACAGGGGTATTGCCCTTGCCTCACCAATAAATAAAGTCATTGACTGGATAATTTTACAAGAATACAGTGCAGTTTTCTGTACTAGTGACCTTCAATTTGCATTCAAACAAAATAGTTCAACTGCAATGTGTAGCATGGTGCTGAAGGAAGTGACAGCGTACTACTCTGAGAAAGGCGGCACACCATTCTGTACTCTCTTGGATGCTTCTAAGGGAGCTATATATATTGCAATATCTCGCATGTTATTCACACGTGTGAATATGCAACAACTAGCATATTTTTAATAGATAGCATGCAATTACTAGGCGCGTCAATGTGACACAACGCACACGCGCCAAGCGTGTATGTGTAAAAACGCACACGTGTGAATGTGCAATTGCTCGCAAGCTTACTTAATTTCTCAGTGAGCAAGTGGCTACGATTGCTAGCATCTCTAGCTGAGCTGTCACTAGCAGTTACACGCTTTCCTAATATTTAATTCATAAATGATATTAGTATTGATTGGCACTAATAGCTCGTTAAACTAATTAGTCCAAATCCGGGATCTTACATTAGGTGACCGAAGTCTTATCAAAAGTATGGAAATTCTGAGCGCGGCCAAAAGCCTAATCTGTCAGAAATTCTTTCTCTTATTTATCTGTCTATATTTACTGCTGATTTAGCATCAGATTCAATTCAGATAAATTTCAAATCAGTATGTAATTGTTGAGTCTAGTTTGATCTTTTGTGTTTTTCAGAAAATTTTCTAGTCTTTCCATTAAAGGTCACTAGAATCTGAATTCTTAGAACAACGATAACACTAGTTTAAAAAGTTTCATACTATTTAATAAATCACACTTTTGACTATTAATTCAATGACTACAAGTAGACACAATCAAAAATAGATACAAAAATGCACATACCTCAATCACTTTTAGCACAACATTCCTGGGTCATACACTTGTCATATAACCGACATTTAAATTCTAATTACTAACTTTCAAGTTCTATCTTTTCTATTCTCTATCTTCTGTGTGCTCAGTTCTTTCCAACTGGCTGCTCTTTCTTCCTTCTCTCTGGATCCTTCTCTATGCTCTCCCTCTAATTCTAGCTCTCTCTCTCTCTCTTCTCTTCTCTATTCTGACTAACCCCAGCCCTTTACCTTGATTATGTAGCTGCTACCTGAAACCCCCCCTCTATGGCCTGCTGTAGGGTGGCATGATGAGCCATGCCAGCTTCCTGCAGCAGCCTGCTTGGAGATTAGAGCTATTTTTAGTTTTACCCTTCTGTGTTTTACTGACCAAGGAATGTGTGCTCAAATTTCAATATGTTAACTAGTAATTCTACTACATTCAATTCAAAAAATTCGTAATATATTATTAAGTATACGTTAGTGAATCATTTCAAATCAGTTTCCCTGCATATGGGAGAAATACATTAATACTACAGTAGAACCCTTATAGTGGGTATGTGTACAGAAATACATAAGTTAAGACAATAAAGTACAATAAGACATGGAAGATGTCAGATATCTCATATATCCTCACAAGTTTCATCTTCATCAAACTACAAACATCAAATATCATTATACATATTATAATCATCTAATTAATTATTACAGAACAATTACATACATATATGTTACATACAAAAGTGCTATATATTACCATTTTGGCATTAGTGAACTGCAAAACGGATCATTAAATAATTGACATAATTGGGTCAGTTACTAGTTATCAAACACATTCTATATATTATTAATTGATGGAGGTCGTAGGGTGCTCTTCCTGGCACCATACGATATCCCCAATATCCCCTGTGGGTGTTGACATGGGTCATTATAGCCTCATGTCTAACACACATCCCTCTTTACAATAGTGATTATTCTATAATTTATAATATCATTAATGAAATGAACAATCATGGCTCTTATACGTGTCTCAGCTCGATATGCTCACCGGCGGTCTCTTCAGTCAATCTTGTTCAGTCGATCCGTCGTCTTCCCGCTCTTTTGTCTTTCCTCAGTTATTGATGGTACTGCCTTTCCCGTGCGCATGCGTCAGTTCTATATTTAGACAGTCACCTGATGCGGAAAGTTCTTGAAGACACTACACGAGGTTTCTGGAAGTTGCGGACGAAACACTCGAAATGTCGTTGCTACAGACGTTGGTTTCCTTTTTAGGAGTTGTTGTTGGTGTCACGTTAGGTGAGTTCATCTTTTGAGAAAGTTTTATTCAGTGTAAATATATAAATTTTACACTTTTAAACTTTTTCTTTGGCAGCGTTGCAGTGCCTGGCAGGTCGGCAAGAGAGCAAAGATGGCGGTCCCAGAGAAGGTTCGATTGTGCCCCAAACTTGTGAAGCAAATGCAACTTGCTATGTAAGTGGCATATCAAAGTTTCTAAAGGCTGTGGTCTTCTACGTTTCAATCTGAGAGTTTGTTAACCGGCTTTTGTTGAAAATTCTTTTGTCTTCTGATTTTCTTTTTCTTTTGTTTCAGTTGGTGCGCCACGAGGTATTTGGTACAGTGGCCGTGAGGACTCTAGGCTGCAGTGGATACTGTCCTCGTACTAGGGCTCATTTGAAAGTTTATTGTTGTTCGGAAAACCTCTGCAATCTGAGTGTCAAGACGAGCCATTATTCTTCAGGATTTATGGCAGTTATCGTGGGTTTGGCGAGCTTCGTCACTTTTGGATAATTATGTAGAGACTTTTGCATTTTTATGTGGACTTGATGGGTTGAACTGTCTTTTACCAGCGGGTCGTTTTTGTTCTCGTTGATCCGTTTGGGACTGACAGTTCCCCTTTTCACTCAGGCGCATGGATATGGCCGCCGGCAGAACTTTACGTGAGCATTTGGAACTGAGACAGTTTTAAAATTTCTTTGGAGCCAGGATTCTCCACTTACCTTTTAAATGATATTTCACCTTGCATTTACAAATCAAAACAGGTATTTATATATATTTACAAAACATTTTGACACTTTCAGTATTAATCTATTTTATATTCGGTATGAACATGTCATTCTTGCCTTTTATGCGTACCCATTGTCAAGAAAAAATTTCAAATTATATTGGCTTTATGAACGTTTATAACTTCAGGTATAGTTCATAACATTTCTATTTGTTATTATACAGGGTGTAGGTTTTTAGGCATATTGTTGGATGAATATGATAAAAAATATGTCTTTTCTTATGTCATCGTAAATCATTTCCAGTCAGATTTGACTATGTATATGGATATATCAAATGTTTTATTGATTGATTGCATGTTTGATCACTAGTCTATGTTGTGATGGCATATTTAGATATGCAGTTTAATGATTAATATTGTGTCTGTTGACCAGGATCAGTATATCTAAGTACAGTATTATATAATGGTATATACCTATTTAACCATTTTACTCAAGAGTTTACTTGATGATTATACGTGTCATTTTCAGATTAACGATTGTATTTACATAAGTCTTCCATATCCAAGAGTTTACTTAGCTTTAAAAATATGTGATAAAAGTTGACGAGATTGTATATCTCTTACAGGGATAAATGATTGATACCAAATGATATGAACGGGTTTAGGAGGTTGAGGCTATTGCCTGAGAAATGTTATTGTTTTATCTAGTTGGTGCTGGGCATTTATCTGGTAATAGGTAATGGTGTTAAACGGATGAACAGTAATGTAATGAAATTGTAACAGTGATAAAAAGATGTAATTAAAACATTTATATTTTGATTATTTTTGGTGTTACTTATATGGGATCTGAAAATTGTTGGTGGGCTTATATAGCTTCTATCATCGGCGGGAAAGAATTTTCATGACTATGACTAGCACTAGAGTCAAGGAGGGGATATGCAATATTATATTGATCTATAAGCCAGATCTTTGCTCGGTATTGGCGTTGAGCCATACGACGGATGGTCCACATGTGAGCCCAGGGCGTAGATACTGTATCTGGGACATTTATATACATTGTTCCGCATAGTAACTTACTGGGTCCGGTAGCTCCAAAGGTTAACGTGAGAGCTCCTCCACACAAAGAGTTTCTGTAACCCAATATTCGGGGTTGAAGAAAACCTATATAAACAATTTCGTTTATCATACCATTCAAAATGGCTATGGGGAACATTAGTCTTTCCGTCCCAGACACTATCTCTAAAGTAAGCCTCACTTGAGGATATCCCAGATATAATTCTGGGTTCAAAGAAGGTAATTTAAATGATGAAAAGTGGGTATATAATTTTTTGAGAATTTTGATTACTATCCACGAGAGGATGACAAGAGTTAAAAGTACTACCAGCCTGAATTACGAGTGGGATAAAATTATACTCACCATTACTGCAATCATTGCATGCGAACGCAGGTTTTGCTTGGCTCAGGAGACCTGCTCCTACCACAGAAGATATCTTCTGATGTTGTGCGAATGTGTAGCACACACATAAACAACTTAAAGCCCCAATAATTGAACAGATCAATGACAGACCCAAGAGCCAGAAAGAGCCACCAAACCACTTGCTAGTGTCTGTGGCTTTTGGTGCATCTCTTTCCAGTATCAGAGCTTCCCTTTCTATTTGTTGGAGCAAATTCCTTTTGAGATCAATGATGTGCAAGTCTTCATCTGCTTGATCATTCTTCGTTAGGTTACTGACGGTCTGAATAAGTTTAGGAATTAGTTCAGCCGTATTGCTCCACATATCTGATTCTATACTATAGGCTTTTAAATCTGTTTTTAAATCTTCAATAATCGAATTTGTGAAAGGATTTAAGGGGTTCTCCACGGAAACTTCTGACACTTTGATCTGTTCACACAAATAACCTTTTAAGAAATATGATGGTGTTAATACATTACATCTACACAAAAGATTTTTGGAAACTAGGGCGTAGGTGAGGGAAGTTAAAGGGGTCAGGTTGGTTTGCATGCTCACACCAGATCTGATGCTGTTGTTGTAGGCCAAAGATGAGGAGGGACTCTTCGGATTCCAATATTTGTGCACCCCATTGATTTATAGGTTTAATAATCAAGGGGCACTGTGCGTAAACTTCATCGGTATGATGTTGTTCATATAAGCTTACAGCACATGATGGCACAGTTCGTCGGAGGAGTGGAAAAGTTAGTGGACAAACAGTGAGGTGGTGGGCACGAACATTATGGCATGCATCTAATTGTTTCTGATTGATAATGACGTAGTGTGTCTCTGAAAGTCCAAAATAGGTGTCAGTTATGTCGATTTTAGAAGCTAAGTTAGAAAGTTCCGTTGTCTGGTTTAGTGGAACAGGGATACTTACAATATTGTAGAGGGCCATAACGGGGGTATGTTTCTTTATGACTTCCAGAGGGATTTGAACTATGGCCCCCCTCGGTGTAACCGAAACTCTAACCCTGTTATCCATGTAGATCTGATTTAAATTATTAGTAACAAACTGGTAATCGGGCTGCCATTCTTTTAATTGTTCAGTTGCCATGGTAAGTGTTTTCTGTAACACTTCACGGTCTAATAACCCATGTTGTAGAATACCCCTTTGTGCGTCTCTTAAGTTATTTAAAAGCTGTAAGTCAGAATAATAGACTTCAGGTAATTGTGAAAAAGCAAGTGTAGCCAAATCAGCCCTTAGTTGTACCAGTTTGGATAACAGAGGTATTGTAATGGTCTTTTTGTCCAGGTCTGAAGTAATAGTAATAAAAGCATTGAAAAGTCCACTTACCTCTTGTCTAGTGCGAGCAATTTGTTGTTCCATCTGGGCTAATTTCATGTATGTATTCGTCTGCTGCTGCAAGTCTAACGTAATGTAATGAGCTAATTCTCTTTTAAGGGATATCATTGACTTTCCTTGAACTTCTTGTTGCTGGGCCAGTATAGAGAGACCTTTTTTGAGATCTCTGTCTCTTTTGAGGTCGATTAAAGTTTTGATTCCTTGACCAGCAGCCCATCCTATTCCACCTAAAATTAATCCTGCTATTGCTCGCTTGCGCCTAGGGGGTGGATTTGGTTGGATATCAACACGCAAGTCTTGGAACTCTTGTTGTAAATTCTCTATACGGCGTTCCCAGTCTTTAGAAATGTTCAAGTACAAATAGAGGGAAGGGAGTTGGTGTTTACAAATTTTTCCTATGTAGTTATTGGTCATGTTTGGATTTGTACAAACTGAGGTTACGGTAGGAGGGAGGTTAACAGGGGTAGAAGTCCAGTTTCGAAATGGTATCATAAAGTTCAGGGTCATCAGATGGGGACTTATGACTAGTGAACCCATGGGTTGGAAACCAACTCCATATTTTTCACGCAGGATGGTATCTTGAACATTTCTTTCAGACTCTATCTTTTCACTAAGTACAGCAACAGAACAAATACATATAATGAATATTAACTTACTTGGCATTAACAGCATCATGATGTAGGTTTAACCTTGACTTTGATTCGACAAATGTGTATGACTGTAATATAAATCAAAATTATTTGCGATCTGTGTCAAAGTAATCCCAATCAGTGGAATCCCCTATCAGGGTTGCGTTGCTTGCGGTGTCTGTGCCTGCCAACTTCTGAAGCACGCGCTGGAATGTCCAGGTGTTGTCTGCATCGATGCAGGGCGAAGGGGGTTGCTCCCAGCAGCGCTCGCGCCGGATCGTGTGCTTCTGTTTATCGGCCCATAAAAGGCTGCGTGCGTTCGTACAGGAGCATTCAAGAGGGTTTTTTGTAATGTCTAGTGTGGTGGGGCGTTCTAAGTTTAGCTGTTGTAGGGCACTAACGTCTATGAGTCGGTTCTGCTTGAGGTCGATATAATCTATTTCCCCTAAAATGGAGGTGAGGGCTGAGACTTCATGGAGTTTATTGTGAGACAGATCTAATGTGAAAAATGTTACTTTAGTGATGGCTATATTTAAGTTAGTTAGGGCATTGTGACTTAGATTTAAAAATTGTAGGGAGGTGCTGGGGAAAACTAATTGAATATAGGTCAATGCGTTATTGGAGAGATCTACGTATTGAATTTGTTGGAAATGGGTGAAATACAAGATGGGGTTCTGGATCACATTGTTGGACAAGTCTAAATGAATCATATTCATGTGGTGGGGCTTCGTTCAGTATCCCACATCAGTTAGATTGTTGAAGTTCGCTTGAAATTTCCTGGTGGTTGCTAATTCTATTCCATTGAGCCAGCTGAGATTTTCATGTGATTGGTTGTATATCTGAAGGTGTCTGATACAAATAGGAATGCCTAACATGGTTTTATGAAATGAAATATGAGCGTTATCTAGTCTAAGTTTATTTAAGTATATATTTATACCAGGGTGAATGGTATTAATGGCTTGGGAATCATTGCTGATAATGTGTAATTCATCTAATAATACATTGGGCCCTAGCAAACTACTGGGAAATGGACTATTAGCCTGTATGTGCACCTTAGATACATGGCAGGGGAATTTCATTCTGTCACAAATTAATTGAGACAGAGATGTTGGATAGCGCCATTTGTTCGCAGTTATCGATACAAAGTGAAGTTGTGGATTAAAGCGTAAAAGATTGGAGGCTGGGATTAATAAGGAATCGGCTTTAAGTATGAAGCTTTTCAAAGAGTGGCATTTAGTTAGAGCATTAGGGAGGATTTCTAGCAATTTTGGAAAGGTTAAAGATAAATGTTCAATCCGACATTCTCGGCCAAAGTAAATGGTTCCAATTGTTACAATATCTGGTCCATGAATTTGTAGGTGTTTAATTTTACCAAATTGTGGGAAACGGGACCATGTTTTTTGATGTAATCTGAGAAATAATTTTCTGAGCCCTCCTAGCCATTGTTACGCTTCAGTGGTATAACTAAACACGTTCAGACCAAGAAGGGTGTCTAGCTTCATATACAAAAACCGTTGCCTTACATCAAGTGGGATTTGCAGAGCATGAATAGGCCAGTAAGACAAGTCCAAATTTGTAATCCTAGAACCCTTCCGTATAATCGACCCCAAAGATAACATAGACAGGTTCTGGGAAGGGGTAAACCGTAGGTGACTCACCATGGCAAGGTGATGGGGTCTGATCCTGGCATTCCATTCTTGCTCAGAAATTTTTAACCCTGTGTACAGGCCTTGCTGGAGTTGTCGTACTTCTTTCTCAGCGCACGTGGTATTCATACAGTTTAACGTGGTACATTGGCAATAATAGAACATAAAAACGAATAGTAATACGGCAAAATACTCACCCAGAGACATGACGACTACTTCTCTTTTTGATAATTTACCGAACAAAGACAATAAACATAATTTATGCAATATTTCAGGGGCGCCTCGTTTATTGATTAGTCGTCGGAGTGTGT
Source organism: Alitta virens (assembly GCA_932294295.1). NCBI lineage: Eukaryota > Metazoa > Annelida > Polychaeta > Phyllodocida > Nereididae > Alitta > Alitta virens. The sequence continues at coordinate 20,111,706 of OW028582.1, forward strand.
CGTCAGTTGTTGAGAGCTTTCTCTAGCTTCAGATGAGTTCTCTATTTCTACTGGATGCTCTCTCAACACCTGACATGTTTTCTTAATGTCATTCAACATCGTTAGTTGGGAATGAAACTGGGTTTGTAAATCGATAGGAAGGGAAGCAATTAATTCTGTTAATTGACCAATTGTTGATGCATATGATTTCTGTATTTTAATTTTGGCTATACGTATTCGTCGAACATGGATGGGTTGTGTAATCAGGGTTCCATCCAGAGCACACAAAGTAACAAAATTATCAGGGTGTTTACGGACTAGCACGAGTGGACCCACATAATTGAAGTTAAGTTTACGGCTATTGGTGACAAGTCCGGTTTTGTATTGAGGAACCCAGACATAACAAAATAGTCCTGGTACCCAGTTGTTTCTGGTGTGTCGGCGATTTCTTTGTCTTCTAGCCTCCACTTGTCTTCTTAACGTTCTTTGTTCAATGATATCTCGGCGCATCTGGGCCATTCTTTCATGAAGCATACTAATATACTCCTTATATGATTCAGACGTGTTGTCAATAGGGATGACCTGTAGTGTGGCTAAGTCAGTTTTATAGTTACACACACGCCCGTAAAAGAGTTCGAACGGCGTATAGTCATCGTACATGGGAGTCATATTCACACCCCAGACAGCAAATTGGACCTCCTGGAGCCAATCATGGTTTCTATTTTTGGCTACAAGTGTTAAAAGACGGGTCTGTATTGCCCCTATGGCTCTCTCTGCAAAACTGAAGTGATGGGCAAACACAGGAATGAATTCCAATTCTATCCCTAAAATTTTGCAGCTAATTTCAAAACATTTGGCCGTGAAGGATCTATCACTGTCGGCCAGGATTTTTCCAGGAGGACCCATTCTCGATACTATGCATAAAAGGCAGTCAGTAATCTCTTGACTCGTTCTGGTTTTTAAAGGTTCAGCGCATACAAACCGTGAAAAATCGTCTGCGATTACAAGAAGATATTTATATCCTTCACATGATTGGGGTAATACCTTAATATCGGCATACCATAGGTCCATTGCTTGTCTGCTTCGGGGGATAAATTCGGGATCAAAGTCGAAGTTGTCGAATTTACTAGGTGGAGGACGCTTCTGCAACCATATAGGGCAGTTTTCAACAAACTGTCTAACAGTACTGTACAGGCGCAATCCATAGAACTGTCGTTTCAAGAGATTGTACAATTTTGAACAACCAAGGTGGTGTTGCCTCGGATCTAAGTGAGCTCTTGCCACAACTTTCAGGGTGTCTTCTTCTGTTAACACGGGGCGGACCCACAGAGGTTCATTTTCACGGGATAGGAGGTGCACTAGCACTCCGTCAACCAGCCCAAAGGATTCCGCCTGAGTTAAGACACGCCGGCAAAGTCGCTGATCAGAAGGGAGGAGACCTTGAGATAAAAATCTATATAAATTCCCCCATTCCAATGACAATTGTTGGTGTTGTATGAGCTCTTCTTTACTAAGAGGCATCATTAAGTCTAAGTCACATTCTTTTAGTATAGCATCAAAATACGAATCTATGCTAGTTTGACTGGGTATATGAGTTATTTTAATGTCTTTTCGACATAACTCTGACCAAATTAATCTTCCTGCATTAATTTCGTCCAATGGAATCTCTCGTAGGTCCTCCAATGTGACTATGAAGCGTCCTTCTTTGTCAACATGAGTCAAGGGCCTACCTTGAGGATCAAAAGGGTTATTTGGTCTATGGTCTTCTTCACTTTCATTTGTAACTGGGGGAGAGTCCAAAACGTCAGAAAAAGGGGGCATAGGTGCATCTGAGTGTCGACCCTCAGCGGCTACCAGCCCACCCTCCTGAAATGGAACTGTTCTCTCTACCCCTTCACTCTCACTGCTCTTTTCTGAGTGAGTCATAGATTTACTGCTAAGATTAGCAGAATCTAGGGTTACATCTGGTTGTAGTTGGAACCCTTGTTCCTCATCTCTAAAGCGCAAGGGCACATTTCTGTTTTGCCGCAATTTATATCTCGGCTCGGTATCTTCTTGGATTCCTAGAATGTTAAGCACGCTCTCTGTGTTATCGGTCCATAACTTATCTTCGCGAGCAAATGGCCAAACCCACGTGTCGGGGTCCTCTGCACTAAATACTTCGCGTGATAAGAAATCGACCGATCTCAGTAAAGTGGAACCAGACACATGACGCACGGTAAAGGAATAGGGTATGAGTTTCTCAAGTAACCTAACAACCGTGCGGGAGGCGTCTTTATTCTGATGGGATTTTGGCCTCAAAATGCCCATGGCTCCACTACTATCTGTTTCAACTTCAAAATGTTCGCCAGCCAGGTAATGCTTGAATGTGATGATGGCCAGAGTGATACCAAACAATTCCAGCTCTGCCGATGACTCAATTTTAGGTGGATTCCTGAATGCCTTAGAATCATAAGCTATTACTGCCTCATGGATTCCATTCCCATCAATACTTGGTCTTTTTTGTACAAGCATACACCCCATTCCCTCAAGACTAGTGTCTACTCTGACAGTGTATTTGAAGCCAGCTATTGGTACTTCGAGTACTTCAGGGTGAACTAGAAGTTCTTTCAAAGTATTAAAAGCCTTTTGGTGTTCTTCTAACCATTCAAAGTCTTTTCTAGAGCTGGTAAGGGGATATAGGGGCTTAGCGATCTCTCTAAAATGGGGAAGATGGCCTGCGAGAAAATTTGCAAAACCCAAGAGTCGTCGTACACCCTTTCTTGTGGTGGGTTCATACATACGAGCTGCCACCGACACCTTGGACTTCGGTACCCTCACCAGCAGTCCCTCCTTGCCCAATGTAAAATCGAACCCCAGAATGGTGGTCTGATGTCCACAAAACTGAGATTTCTTGAGGTTCAATTTCAAATTGTAGAGCTTGATTCTCTCAAGAATCTCTTCCAATGCTTGGATATGTTGCTCTAATGTGGCGCTCATAATGTATATATCATCAGCGTAGTGGGCTACCTGTTCATGATACTTTAGATCGCGCAGTACCATGTCGAGGGCCTCACACCACGACTGTAACGATCGGGTGCCACCCATCGGAAGACGCGTAAGACGGTACGAGACCGAATTGCTGAGGCTAAGTCCGAGCAATTTCCGGCTGTCTTCGTCTAGAGACACTGAATAGAAGGCTTGAGAAACGTCAAGTGCTGTAATATACTTGACATTTTTTAAACACGCGAGCTTAACGTGTAGTTCAGGTCTCGTAAGGAGAGGGTGACACTTTGGGGTGACCATATCATTGAGTTGGCGTGCATCTAGGATCAATCTGACGCTTTTCCCATCAGGTTTGGCACGGACAAAGACTGGAGAAAAGCAAGTGGCAGGTCCCTTTTCAATAATGCCATGCTGATATAATTTATTTAATTCATATGACATGCCTTCTAACAGATGAGGGGCTACCGCATATGGGCGCAATAAAAACGGTTTAAATGTATCTTTCACCTCGATTTTAGCTTGATATTCCGGAATAAGACCTATCTCATCATAACAAGCGAAGGCTTCGCTATGTTTATGAATTAAATCTGTTATGACACTCTGGCTATCAATATCAAGCACAGAGTCAGGGAATTGCAAAGTAGCGTCTACTATTTGATCTCGGTTCAGTGTAAGTCTAAGGTCCGAATCGTCTAGCCATGGGTATTTAGCTTTGTTCTGTCTTACAAGTTCAGTGTTTGGCAAGTGACTGATGGGCCGTCCTTCCATCTGCACATTTATTTGACTGTCAGGACCTCTAAATAGCTGTTTGTCAGGTCGGTCTAGTTCTTTTGTCTTCGTGGTTCTTTGAAACAGAGAATATCGCTGGGGTGCCAGAGATTTCTTCACTGAAAAAAGAGCAATGGAATTCTCTGTTTTCGTCTCACCCTTTAGACAGACAAGAGCTGTATCCAATTCTCCTACACTACCCATAATTTCTCCCTCCCTGATAACTAAATCAAATTTGCTATTGTTTACGCAAGCCACGTAAGCCATAGTGTGAACAAAATGCAAATGAGTATTTGTTAAATGGGGTTTCAAAATTGGAGTGGGTCTAATGACCACGGGGTGACGTATCATGGGGCATATGTCATGTGGCATTTTCACAATAATCATTCCCATCTCCTGAGGTCTTAAACAGATTGTTTCATCGGCCACCACATAGTTAATAGGGTATTCAATTTGTACCTCCTTGGTGGCGACTTTAATGACGGCTCGCAGCTCCTGGAGAATATCGTTTCCCATTAGGATTAAATCATTTGTAAGCCCATCTGCCACGAAAAGGGGTATACTAATATGATTACCTATGAGAGTAGTGAGTTCAACTCTAATGACATGTTGTGCTAGAATTTTCCCATCATCACCTGCAAAAAAGGTCATGTCTTCAATAGGCTCTAAAGGTAAGTTTTCTAATACCGTTTGTTTGGATATCAGAGAACGTACTGCTCCTGTATCTATGACTACCCTTATCCTTTCCCGCTGGTCCCTCCCCAGATAACATGTAAGCCCATTAATTTCGTCCATGGTGAGTGTGGTTACTCTTCTAGGAGCGTTAATAGATATTTCTTGAGGAATTAAAGTGTACCCTGCAAGATTCGTAACAATGTCATTTTGAATAGCATTTATTGGTAAGCGGGATATGTTGTTGGCATCACTTACTAATTCCGGCTCTGGTGTCTCTGGAATAGTTTCTAAAGTGCATTTAGTTTTGGGATTCTCAGTATGCACTTTTACTGAGCTCCCCGAGGAAAAGGCTCATTACGTTTAATGTCTTCACACACGTCTTGAGACACCGCGGAGTTGTTTGAACCGGCAGGCACTGCTTCACGCTCCTCTGCTCTATTATACTGAGGCCTGGAGGCTTGACGGTCTCGGCTAGCGGGGGCGTTTGGCGCCGGCCATGAGGGCGGAGGTGCTGCCTGGTACGATCCATACGGGGGGTAAGAATAGTTGCCGTAGGAATCTTGATACCCTTGGGATTGAGAATATGAGTTGTAAGGAGTAGGAGCCCAGTAAGGGGGGTATTGTGTAGTACCTGGATACTGATAGTTCTGCGGTTGCTGTTGCTGAGGTTGGGAAAAACGCGGATGACCAGAATAATGGGGAGGTCTAGAACTATGGGGGACATTAGGACAGTTTCTGGCTATATGTCCATAGCGGTGGCAGGAGTAGCATTCTACTTCACTGAGAGGTTTTCTCAGCACTGCCCTTCTCATATTGTCTCCTGTCTGAGCCCCAGTGTTGTAATACGGTGCTTGTGTGGCCAGGATATATTTGACTTCTGATTGAACGGGATTTTGGTTGATTTCCATCACAGGACCTTTGCTCTTGCGTGGGGCACCCCTGGGAGTAGCTTGACTACTTGTTTCAAGGCCCTCACGCTCATAGAAGCGAATTACCTCAGCTACCTCGTCAAGTGTTTCAGGGTCAATTTCCCGTATTCTAAGTCTTACCTGTACTGGTAACAGTTCAAGTACTTTGTCAATGAGCGTCTGCTCAGTATACCCCAATTTGTGGTTGAGCATTTTTAGCCTCCCAATTGTCTCTCCCCATGATTCACCCTCAGACCTTTCGAGATACCAAAATTGTTGTGAAGCCGAAGTCCTGGATCCCACATCAATATGGAATCTGCTGAAGAATTCATCTTTTAATGTTGCCAGTGTGAGGTTCTTGGGAAGATCCTGGAACCAAGATCTTGCAGCTTCTTTCAGCGATAACTTAAAGAGCGCAATGGCGGTATCTTCATAGCGTTTACCGGTGATACCGTGATATTGAAGGAAGTCCTGGAATGAATACCAGTGACCTCGTGCTGCTGCAGCTGTTCCCGTGCCGTTAAAAAGGTTTGGGAAAAACTGTGTAAGTTTCTTGCGCAGAGCCATAGTATCTATGGTGATATGGGGTTCACCATCAGAATCACTTGTCTCATCTGAGGAGTCTGGCGGTGGACCTCCTTTCTTTAATTTACTCTTTGGAATTATCTTATCTTTGGACCCACCCCATGCAGTAAACAACTTTCCCACTCCCTTTGGGGTACTTGACGAGGATTTAGCTTTTGGGGGTTGTGAACTTTTGGGGGTGTCTCCCTTTCGCGAACCTCTAAACCTCGCCCTAGCTGCATAAACATTCACAACAGGCTCTGGACTAGATTTAATAGGCCTGATAGGAGATAATAGAAACTCTGGACCTTCTTTTAGGTTGTAATTGCTGACACTCTTTTTGCTCTGATGAGGCCATTGTTTCTCAGGACGCAGAGACAAATGGGTAGCAAACTCAGCCATATCTTCATCATCTTCTGAGAAATCTGTTTGTTGTTCTAGCCTATGGCGCGTTATGATCGGTTTCTTGGTATCAGCTGTCTCTTGCTCCATCCATTGTTGATTAAAAGTTGATTCTAATGGACCTGGAACTTTGAACTGACGACCAAGGGGTCTACCCACAAGGTCTGGTGCAGCTGTATAAGGAGGTGTCAGGGAAGAGGGCAGAACAGGGGGGTAGCGGGGTGTGGAAGTCGCAGGGCCTTGTCTGCCTAGCTGGTTGCGAGGGTTAATGGTGGACATTAAATTTGAGAATTTATTGGTAGAATCTGCTACAGATTTTTCTAAGGCTTCTAGTCTTTGTCCCATCTGTTCCATCTCGATCTCATCAGTAAATGTCAGTTCAGCTTCTTCCCTTTCCCTTTCCCCTGTGGTTCTAACGACATCTGTTCTTTGTTTACTTTCTACTTCTTGAGGTCCCTGTCTTGACTTGCACATTTCCCCTGTCACTATCATACCCTCGTGATTGTGAGCCTATATTCCCCTGCATCACTTGTTCACTAGACATTGAAAACCAGGTTTCTATTTGTAAGCGCATATCCTTCAGATAAGATTTCGGTAGGCTTAGTTCAGAAATCAAAAACCTGTCTAGTTTTTGGGCTAGACGCCACATAAATACATGGTTAAAACTATCCAACGAGGGACCCATATACAAGCGCATAAACAAGTCAACATCAGCGGTGGGAAAAAGGGGAGATTGGCTGGGGTCATTAATCAGGATTTCCCACACGTTGGACATTATACCAATGCATTGCTCTCGTTTGAGATATTTTGTATTCAAAAGCATGACCAAAATCTGGGCTGCTGTTCCCGCAGACATGTTGATTGTTACAAGTGCAGAGGCTACTTGTCTAAAAATAGGGTGAATATATTCGAGAGACAAGCGTGCCCAATCTACAGGCCTTTTATGATCGAACCGCTCGGCCAAATATACCCCAAAGTGTGAGGCGATAGCATGCTGAGTCATAAAGACATTAGAATTGGTAAACAAATGCATATCCACTCGCACTGCGGGAATAACCTTAGGAGCCTCTGTGGGATCAACAAACATGGGAGCAAACTGCAAGGGATCTGCTGCTGCTTGTTGGGCCCTCGTTAGGCGTTCCTTCCACAGTTCCTCTTTGGAACCAAAGAAAGGTTTCATCTTGCCTTTTAGCAGACTCATTTTAACAATTTACTAACATTCAATCATAGATCAATAATCATAAAATTTCACTTACCTGGTATTAAACTGGGTCTAATTATCATTATCAGCTTTCCTATTTCTATAGGTTTTCTTTATATTTATTGTCTATCCTTCCTTACAGATAAAAATAGTCCAAGTATGATTACACAATTAGAGAAGGCAATCAGCCGGACATCAGAATTATCACACTTCTACCTAATACCCGGATTCTCCACCATATTGATTGGCACTAATAGCTTGTTAAACTAATTAGTCCAAATCCGGGATCTTACATTAGGTGACCGAAGTCTTATCAAAAGTATGGAAATTCTGAGAGCGGCCAAAAGCCTAATCTGTCAGAAATTCTTTCTCTTATTTATCTGTCTATATTTACTGCTGATTTAGCATCAGATTCAATTCAGATAAATTTCAAATCAGTATGTAATTGTTGAGTCTAGTTTGATCTTTTGTGTTTTTCAGAAAATTTTCTAGTCTTTCCATTAAAGGTCACTAGAATCTGAATTCTTAGAACAACGATAACACTAGTTTAAAAAGTTTCATACTATTTAATAAATCACACTTTTGACTATTAATTCAATGACTACAAGTAGACACAATCAAAAATAGATACAAAAATGCACATACCTCAATCACTTTTAGCACAACATTCCTGGGTCATACACTTGTCATATAACCGACATTTAAATTCTAATTACTAACTTTCAAGTTCTATCTTTTCTATTCTCTATCTTCTGTGTGCTCAGTACCTTCCAACTGGCTGCTCTTTCTTCCTTCTCTCTGGATCCTTCACTATGCTCTCCCTCTAATTCTAGCTCTCCCTCACTTCTTCTCTTCTCTATTCTGACTAACCCCAGCCCTTTACCTTGATTATGTAGCTGCTACCTGAAACCCCCCCTCTATGGCCTGCTGTAGGGTGGCATGATGAGCCATGCCAGCTTCCTGCAGCAGCCTGCTTGGAGATTAGAGCTATTTTTAGTTTTACCCTTCTGTGTTTTACTGACCAAGGAATGTGTGCTCAAATTTCAATATGTTAACTAGTAATTCTACTACATTCAATTCAAAAAATTCGTAATATATTATTAAGTATACGTTAGTGAATCATTTCAAATCAGTTTCCCTGCATATGGGAGAAATACATTAATACTACAGTAGAACCCTTATAGTGGGTATGTGTACAGAAATACATAAGTTAAGACAATAAAGTACAATAAGACATGGAAGATGTCAGATATCTCATATATCCTCACAAGTTTCATCTTCATCAAACTACAAACATCAAATATCATTATACATATTATAATCATCTAATTAATTATTACAGAACAATTACGTACATATATGTTACATACAAAAGTGCTATATATTACCGTTTTGGCATTAGTGAACTGCAAAACGGATCATTAAATAATTGACATAATTGGGTCAGTTACTAGTTATCAAACACATTCTATATATTATTAATTGATGGAGGTCGTAGGGTGCTCTTCCTGGCACCATACGATATTAGTTATAAATGATAAATCAGAGAACACAAGAGAAAATATATTTTGTCGGCTGACTCTTTATATAGATAAGATGAGTTAAATGAACGAACTATGTTATGCAAATGAGAAAAAGCAATAAATTGGGCTTTCGTCAATGTGAACTTGACAATATTCTTCCTAAGTCTGACTTAAAATAAACAAGAAAAACTGCTCATTGTCGTTTATAAATTATTTTACAAACTACTGTCAACATTTTGATTATTGGAGTAGCTTAAAATGCGGATTAAATTGCGCACCACACTCTACTCTGTTACATAAGGGTGTGACAGGTGACACAATCAGTTTGTTGTGTAATACTAGTGAATGTGGATAACGAGCAATAATAACAGCACTATGACATAATGATGAATACATATTGAAAGTCATATATTGCATGTACACACGTCACTAGGAGAAGCACATGCACGAGTGCAAGATATAGCATATACAGACGTGCTTGTTTTGGCATATACACGAGTGTGCTAGTACTGCCACATACACACGTGCTAGTAAACTCATATACACGAGTGGTGTGCGAGAATTTGCACATACACACGTCCATGCGTGAATGAAATATCTCGCAATATATATATATGTCTAAGGCCTTTGATAGGCTTCGTTTTGATAGACTTTTTGAGATTTTAGAACAGAGAGGCCTGCAACCACTTGCAATGCGCTTGCTATTATGCCTGTATCAGAATCAAACAACATGAACCTGTTGGTTATCGGAATACTCTGAATACTTTAATACTTCCAATGGAATAAGGCAAGGGGGCGTGGCCAGTCCAGTGTTGTTCACTCTTTATATGGATGTGTTAATCCAAAGATTGGAAGCCCAGAAAGTGGGATGCTATGTAGGACATGAATATTTTGGCGTATTATGCTATGCAGATGATGTCACTTTGATTGCTCCAACTGCTAGTGCCCTTCAAAAGATGGTTTTGACTTGTTAAGAATTTGGCAGAGACTATGATGTACTATACAACCCCAACAAGTCTGTATGCATTCAGCTAGGTGGCCCACAAATTTCTCCACACCCTGATGTTAAACTCAATGGACAGAGCTTAAAATGGAGTGATTCTGTCAAGCATTAAGGGAATATGATAAATGCTCACAATAATGATAGAGATGACATCAAACGAAAAAAGGGTGACTTTATTGCCAGAACTAACAGTATTCTTGCCAATTTTAGATCAGCTAGTAGACAGGCAAAAATGAAACTCTTTAAAAGCAAATGCAGTGTGTTCTATGGATCCCAAACATGGAGTCACCGCATTTGTTAAAGTGTGACAATCTAAAGGTGCAACTAAGTCACCGGTTTCTAAAGCTGATGAAAACTGTGTCTGCAAGCAGCAATAGAAAGACAAAGTGGATCACTATGAATAGATCAAAAACAGGCACTGTCCAACAAAACATCGAGTATCTGTCACAAACATGGAATATCACCAGTGAAAAGATCATTGACAGTGAAGCAAGACTGAAAACTGATCTCTCAGTAAAATCTGAGCATCAGAAGAGAGCTGCAGCAATCATAGACTTTTAAGATATGATGATCGATTGTAAAGATGATGATATAGGCAATATAGATTTTATTTGTACTTATTAAATTTATTATTATATTATAATTAAATTCTTATTATATATTACAATTTCAATTATGTACTCTGTACCTGGTGTGTCGAAATAAAATAATATATCTATATTATGATATTGACATGGGGATGTTTATTCTTCTTTCTGCAATTGTTTCTGTCAGGATGACAAAATGCTAGACAAAGCAGATGAAATCATAAAACAGTTTAAAACTGGAAGCACTTAATCTTCATGAATAACTAATATATATATGATTTTATTCACATAAAATAAGAATGCAGCACATAAGTATATGAAATTTAAGAATATTTAAGTTATGTCATGGCAGTTATCTGAAAGTTGAAATGAAATTTAATAAATCGACAATGTCTTTTTTCTGGAAGTTTTCATTTTCAAGCACATAAGAATGTTCTAGGCAATTAGTCAACTCATTTACGGCTTGGACTCGGACCTCAATTTCTTCATCCTGAGGTTTGGGAGGTTTTGGCATTTGCTTTGCAAGGTCGCAATTCCATCGGGTATTTACAAAGTTAATGTTCCTGCCAATAACCCCCATTTCCTGTAAACTGATGTTCATCAGAAGTTGCATGACTCTGTTTTGCCCTACTTCAATACTCTTTGCTATTTTGCAAAACGAATGCAAAGTTGGTCCACAAAACTTGGTTTGTTGACCAAAGCAGGCAGTAGATGTGATCTGGCTGTCCATGGTAGCTTCCATAATGGTCTAACTGATTTGCGCCATCTCACATCAAAAATTTCCATAGTCTTTGTATCAGTCAGTGACCATGATTGTGATCCATAGAAATGACATTTTGTGTCAAACACCTTCGTACACATTTTTCTGCTGGCGGCGTGAAGGTTATCGATAATGCTGTTGACATCATGGATGACTTTCCACTTTTCAACTTTACATCCTCCTCATCACTAAGGTCATCTGTCAATATATTTCCGAGATGTTTTACCTTGCTATGCCATATGAGCTCCTCATTACTGAGAACCACACAGCACGGTTTAAACCTCAGCCTTTTTAATGCAGGTCTGCTATCAAATTTGATGCAAACAGTCTTTTTGCTATTATAAGTGACAGAATATTCCACTGCATAATTGACACATTCATTTAGCATGACTTGTAATCCTTTTAATGTAGGTGCCATAAGTGTTAAGTCATCTGCATATGACAAAGCTCCGACAAAACAATTGCTTATGTTGCATCCAACCCCACATTTTTTAAGTCTATCCAATAGTTCATCCATGTACACAGAATAAAATAATGGACTGGCGACTCCACCCTGCCGGAGGCCATTCTTAACTTTGAATCCATTAGAATGAGTTCCATTCCATCGAATTCTTAATCATGAATAAAATCATCTAATGAATCTATAAAACTGCTTTCCATTTTTCATGTTACATGTATTTTGGTAATTATTAATGATAATTCAGATGTTGCATAATTTCCATAAGGTATTGATAAAGTTTGCTGGTAATATATGTTGTAAGAATATATTTCAGGAAGTTCAATTTTCAAGACGTCTTCATGGGCTCCAGGTTGACCATTGAGAGAGAAAGTGTTCTCACCATACTACATAATTATTTAACCCATGGATGGGTTCTTTCTCTTGGCCCATCATAGGCATCACCACAAGGTAAATCGCAAAACATCTCATTTGAAAGGAATCACCTCCTCACTTCAAAAGAATTAATTGACCTCATATGCAACTCCTGACGATGCAAGGTTTGAAGCTAATAACTCAATAACACGAATGATAGATAAATAATTTATTCCCTACAAACATTCCTAAAGTACAGAGTACTTAGTAAGCATTTCTGTATCCAGCAGGGTAGGCATCACCAGCCCTGTAACTACCTGGATAGGCATTGTTGGCACTGGCATAGCCAACGGGGTAAGCGTATTATCCACTATAGCCAGCGGGGTAGCCGTTGTAACCCACATTCTGTCCCTTGTAAGCACTGCTGTAGCCAGCTAGGTAAGCATTGTATCCTCTGTTAACGCCGCTGTAACCAGCTGATTCACCATATCCATAGACTTTAGTGCATTGATAAAATTTTTACTAAATTTTAATTTGTTATAAATATGACAGTGAATCTGCTTAAAATTATCATGCTGTTACTAGGTGTCATTATGATATAGATATGGGGATGTTTGTTCTTCTTTCTTCAATTGTTTCTTTCAGGATGACAAAATGCTAGAGAAAGTAGAAAAATCATAAAACAGTTTAAAACTGGAAGCACTTAATCTTCATGAATAACTAATCATGAATGAAATCATCGAATGAATCTATAAACTGCTTTCCATTTTTCATGTTACATGTATTTTGGAAATTATTAACGATAATTCAGATACTGTATAATTTTCATAGGGTATTGATAAAGCTTGCTAATAATATACCCATGGACTCCAGGTTGACTATAGAGAGAGAAAGTGTTCTCACCATACTTTATATTTAAGCCACGGATGGGTCTTCCTCTTGGCTCATGATAGTCATCGACCACAAGGTAAATCACAAAACATCTCATTTGAATGGAATCACCTATTCACCTCAGATGAATTAATTGACCTCATATACAACTCATGATGATGCAAGGACTGAAGCAAATTTTAAGTAACAAATTGAGCAACTCGATTAACACAAATGATAGATAAATAATTTATTCCCTACACACATTCCTAAAGTACACAGTACTTAGTAAGCATTTCTGTATCCAGCAGGGTAGGCATCACCAGCCCTGTAACTACCTGGATAGGCATTGTTGGCACTGGCATAGCCAGCGGGGTAAGCGTTGTATCCACTGTAGCCAGCGGGGTAGGCATTGTAACCCGCATTCTGTCCATTGTAAGCACCGCTGTAGCCAGCTGGGTAAGCATTGTATCCTCTGTTAACGCCGCTGTAACCAGCTGATTGACCATATCCATAGACTTTAGTGCCTGGGACTCCATCTCTCTGGTAAGTTCCAGAGCTGGCTCCGTAAGCTTCGGCAATCTTGTTCACTCTGGCTTGACGCTGGCCATTGACATAGTTGACCTTGCGTTCACGGGCACTGTAGAAAAACAAAAACATCATAAATTTCATGCAATTTTTTTCCTTTTTGGTCTCTCACTGTTTGACCAAATGCGACATAATTTCCTTCATAGTAGCAACTGGTGACTTGGAAGCTGAACCCCAATCAGAAATTGTGTGAAACCAGGACTCGGACTGGTCGTGAGACAGCCTTAGCCAATGGGAGTTCTGGATTCACATGACACCTTTTTGGAGATGGGTTTCTTTGTATATGACTCAGACTCGTATATGAACTCTGTTGTAAAACAATTTGGCTGCATTGCTTCATGAAGTTGAGAGTTAGAAACCATCAATTATATACTCATGTTGTTATTCAATCTTGCTAGCAGAAACAGCCTAGTTGTCAACTTAAATATTCAGGTTTGCCAAAGACTGTGGTGATATAACAAAGGAAACAGATTGGTGAAAACTAATTTAACCCTGCAACACATCATAATACAAGTTTAGCATTAGACAAAATTTTGTAACATTAGACCTTTTTGCAATGATTGCTAGCATCCATGAAATAAACCAAAATTTCTCTATGATTTTAAAAGTTGTGACCTGGTAAATATCAATAAAACTTATTTCTGGTTAATGAAGTCGGACTGTAGCTTCTGACCATTAGATTTAAAGATCCTCTGTCTGTCAAAATTACCTTTTTCTAAAACTTCATCAAATGACTGAAAATCACCTTGTTTGATAAGGGCATGCTAAATATGTGTAAGCTAATGAATCTATCAGGCATTAATTATAAAAATAAATGATACATTGAAAGAAATCAAGACTAAAACATTGGAAATACAATGGAAATAGCATCATCAACCATCATTGAGTATTGTGAAATCATCACTTGGTTTGTTTACATATTGGATTTTTGATGGCATTAAAAATTAAATACTACGTGAAGTTTATTTATTTTATATAGAGATAGTGAACCCAGCTAGGCTATGGGTGGTAGGTAATACTAAGAAGATAATGAAGTGAATCCAATATACTTTGGCCACTGTCATATTGAGTGATAACCCATCTTTAAGTTTGCCAAAGAGAGTTGTGATCTAACAAAAGAATGTACTATTTAAAGAATTCTCGCCAGAACTTACATTTTTCGAAACCATGATATCAATTTGATATACTTACAAATTCTCAGGCTGATCAAATCCAGCTCCATTGCCAGATGCAGAAACAGCTGCAACAATGCAGAAAAGAACAGCTACTGTGTATTTCATTGTGATGTAATGATTGTAGAATACTGCCTATCTCTTGGGTCTGCCAGTTTTTATAGTTTTTGCTTGACAGGTTTACCTGACAAGGTCGAGACACCTTTGGCTCAAAGGAACAAATGTTATCACGTGATTAACCAGGTCACGTGATGACGTTCACACAGTTATGTAACTGAGAGAGTTGACATCACTTTGCAACTTCCTTTGCTTTTTTATGGATGACACGAACGTCATTGAAGGTTTCAACCCAAGCAGGTGTGCAGGCAAGGGAGAGTGGGACCAGAATAGCCCAACCCCCCCCCCCCCCCACCTAGCTCAACCGAGGAAGGGATGAAGCCATTTATGCCCGATGGAGGATACTTCATGATTGCAGATTGTTCTGATTTAGGTATGTTAAATGTCTAGTCAGCTACAGTTACTTTCATTAACAATGGCCTGTCAATTAAGCTGAGACAAAGCTAGACAACTTCTGACATATGATGCTACCTGTCACTAAATTTAACTGTTTGGCTATAGCTGGCCACTCAAAGCCAGATCCAAAAGTACAATCATATACGTATATTTATGATATCTTAGATGAATTAAAGGTTTACATTTTTTCAGTGGTGGTAGGTTGAAGCTGACAATAAGCGAGGAGTAGACAGAAGCAGTTGGCTTTAGCAAGGAATAACTACAACCAAGGAATAGGTAGCTACAGCTGTCCAGAGCTGACAATATTTTATGAAACCACAAGATGTCATAACTATGCTTAAGGTATGCTCAATTATGATACATGCAGCAGCAGCAGTAGTAGTAGTAGTAGTTGAGTCGTAGTAGTAGTCGTAGTAGTAGTCGTAGTAGTAGTCGTAGTAGTCGTAGTAGTCGTAGTAGTCGTAGTAGTGGTCTTAGTAGTAAAGTTTCTATTTAAGTGACATGTACACATAATATTATACAAATACTCATATTCAGTTTGCTACACACCTATCCTTACAATGTAAACATATCCACTTGATATTTTGATGTGCCTAAACAGAGATTGGGCCAGTCCTAATTTAGAGATATATGATAAATCTGAGAGCAGTATGTAAAAATTTGTTCTGATATGAATATGTCCTATTTTTAATTAGGTACGTCTAATTAGTCCATTTCTGATTGCCCCATCATAATTTAGCTATGTCCATTTTAAACAATTAGGCCTCAATCCTAACAGAGCACTTATGAATAACTGACAGTTTTCACAAGATTTGGATGGTTTTGTTATACTTTGTTTTCACTTTTGATCAAAAGTTTGAGATCTTTTAGTCATCTAAGTTTTCACAATATTTGACTGCGGTATATAGATGAGAGCAGTAAAAAATATAAGGATTTGCAGATTGAGAAATGGCTCGTTAGAAATACGGTAATTTGCTGGCATTAGAGAATTAAACAGTGCAATACCACAATTACCACATTGATATCTTACTAGGATGCATGATTTCCCAATTGTTGGAAACTTTAATATGTTTTTTTTCTTTGAGAAAATCAGTGGAATTCATATAAGTGTATTTCACAGTGATGAACACAAACATTATGCTCCGAGTTAAAAAAAAATCTGTTTCTTCAAGTTTTTTTTAATACCTAAGAGGGATACCAGCCTGAGAGAGATACCAGATATGCACATGCAGTTGCGACAACCAACCAAACTGCCAAGGTGACAGCAGAGGTTTTCCTAGATCACTTCATTCGACACTATGGTATCCCTCTTAGGCTGCACAGCAGCAAAGGTGGCTCTTTTGAAGGTCACATAATCAAGGAGATATGTCAATTGCAAAGCCAGAGGTGAAGAAGTTTAAGTTGGCGATAGAGTGTTAGTCAAATGCTTAGCATTTCCTGACGGCAAGAACAAACTGTCTGATATCTGGGAAGAAGAAGTATATTTGGTTGTAGGTCAACCAGATTCAGATCTGCCAGTGTTTGATGTTCGCAGACAGCAGAATCCTAGAGGTGGACTAATAAAAAGACCTTGAGCTGAAGAAACACAAGTTCCTACATTGATATTAACAATCAAAAACTGGTAAGTTAATTTCTTGTACATTGTGAATAGGTATCAATATATAAATGTTTGTATTGCTTTCATCCTGTTCACCTAATAGCAAAGTACCAACCGTGCATTGCTGATTCAGAATAAGTATTCATTCATAACATAAATTCACTTTATAAGTCAAATTATCATGAGCATGTTCTGTTATAATATAGGATTTTAGAAGCAATCCATGTTATTCATGTCATTATGGGAATGATACTATAATGGTCTAAAATGCTATTTACATTAAAACTTGTTAAGGAGTATCCAAAGTGATAATACTGGCAACTGGATGCTCGCAGCTTCACTGTATAGAATCAACTCCTATCAAAGGGTAATCATATTATTATTATGCTTGTATTATATGTATTTGAAGAGTTCATACAGCTCTTAGAACTATTTGGTACATTTATATGTGTTTGCTATTTGAGCACAATGCTACTGTTTTGCAGATTTGACTATTGACAACTGAGATTTCTAATGAACATAAGAGAACCTAAATTTGAGTCATCGTCCTGTTACGTTATTCTGTTTTTGCTTTTCAAAAATGTTGTAGACACAAGCAGTAGCATAACAGCAGATCTCACAGGTAAATGACACCAGAGGACATTATGTGACTCAAGGACTCACATTAGCTGAATCAGAGGTAATCTCTCAACTGACAACAAATAGGCATCCTGGAATCACAAGATGTACTCTGGAATCCAGTTTCCAAAGCTATGTAATCTGCAGTAAGCATTGATCACATTTTAACTAAAGTTTAATTTGTTTTAAATATGACAGTTAATTTTCTTAAAATTATAATGCTGTTACTAGGTGATATAAATAATAATGATATTGATATAGGGATGTTCATTCATCTTTCTGCAATTGTTTCTTTCAGGATGACAAAATCCCAGACAGAGCAGAAGAAATCATAAAACTGTCTAAGACTGGAAGTAGCTAATCTTCATGAATAACTAATCATGAATAAATTCATCGAATGAATCTATATACTGCTTTGCATTTTTCATGTTACATGTATTTTTGCAATTAATGATAATTCACGTGCAATTTTCAAGACTTACTCATGGGCCCCAGGTTGACTGTTGAGAGAGAAAGTGTTCACACCATACTACATATTTAACCCATGGATGGGATCTTTCTCTTGGCCCATTATAGACATCAAACACAAGGTAAATCACAAAACATCTCATTTGAATGGATTCACCTATTCACCTCAGATGAATTAATTGACCTCATATGCAACTCATGATGATGCAAAGTTTAAAGCAAATTTTGAGCAACAAATTGAGCAACTCAATAACACAAATGATAGATAAATAATTTATTCCCTACACACATTTCTAAAGTACATAGTACTTAGTAAGCATTTCTGTATCCAGCAGGGTAGGCATTACCAGCCCTGTAACTACCTGGATAGGCATTGTTAGCACTGGCATAGCCAGCGGGGTAAGTATTGTATCCACTGTAAGCTCCATTGTAGCCAGCGGGGTAGGCGTTGTAACCCGCATTCTGTCCATTGTAAGCACCGCTGTGGCCAGCTGGGTAAGCATTGTATCCTCTGTTAACGCCGCTGTAACCGGCTGATTGACCATATCCATAGACTTTAGTGCCTGGGACTCCATCTCTCTGGTAAGTTCCAGAGCTGGCTCCATAAGCTTCGGCAATCTTGTTCACTCTGGCTTGACGCTGGCCATTGACATAGTTGACCTTGCGTTCACGGGCACTGTAGAAAAACAAAAATATCATAAAATTCATGCTATTTTTTTTCCTTTTTGGTCTCTCACTGTTTGACCAAATGCGACATAATTTTCTTCATAGTAGAACCTGGTGACTTGCAAGCTGAACTGCAATCAGAAATTGTGTGAAACCAGGACTCGTACTGGTCGTAAGACTGCCTTAGCCAATGGGAGTTCTGGATTCACATGACACAGACTCGTATATATGAATTCTGTTGTAAAACAATTTGGCTGCATTGCTTCATGAAGTTGAGAGTTAGAAACCATTAATTATATACTCATCTGTTGTTATTCAATCTTGCTAGCAGAAACAACCTAGTTGTCAACTTAAATATTCAGGTTTGCCAAAGACTGTGTTGACATAAAGGAAACAGATTGGTGAAAACTAATTTAACCCTGCAACATGTCATAATACAAGTTTAGCATTAAACAACATTTTGTAACTTTAGACCTTTTTGCAATGTTTGCTAGCATCCATGAAATAAACCAAAATTTCTCTATGATTTTAAAAGTTGTGACCTGGTAAATATCAATAAAACTAATTTCTGGTTAATGAAGTCGGACTGTAGCTTCTGACCATTAGATTTAAAGTTCCTCTGTCTGTCATAATTACCTTTTTCTAAAACTTCATCAAATGACTGAAAATCACCTTGTTTAATCAAGGCACATTAAATATGTGTAAGCTAATGAATCTATCCGGCATTAATAATGATACATTTAAAATAGATTAAGACTAAAACATTGGAAATACATAGAAATAGCATCATCAACCATCATATTGTGACATCATTATTTGATTTGTTTACATATTGGATTTCTGATGGCATGAAAAATTAATTACTACGAGAAGTTTATTTATTTTATATAGAGATAGTGAACCCAGCTAGACTATGGGCGGTAGGTAATATTAAAAAGATAATGAAGTGAATGCAATATACTTTGGCCACTGTCATATTGAGTGATAACCCATCTTTAAGTTTGCCAAAAAGAGTTGTGATCTAACAAAATAATGTACTATTTAAAGAACTAATATATTCTTTATATCGAGTCACAATTCTCACCAGAACCCATAGAATAAACCTGACATTTTTCGAAACCATGATATCAATTTGATATACTTACAAATTCTCAGCCTTGTCATATCCAGCTCCATAGCCAGATGCAGACACAGCTGCGACAATGCAGAAAAGAACAGCTACTGTGTATTTCATTGTGATGTGATGATTGTAGAATACTCTGAGTGAATACTGCCCATCACATGGGTCTGCCAGTTTTTATAGTTTTTGCTTGACAGGTTTACCTGACAAGGTCGAGACACCTTTGGCTGAAAGGAACAAATGTTATCACGTGATTAACCAGGTCTCGTGATGACATTCACAGAGTTATGTAACTGAGAGTTGACTTATCACTTTGCAACTTCCTTTGCTATGTTGTGGATGACCTGAACGTCATTTGAAGGTTTCAACCCAAGCAGGTGTGCAGCCAAGGGAGAGTGGGACCAGAATAATCCAAGCCCCCCCCCCCCCACCTAGCGTCAACCGAGGAAGGGATGAAGCCATTTATGCCTGATGGAGGATAATTCATGATTGCAGATTGTTCTGATTTAGGTATGTTAAATGTCTAGTCAGCTACAGTTACTTTCATTAACAATGGCCTGTCAAACTTCTGACATATGATGCTATCTGTCACTAAATTTAACTATTTGGCTATAGCTGGCCACTCAAAGCCAGATCTAAAAGTACAATCATATACGTATATTTATGATATCTTAGATGAATTAAAGGTTTACATTTTTTCAGTGTTGGTAGGTTGAAGCTGACAATAAGCGAGGAGTAGACATAAGCAGTTGGCTTAAGCAAGTTATAACTACAACCAAGTAATAGGTAGCAACAGCTGTCCAGAGATGACAATATTTTATGAAACCACAATATGTCAGAACTATGCTTAAGGTATGCTCAATTATGATACATGCAGCAGCAGCAGCAGCAGTAGTATTAGTAGTATTAGTAGTAGTCGTAGTAGTCGTAGTAGTGATCGTAGTAAAAGTTTCTATTTAAGTGACGTGTACACATAATATTATACAAATACTCATATTCAGTTTGCTACACATCTATCCTTACAATGTAAACATATGTCCACTTGATATTTTGATGTGCCTAAACAGAGATTGGACCTGTCCTAATTTAGAGATATATGATAAATCTGAGAGCAGTATGTAAAAATTTGTTCTGCTATGAATGTGTCCTATTTTTAATTAGGTACGTCTAATTAGTCCATTTCTGATTGCCCCATCATAATTAAGCTATGTCCATTTTAAACAATTAGGCCTCAATCCTAACAGAGCACTTATGAATAACTGATAGTTTTCACAAGATTAGGATGGTTTTCTTATACTTTGTTTTCACTTTTAATCAAAAGTTTGAGATCTTTTAGTCATCTAAGTTTTCACATTATTTGACTGCATTATTCAACTACATATTTCTCTTTTATTACTTGAAAGGTGCTGATATAGATGACAGCAGTGAGGAATGTAAGGATTTGCAGATTGAGAAATGGCTCATTAGAAATAAAGTAATTTGCTGGTATTAAAGAATTAAACGGTGCAATACTTGTGATACTTGTTGCTGGTCACAATTACGACATTGATATCTTACCAGTATGCGGAATGTTTTTTTTCTTTGAGAAAATCAGTGTAATTCATATAAGTGTATTTTACAGTGATAAACACAAACATTGTGCTCCAAGTTAAAAAAAAAATTCTGTTTCTTCAAGTTTTTTTTAATACCTAAGAGGGATGGATACCAGATATGCGCATGCAGTTGCAACAACCAACCGAACTGCCAAGGCGATTGCAGAGGTTTTGCTAGATCACTTCATTCGACACTATGGTATCCCTCTTAGGCTGCACAGTAGCAAAGGTGGCTCTTTTGAAAGTCACATAATCAAGGAGCTATAACAATTGCAAAGCAAGAAGTGAAGCAGTTGAGTTGGTGACTGAGTGTTAGTCAAACACTTAGCATTTCCTGAAGGCAAGCACAAACTGTCTGATAAGTGGGAAGAAGAAGCATACTTGGTTGTGGGTCAACCAGATTCAGATCTGCCAGTGTTTGATGTTTGTAGAGAGCAGAATCCTAGAGGTGGACGAATGAAAGACTCCAAAGGAACCATTTATTACCAATAGGTTCTATGCAGGACATGGCAGATGCCAAACAGGAAAATGAGTCCGGCAATGGTATAAAGGAGAGTGAGGATGAATGTGAAGAAGAGATAGAGTTGCACATGTCATCCTGAGTTTCCGCAAGAAACAGAAGTGATTGGTGACAGTGAGAACAGAGAGAGTTGAGGATCAAGAGGGTGAGAGAGGAGAGCAGAGAGAATCAGATGGTGAGCAAGAGAGAGATAGAGAGGAGAACTCCACTGCAAAGTCAGATGGAGATGGTGATGAGGCAGATAGAGTACAGATACGTAGGAGTTCTAGGATTAAGCAGCCTGCACAAATATATTAGTCAATTGATTTTAGGTATTGATGTTGTAATTAAACATGTTGAACCACATTTCTCAAGCAGGGGGAGTATGTGGTAGGATTTTCATAATGATTTTGTAAATTTGTAATTATGACAATTAAATATTCCAACTTAATCAGCTGAGTCAGTTTTTTATTGTTTATGGTTAATTGTATCATGTATGTGTATGTCAGTTAATAAACAACACCAAAACTGACTACGTCATGTTGTTTGTAACGCCTAGAATTAAATAGTCCAGAAATGGGATATCCTTTGGCATTCATTATGCAGACCTTGAGCTGAAGATATACAAGTTCCTAAATTTATATTTATATTAACAGTCAAAGACTGGTAAGTTAATTTCTTGTAAATTGTGAATAGGTATCAATATATAAATGTTGTTATTGCTTTTATCCTGATCACGTAATAGTAAAGTACCAACCGTGTATTGCTGATTCAGAATAAGAATTCATTTGTAATATAAATTCACTTTATAAGTCATATTATCAAAGGATTAGCATGACATATATTGTTCTGTTATAATATAGGATTTTAGAAGCAATCCATGTTATTCATGTCATTATGGCAATGATGCTATAATGGCCTAAAATGCTATTTACATTACAACTTGTTTAGGAGTATCCAAAGAGATAATACTGGCAACTGGAAGCTAGCAGCTTCACTGTATTACTCCTATCAAAGGGTAATCATATTATGTATTATGCTTGTATTATATGTATTTGAAGAGTTCGTACAGCTCTTAGAACTATTTAGTACATTTATATGTGTTTGCTATTTGAGCACAATGCAGCATAAGAGAACCTAAATTTGAGTCATCGTCCTGTTACGTTATTCTGATTTTGCTTTTCAAAAATGTTGTAGACACAAGCAGTAGCATAACAGCAGATCTCACAGGTAAATGACACCAGAGGACATCATGTGACTCAAGGACTCACATTGGCTGACTTAGAGGTAATCTCTCAACTGACAACCAATAGGCATCCTTGACTCACAAGATGTACTCTGGAATCCAGTTTCCAAAGCTATGTAATCTGCTGTAAGTATTGATCACATTTTAACTAAAGTTTAATTTGTTTCAATTATAATTGTAAATTTTCTTAAAATCATAATGCTGTTACTAGGTGCCATTATGATATTGATATGGGGATATTTATTCTTCTTTCTGCAATTGTTTCTTTCAGGATGACAAAATGCTAGACAAGGCAGAAGAAATCATAAAACAGTATAAAACTGGAAGTACTTAATCTTCGTGAATAACTAATCATGAATAAATTCATCGAATGAATCTATATACTGCTTCCCATTTTTCATGTTACATGTATTTTTGCAATTAATGATAATTCAGGTGCAATTTTCAGGAATTACTCATGGGCCCCAGGTTGACTGTTGAGAGAGAAAGTGTTCTCACCATACTACATATTTAACCCACGGATGGGGTCTTTCTCTTGGCCCATCATAGACATCGACCACAAGGTAAATCACAAAACATCTCATTTGAATGGATTCACCTATTCACCTCAGATGAATTAACTGACCTCATATGCAACTCATGATAATGCAAGGTTTGAAGCAAATTTTGAGCAACAAATTGAGCAACTCAATAACACAAATGATAGATAAATAATTTATTCCCTACACACATTTCTAAAGTACATAGTACTTAGTAAGCATTTCTGTATCCAGCAGGGTAGGCATTATTATTACCAGCCCTGTAAATACCTGGATAGGCATTGTTAGCACTGACATAGCTAGAAGGGTAAGTGTTGTATCCACTGTAAGCTCCATTGTAGCCAGCTGGGTAAGCATTGTATCCTCTGTTAGCGTGGCTGTAACCAGCTGATTGACCATATCCATAGACTTTAGTGCCTGGGACTCCATCTCTCTGGTAAGTCCCAGAGCTGGCTCCGTAAGCTTCGGCAATCTTGTTCACTCTGGCTTGAAGCTGACCATTGACGTAGTTGACCTTGCGTTCACGGGCACTGTGAAAAACAAAAATATCATAAAATTCATGCAAACTGTTTTCCTATTTGGTCTCTCACTGCTTGACCAAATGCGACATAATTTTCTTCATAGTAGAAACTGGTGACTTGGAAGCTGAACCGCAATCAGAAATTGTGTAAACCAGGACTTGTACTGGTTGTGAGACAGCCTTAGCCAATGGGAGTTCTGGATTCACATGATGTCCTTTGGAGATGGGTTTCTTTGTGTATGACTCAGACTCATATATATGAACTCTGTTGTAAAACAATTTGGCATTGCTTCATGAAGTTGAGAGTTAGAAAGCATCAATTATAAGCTCATCAGTTGTTATTCAATCTCGCTAGCAGATACAGCCTAGTGGTCAACTTAAATACTAAGGCATAGGAACCAATTTGACCATGCAACATGTCATAATACAGTTTAGCATTATACTTAGTTTTGTAACATTAAACTTTGTTATTAACAGTCAAAAAAAGTTAATTTCTTGTACATTGTGAATAGGTATCAATATATACATGTTTTTATTGCTTTCATCCTGATCACCTAATAGCAAAGTACCAACCGTGTATTGCTGATTCAGAATAAATATAACTTTGTAACATTAATTCACTTTCATATTATCATGAGCATGTTCTGTTGTAATATAGGATTTTAGAAGCAATCCATGTTATTCATGTCATTATGGCAATGATGCTATAATGGTCTAAAATGCTATTTATATAATAACTTGTTTAGGAGTATCCAAAGTGATAGTACTGGCAACTGGAAGCTAGCAGCTTCGCCTGTATAGAATCAACTTCTATCAAAGGGTATCATATTATGAATTATGCTTGTATTATATGTATTTGAAGAGTTCATACAGCTCTTAGAACTATTTGGTACATTTATATTTGCTATTTGAGCACAATGCTATTGTTTTGCAGATTTGACTATTGACAACTGGTATTTCGAATAAACATAAGAGAACCTAAATTTGAGTCGTCGTCCTGTTACATTATTCTGTTTTTGCTTTTCAAAAATGTTGTAGACACAAGCAGTAGCATAACAGCAGATCTCACAGGTAACTGACACCAGAGGACATCATGTGACTCAAGGACTCACATTGGCTGACTCAGAGGTAATCTCTCAACTGACAACCAATAGGCATCCTGGACTCACAAGATGTACTCTGGAATCCAGTTTCCAAAGCTATGTAATCTGCTGTAAGCATTGATTACATTTTAACTAAAGTTTAATTTGTTTCAATTAAAATTGTAAATTTTCTTAAAATCATAATGCTGTTACTAGGTGCCATTATGATATTGATATGGGGATATTTATTCTTCGTTCTGCAATTGTTTCTTTCAGGATGACAAAATGCTAGACAAGGCAGAAGAAATCATAAAACCGTTTAAAACTGGAAGTACTTAATCTTCGTGAATAACTAATCATGAATAAATTCATCGAATGAATCTATATACTGCTTCCCATTTTTCATGTTACATGTATTTTTGCAATTAATGATAATTCAGGTGCAATTTTCAAGAATTACTCATGGGCCCCAGGTTGACTGTTGAGAGAGAAAGTGTTCTCACCATACTACATATTTAACCCACGGATGGGGTCTTTCTCTTGGCCCATCATAGACATCGACCACAAGGTAAATCACAAAACATCTCATTTGAATGGATTCACCTATTCACCTCAGATGAATTAACTGACCTCATATGCAACTCATGATAATGCAAGGTTTGAAGCAAATTTTGAGCAACAAATTGAGCAACTCAATAACACAAATGATAGATAAATAATTTATTCCCTACACACATTTCTAAAGTACATAGTACTTAGTAAGCATTTCTGTATCCAGCAGGGTAGGCATTATTATTACCAGCCCTGTAAATACCTGGATAGGCATTGTTAGCACTGACATAGCTAGAAGGGTAAGTGTTGTATCCACTGTAAGCTCCATTGTAGCCAGCTGGGTAAGCATTGTATCCTCTGTTAGCGTGGCTGTAACCAGCTGATTGACCATATCCATAGACTTTAGTGCCTGGGACTCCATCTCTCTGGTAAGTCCCAGAGCTGGCTCCGTAAGCTTCGGCAATCTTGTTCACTCTGGCTTGAAGCTGACCATTGACGTAGTTGACCTTGCGTTCACGGGCACTGTGAAAAACAAAAATATCATAAAATTCATGCAAACTGTTTTCCTATTTGGTCTCTCACTGCTTGACCAAATGCGACATAATTTTCTTCATAGTAGAAACTGGTGACTTGGAAGCTGAACCGCAATCAGAAATTGTGTAAACCAGGACTTGTACTGGTTGTGAGACAGCCTTAGCCAATGGGAGTTCTGGATTCACATGATGTCCTTTGGAGATGGGTTTCTTTGTGTATGACTCAGACTCATATATATGAACTCTGTTGTAAAACAATTTGGCATTGCTTCATGAAGTTGAGAGTTAGAAAGCATCAATTATAAGCTCATCAGTTGTTATTCAATCTCGCTAGCAGATACAGCCTAGTGGTCAACTTAAATACTAAGGCATAGGAACCAATTTGACCATGCAACATGTCATAATACAGTTTAGCATTATACTTAGTTTTGTAACATTAAACTTTGTTATTAACAGTCAAAAAAGTTAATTTCTTGTACATTGTGAATAGGTATCAATATATACATGTTTTTATTGCTTTCATCCTGATCACCTAATAGCAAAGTACCAACCGTGTATTGCTGATTCAGAATAAGTATAACTTTGTAACATTAATTCACTTTCATATTATCATGAGCATGTTCTGTTGTAATATAGGATTTTAGAAGCAATCCATGTTATTCATGTCATTATGGCAATGATGCTATAATGGTCTAAAATGCTATTTATATAATAACTTGTTTAGGAGTATCCAAAGTGATAGTACTGGCAACTGGAAGCTAGCAGCTTCGCCTGTATAGAATCAACTTCTATCAAAGGGTATCATATTATGAATTATCCTTGTATTATATGTATTTGAAGAGTTCATACAGCTCTTAGAACTATTTGGTACATTTATATTTGCTATTTGAGCACAATGCTATTGTTTTGCAGATTTGACTATTGACAACTGGTATTTCGAATAAACATAAGAGAACCTAAATTTGAGTCATCGTCCTGTTACATTATTCTGTTTTTGCTTTTCAAAAATGTTGTAGACACAAGCAGTAGCATAACAGCAGATCTCACAGGTAACTGACACCAGAGGACATCATGTGACTCAAGGACTCACATTGGCTGACTCAGAGGTAATCTCTCAACTGACAACCAATAGGCATCCTGGACTCACAAGATGTACTCTGGAATCCAGTTTCCAAAGCTATGTAATCTGCTGTAAGCATTGATTACATTTTAACTAAAGTTTAATTTGTTTCAAATATGACCGTAAATTTTCTTAAAATCATAATGCTGTTACTAGGTGCCATTATGATATTGATATGGGGATATTTATTCTTCTTTCTGCAATTGTTTCTTTCAGGATGACAAAATGCTAAACAAAGCAGAAGAAATCATCAAACCGTTTAAAACTGGAAGTACTTAATCTTCATGAATAACTAATCATGAATAAATTCATCGAATGAATCTATATACTGCTTCCCATTTTTCATGTTACATGTATTTTTGCAATTAATGATAATTCAGGTGCAATTTTCAAGAATAACTCATGGGCCCCAGGTTGACTGTTGAGAGAGAAAGTGTTCTCACCATACTACATATTTAACCCACCGATGGGGTCTTTCTCTTGGCCCATCATAGACATCGACCACAAGGTAAATCACAAAACATCTCATTTGAATGGATTCACCTATTCACCTCAGATGAATTAACTGACCTCATATGCAACTCATGATAATGCAAGGTTTGAAGCAAATTTTGAGTAACAAATTGAGCAACTCAATAACACAAATGATAGATAAACAATTTATTCCCTACACACATTTCTAAAGTACATAGTACTTAGTAAGCATTTCTGTATCCAGCAGGGTAGGCATTATTATTACCAGCCCTGTAAATACCTGGATAGGCATTGTTAGCACTGACATAGCTAGAAGGGTAAGTGTTGTATCCACTGTAAGCTCCATTGTAGCCAGCTGGGTAAGCATTGTATCCTCTGTTAGCGTCGCTGTAACCAGCTGATTGACCATATCCATAGACTTTAGTGCCTGGGACTCCATCTCTCTGGTAAGTTCCAGAGCTGGCTCCGTAAGCTTCGGCAATCTTGTTCACTCTGGCTTGAAGCTGACCATTGACGTAGTTGACCTTGCGTTCACGGGCACTGTGAAAAACAAAAATATCATAAAATTCATGCAAACTGTTTTCCTATTTGGTCTCTCACTGCTTGACCAAATGCGACATAATTTTCTTCATAGTAGAAACTGGTGACTTGGAAGCTGAACCGCAATCAGAAATTGTGTAAACCAGGACTTGTACTGGTCGTGAGACAGCCTTAGCCAATGGGAGTTCTGGATTCACATGACGACCTTTGGAGATGGGTTTCTTTGTGTATGACTCAGACTCATATATATGAACTCTGTTGTAAAACAATATGGCATTGCTTCATGAAGTTGAGAGTTAGAAAGCATCAATTATAAGCTCATCAGTTGTTATTCAATCTCGCTAGCAGATACAGCCTAGTGGTCAACTTAAATACTAAGGCATAGGAACCAATTTAACCATGCAACATGTCATAATACAGTTTAGCATTATACTTAGTTTTGTAACATTAAACTTTGTTATTAACAGTCAAAAAAAGTTAATTTCTTGTACATTGTGAATAGGTATCAATATATACATGTTTTTATTGCTTTCATCCTGATCACCTAATAGCAAAGTACCAACCGTGTATTGCTGATTCAGAATAAGTATAACTTTGTAACATTAATTCACTTTCATATTATCATGAGCATGTTCTGTTGTAATATAGGATTTTAGAAGCAATCCATGTTATTCATGTCATTATGGCAATGATGCTATAATGGTCTAAAATGCTATTTATATAATAACTTGTTTAGGAGTATCCAAAGTGATAGTACTGGCAACTGGAAGCTAGCAGCTTCGCCTGTATAGAATCAACTTCTATCAAAGGGTATCATATTATGAATTATGCTTGTATTATATGTATTTGAAGAGTTCATACAGCTCTTAGAACTATTTGGTACATTTATATTTGCTATTTGAGCACAATGCTATTGTTTTGCAGATTTGACTATTGACAACTGGTATTTCGAATAAACATAAGAGAACCTAAATTTGAGTCATCGTCCTGTTACATTATTCTGTTTTTGCTTTTCAAAAATGTTGTAGACACAAGCAGTAGCATAACAGCAGATCTCACAGGTAACTGACACCAGAGGACATCATGTGACTCAAGGACTCACATTGGCTGACTCAGAGGTAATCTCTCAACTGACAACCAATAGGCATCCTGGACTCACAAGATGTACTCTGGAATCCAGTTTCCAAAGCTATGTAATCTGCTGTAAGCATTGATTACATTTTAACTAAAGTTTAATTTGTTTCAAATATGACCGTAAATTTTCTTAAAATCATAATGCTGTTACTAGGTGCCATTATGATATTGATATGGGGATATTTATTCTTCTTTCTGCAATTGTTTCTTTCAGGATGACAAAATGCTAAACAAAGCAGAAGAAATCATAAAACCGTTTAAAACTGGAAGTACTTAATCTTCATGAATAACTAATCATGAATAAATTCATCGAATGAATCTATATACTGCTTCCCATTTTTCATGTTACATATATTTTTGCAATTAATGATAATTCAGGTGCAATTTTCAAGAATTACTCATGGGCCCCAGGTTGACTGTTGAGAGAGAAAGTGTTCTCACCATACTACATATTTAACCCACAGATGGGGTCTTTCTCTTGGCCCATCATAGACATCGACCACAAGGTAAATCACAAAACATCTCATTTGAATGGATTCACCTATTCACCTCAGATGAATTAACTGACCTCATATGCAACTCATGATAATGCAAGGTTTGAAGCAAATTTTGAGTAACAAATTGAGCAACTCAATAACACAAATGATAGATAAACAATTTATTCCCTACACACATTTCTAAAGTACATAGTACTTAGTAAGCATTTCTGTATCCAGCAGGGTAGGCATTATTATTACCAGCCCTGTAAATACCTGGATAGGCATTGTTAGCACTGACATAGCTAGAAGGGTAAGTGTTGTATCCACTGTAAGCTCCATTGTAGCCAGCTGGGTAAGCATTGTATCCTCTGTTAGCGTCGCTGTAACCAGCTGATTGACCATATCCATAGACTTTAGTGCCTGGGACTCCATCTCTCTGGTAAGTTCCAGAGCTGGCTCCGTAAGCTTCGGCAATCTTGTTCACTCTGGCTTGAAGCTGACCATTGACGTAGTTGACCTTGCGTTCACGGGCACTGTGAAAAACAAAAATATCATAAAATTCATGCAAACTGTTTTCCTATTTGGTCTCTCACTGCTTGACCAAATGCGACATAATTTTCTTCATAGTAGAAACTGGTGACTTGGAAGCTGAACCACAATCAGAAATTGTGTAAACCAGGACTTGTACTGGTCGTGAGACAGCCTTAGCCAATGGGAGTTCTGGATTCACATGACGACCTTTGGAGATGGGTTTCTTTGTGTATGACTCAGACTCATATATATGAACTCTGTTGTAAAACAATTTGGCATTGCTTCATGAAGTTGAGAGTTAGAAAGCATCAATTATAAGCTCATCAGTTGTTATTCAATCTCGCTAGCAGATACAGCCTAGTGGTCAACTTAAATACTAAGGCATAGGAACCAATTTAACCATGCAACATGTCATAATACAGTTTAGCATTATACTTAGTTTTGTAACATTAAACTTTGTTACAATATTTGCTAGCAACCATGAAATAAAGAAAAATATCTGTATGATTGCAAAAGTTGTGACCTGGTCAAGATCAATAAAACTTATTTCTTGTTAATGAAGTCGGACTATAGCTTCTGACCATTAGGTTTAAAGTTCCACTATCTGTCAAAATCACCTTTTTTGAAAACTTCATCAAATGATTGATCACCTTGTATGATCAAGGCACACTAAATATTTGTAAGCTAATGAATCTATCTACAAAAAATTAATTGAAAGAAATCAGGACCAAATCATTGGAAATTCAATGGAAACTGCATCATCATCTATTGTTGAATATTGTGACATCATCACTTGGTTTGTTTACATATACTGGATATTTAATGGTATGAAAAAATAAACTACATGAAGTTTATTTATATTTTTTCATAGAGAGATTGTGAACCCAGCTAAGCCATGGATGGTAGGTCAACAGTATTAAGAAGAAAATGAAGTGAATGCAATATACTTTGGCCACTGTCATATTGAGTGACAATCCAGCTTTAAGTTTGCCAGAGAGAGTTGTGCTCTAACAAAGGAATGTAATATTTGTAGAACTAATACACAATTCTTGCTAGAACCCTTAAAATAAACCTGAAATTTTCCGAATCCATGATATCAATTTAATATACTTACAAATTCTCAGCCTTGTCATATCCAGCTCCATAGCCAGATGCAGACACAGCTGCAACAATGCAGAAAAGAACAGCTACTGTGTATTTCATTGTGATGTGATGATTGTAGAATACTCTGAGTGAATACTGCCAATCACATGGGTCTGCCAGTTTTTATAGTTTTGTTCTGGACAGGTTTGCCTGACAAGGTCGAGACACCTTTGGCTCAAAGGAACAAATGTTATCACGTGATTAACCAGGTCATGTGATGACCTTCACGCAGTTATATAACTGAGAGAGTTGACTTATCACTTTGCAACTTCCTGTGCTATGTTCATGATTGCAGATTATTCTGATTTAGGTATGCTAAATGTTTAGTCAGGTACAGTTACTTTCATTAACAATGGCCTGTCAATTTAAACCGAGACAGCCAGACAACTTCTGATATATGATGCTACCTGTCACTAAATTTAACTGTATGGCTATAGCTGGCCAATCAAAAGACACATTTAAAAGTACAAGCATATACATATATTCATGATATCTCAGATAAAATTAAAGGTTTATATTTTTTTCAGTGGTGGTAGGTTAAAGCTGACAATAAGGTAGGAGTAGACAGAAGCAGTTGGCTTTAGCCAGTTATAACTACAGCCAAGGAATAGGTCGCTACAGCTGTCTAGAGTCGATGATATTTTATGAAGCTACCGAATGTCAAATTATGCTTTAGCTATGCTCAATTATGATATACATGCAGCAGCATCAGTAGTAGTAGTATTACTGATAGTAGTACTCGTATTAGTGGTCATAGTATTAAAGTTTCTATTTAGGTGACATGTACACTTGGGTAATACTACCATACAAATATGGTTGCTACTTGCTATACAAGTATCCTTACAATGTAAAAATCCACTTGATATTTTGATGTGCCTAAATAATTGGACCTGTCCTAATTTAGATATGTAAAGATTTAATTTGCTGATATAGATGAGAGCAGTGAAGAATATAATAATAAATGGCATTTACAGATTAAGAAATGGCTCGTTAAAAATAAAATAATTGTTGCACAATTACCACATTGATATCTTAAAAGCAGGCGGAATTTCCCAATTGCTGGAAACTTGAATAATATGATTTTTATTCAGTGGAATTCCCAAACATTATGCTGCAAGTTACAAAAGATTCAGTTTCTTCAAGGTATGTTATTATACCTAAGAGGGATACCAGCCTGAGAGGGATGACATATATGTGCATGCAGTTGCAACAACCAACCCAACTGCCAAGGTGATAGCAGAGGTTTTGCTAGATTACTTCATTCAACACTATGGTATCCCTCTTATGCTCCATAGTGGCAGAGGTGGCTCTTTTGAAGGTCACATAACCAAGGAGCTATGTCAATTTCTAGGAATTAAGAAATCTAGAACAACACCTCACAACCCAAAAGGCAATGGGGCTTGTGAGTGATTTAACCGCACATTGCTTGGTATGCTGGGCACATTGACCACAGTACAGAAATCAAGATGAAAGATAAGCTTAGCCATGTTGTACATGCATGCAATTGTATGAGGCATGAGAGTACAAGTTTCACACCTTTTGAATTTCTGTATGGCAGGCAGCTAAGGTTACCTGTAGATGTGGTGTTCTCTTTGTGCAGTGATAGCAAACCCCAGTCTTATTCCGAGTTTCTTGCAGATTTGAAAAACAAACTTAAGTGAGCATATGAGATAGCAGAAAGAAAGCTGAGGCAATGAAGGAACACAACAAGAACAATTACAAAGCAAGAGATGGTGCAGTTCGAGTTGGTGTCAGAGTGTTATTCAAACGCTTAGCCAGTGGAATGAGGGTACCCATGGGGGGGGGGGCCAGGGTCCAAATCAGGGGGGCCGACTAAAAAATGTATATTCGATATATATATATGGCACATATATATTATCACTCAGCCATTATCGGAGTTAAAATGCAATATCCAGTGATGGACTTTACAAAAATGTATTATATATACCCAAACAGTGGAAGAACTTAAAAGAATAACTAACTTTGGTAAATACATCCTAGCACCATTATACACACGATTTAGCATGCAATCTAAATGTCTGTATAGTTAATTGTATATGTAAGGACATTTGCTGATACAGTATGTGTATGTAAGTACCTCCCTGATTACCTTGTTCCACATAAAATTCAGTAAAGTGTTCAGTAATATTGCTGAAAAAGTTATTTTCCCTAGAGGTGTCAATTAACATACAAAAAGAGACTATATCATTATTATTTAAAATTTAGTTTATGTACTACTGTCTATGGGAACTGAATAACATGCCTAAATGTCATACAAGTAAGAATTTTTCCTAATACAACAATGTGGGAAACACAGACCTTGCATGTCAGATAGATACATGGTTGGAACTACTGTCATTGTGTAAAGAATAGTATCGTGGAAATGTTTTTCTTAAGACATGTGGCACCAAGCGATAACATTTTGAATATTGTATTTGTTAGTTTAACACTGATGGCTGTGACATTGTGTCAAGCATACATTCTCAGATTGGATTTTGCATAAGCAATGATAAGGCCTCAGTAGTGCAAAAATGATGAAGCCTTTGATATCATATTTAGTCTCACATAAAATACAGCTATACTGCTAATTCTAAAGTTGTTATTCATATTTATATTATATTTGGTAGATGTTGTGAGCATTCTTTGAAAATGTAAGGCAAATCAATTGAGCGGCTTTGATTTTATAACAAAATTAACAGTTTTTAGTGGAACATTTTGAAGTTGGTTGAATATCATTGATTAATTTCAATAATTCATGCTGATAATTAAATATTTCAAACTAACATTTTCTAATGCATATTAAGTCTAGTATTCTAAACAAAGATTTTTGCATTGATTCATTGCTCTGCCTGTACACTGTTCATCTTACAAAACTGACTCTCCATACCAAACATAAGAAAAGTCCAGATTAAATTTTTTATCGAAACTAGTCTAGCAAATACACTGTATATACTGTAGATTGTTGCAATTTTGCTGAAAGATAGCAATAATAGTTGTGAAAATATCTGTAACTCAAATTTTAATTTAGCTTTTCCCCTGTATCACTGGTAATCATCAAACAGTGTACAGCTTATTTTGTCCCCAGCGTCATGCTCCATTCATAACTCAGAAAAAAAATTATAGCACTAAATCATGATGTTATAATTATGTTCTTCTAGACTATTTTCAAAGTAACTTATGTTTACAGGACAGTTAGAGCCCAACAAAAATAGAAAATGGGTGTCCCAAGCGTTATGCCTAATTGTCAATGTTCTGAAATCCTCTGCCCCAGCCAATGAACTAAACATTCCTTTCACAAAATAATTAAATTAAAGGACTGAGCCACCGTTGTACTTGTGCTATAGGCCAAATAGAACAAGAATATCATTAATTTGCGGCTTCTAGAAGTGGGATAATAAATTATTGTTCAATTGTGTTAACTTTTATAATATAAAACAGATTCATGAGCATTACCGTATATCAGACTAAAAGAAATGAAAAAATGAAACTTACAATAGTACTAGTACGAAAACTGCAGTTATTAGGAAGCTTGTGAGTTTCTATAAAGAATTAACTTACAAAAACCTCAAATCTACAGCTTGGGACATGTCACACTCAGGCTTCATTCTTTTTTGCACCAGGCCACAAATGTACTCTACAACTAGAAAATTCAGTAAAGCTGTAATAAGTGTAATAAAATGTTTAATTTAAAAAATATCCTCAACATATAATGTTATGATCCTTATAGAAATATTATAGTGATTGCAGTATGAGCAAATGGACAGAATGGTGCTTGTTGAGTTTGTTTGACTCAGAAAAAGCTGTTATTGGTGAATTCATTGCAGTTTGTTATTGCTTGTTATTTAGCATGCAGGAAGTGTCAACACTTCTCACAGTTGTATAGTGTCAGATTTCATTCATGAAATTCATGACCTATTCTTTAAATTGGGCAGTTACTTTGGACATTGGATAAGACACACATCTTAAAAGTCAGCTGTTTCAACAGTCAACCTGTCATTTATATGAATCAACTCTGTATTTAAAAGTTATTTGTGTAAGTGTTTGTGTAAGTGTTTAGTGTGTTAACATATTATATTGTTTACCAAGGTTTTACATTAATATAAAATTTGATTGAGAAATATGAGTCACTATTATGCATGAGTCATTTGATGTCATATCAATATGATGTAACTATATTTATTAAGCCAGGTCATATTTATTGGACCTATTAGTTTCAGCAAGAAACAGAAGTGATTGGTGGTAGTGAGAACAGAGAGAGTTGAAGATCAAGAGGGTGAGAGAGGAGAGCAGAGAGAATCAGATGGTGAGCAAGAGAGAGATAGAGAGGAGAACTCTGACGCAGTCAGATGGAAATGAGGATGAGGCAGATAGAGTGCAGATACGGAGCAGTTCTTGGAGCAGCCTGCACAAATATGAGTCAATTGATTTTAGGTATTGATGTTGTAATTAAATGTGTTGGACCACATTACTCAAGCAGGGGGAGTATGTGGTAGGATTTTCATAATGATTTGTATCTCTACTTGTAAATTTGCAATTATGACAATTAAATATTCCAACTTAATCAGCTGAGTCAGTTGTTTATTGTTTATGGTTAATTGTATCATGTATTTGTATGTCAGTTAATAAACAAAACCAAAACTGACTATGTCATGTAGTTTGTAAACACCTAGAATTAAATAGTTCGGAAATGGGATATCCTTTGGTATTCATTATTGAGCTGAAGATACACAAGTTCCTACATTTCTATTTATATTAAGTCAAAACCTGGTAAGTTAATTTCTTGTACATTGTGAATAGGTATCAATATATAAATGTTTTTATTGCTTTCATCCTGATCAACTAATAGCAAAGTACCAACCGTGTATTGCTGATTCAGAATAAGTATAACTTTGTAACATTAATTCACTTTCATATTATCATGAGCATGTTCTGTTGTAATATAGGATTTTAGAAGCAATCCATGTTATTCATGTTATTATGGCAATGATGCTATAATCACTGATAATGGTCTAAAATGCTATTTATATCATAACTTGTTTAGGAGTATCCAAAGTGATAGTACTGGCAACTGGAAGCTAGCAGCTTCACTGTATAGAATCAACTTCTAACAAAGGGTAATTAAATAATTATGTATTATGCTGGTATCATATGCATTTAAAGAGTTCATACAGCTCTTAGAACTATTTGGTACATTTATATGTGTTTGTTATTTGAGCACAATGCTATTGCTTTGCAGAGTTGACCATTGACAACTGAGATTTCGAATAAACATGAAAGAACCTAAATTTGTGTCATCGTCCTGTTACATTATTCTGTTTTTGATTTTCAAAATGATGTAGACACAAGCAGTAGCATAACAGCAGATCTCACAGGTAACTGACATCATGTGACTCCAGGACTCACATTGGCTGAGGTAATCTCTCAACTAACAACCAATAGGCATCCTGGAATCACAAGATGTACTCTTGAACCCAGTTTCGAAAGCGATGTGATCTTCTGTAAGCCTTGATCACATTTTAACTAAAGTTTAATTTGTTTTAAATATGAAAGTGAATTTGCTTAAAATTATTATGCTGCTACTAGTGATGTCCCTGCATTAGGATCAGAGAAGAAAGATTATACCAGCCTGCAGTCCACTGCAGCTTTGTCATTGTTTCCTGGATTACCATACAGCAGCACAGTGCAAAAGCAAGCCTTTGCAGCCACACCTTATGTTTCCAGTCATCCTGAGCTATCTGTCTCTCATAGCACTCGCTCTGTATCTGTAATGGATGGTAGATCGTCTGAAAAGGTGCTAAGGCCTACAGTGAAAACCTCTGAATGGCAGGAAGCACGTAAAAGCAGACACCAGAAGCTGCAGGAGAGAACAAAGGAAATGAATGTTGTCATTGGCAAGAGAGTAACTGACAATCTTGCTGGAGCTGATGACATGAAGCCTATATTTTTGTACAATGTTGTCAAAAACTGGTGTGATAACCATGTTACAGATGAAGTGAAAGCAAATGGTGTGATTCCCAAATCTGTGAAGTGTGTATCTCATGGGGAGACTCAAACTAAGTCTTTCAAAGCGTTTATTAGAGAAAATGACTACGAGAAAGTTATGTGTGAAGACTTTTGGGCCAGCAGAATAAGATGTAGAGATTGGATTCGTATTTGACCTTTATCATGAGCTCTAATTCTTTATCACTGTTATCTTTTAATGTGTCTGGATTATATAATGACAGACTTGACTATGTTAAGAATGTGTTAGCATTTGCAAGAAATATGGCTGCTAAATTCTGATCTGGACAGACTGCAGAATTTGAATGATAATTACTTGGGTATTGACAAATCTGCAGTATCAGACAATGACCTATTACAAGGCAGACAACATGGAGGAATAGCTTTTGCTTGGCATAAATCTGTTGCTACCAGTGTCAAACATGTTAAAGTCAAGTCTGATAGAATTGATGCTATGACACTTACCCAATCCAATGGCAATATCCTTCTTCTGATCAATGTTTATTTACCCTGTGACAACAGACGGAATAACATTGTGTCTGCTGAGTATGAAGAATGTTTAGATATTATTGAGGAGCTGTTGATATTGCATCACTACAATCAAGTAGTTATTGGAGGAGACTTCAATACAGACTATAAAAGGAATAATGCTCATGCTCAGTGTTTAACCAATTTCGTGACAAGGAATGCTATGGAATGCAAATCCATGTCATAACAAAGTGACATTCGTTTCTAATGACCTAAGAGCCATATCCTGTATTGATCATTTCATAATGAGTAACACAGTTTCAGTGTCAGACTTTACTGTGCTGGAGGACAGTTGTAATCCCTCAAATCACTTCCCTATCAAGTGTGATATAGAACATGACAGTGCCAGGATTAGCACTTCTGGAAGTGCAAAACAAGCTAATACAGGGATTGCATGGCACAAAATGACCGGCGATATGTATGCCCACAATTTCAACAATGCATCGATCAAAAACTGAACAAAATGAATTATTGTGAAAGCATTGTTTGTCAGAATGTAAACTGTGACAATGAAATGCATTATCAACAACTTGATGACTTTTGTGGGTCATTGTCGACAAATCTGCCAAATTTGGTCCAGTGAAATAAAGTCGTTGAAAGCTGACTCAGTGTTTTGGCACTGGGTATGGAAAGAATGCAGTAAGCCTTCTCAAGGTGTTATAGCAGATCTGTATAAAAACTGCAAAAGGAAATACCACTATGCAGTGCGGAGGATACGACGACAGGAGAACGCTTTTCGTAATGCTCGGATGGCTGATCATATTGCGAAAAATAATTCTCGTGACCTGTGGAGAGAACTAAACAAAATGAAGTGCAGGAGTAAAGTGATTCCCCCTCATATAGATGGAAAAACTGAGAACAAAGATATCTGTAATGCATTCGCAAACAGATATGAAGTTCTCTATAATTCTCTGCCTAGTGGTTTAGAACAGTTGCAAAACAGGATTAATGCTAACATAAACAATGTGAAGCCCTGTCTCTTTACTGTTGAGCACATAAACAAGGCAATGCAGAAGCTGAAAAAGCAGAAAGGTGATGGTGATAAGGGATTAATTTCTGATTTGATGATTCGATCTTCTATGTAATGGAAAGCACTTCTAGCAAAACTTATCACAGCTATGTTCACTCATGGCTATTATCCAAGAGAACTGTGTATATCCACTATATCATCCCTTCCGAAAGACTCATTGGGAAATTTATGTGATGGACACAATTACAGGGGTATTGCCCTTGCCTCACCAATAAATAAAGTCATTGACTGGATAATTTTACAAGAATACAGTGCAGTTTTCTGTACTAGTGACCTTCAATTTGCATTCAAACAAAATAGTTCAACTGCAATGTGTAGCATGGTGCTGAAGGAAGTGACAGCGTACTACTCTGAGAAAGGCGGCACACCATTCTGTACTCTCTTGGATGCTTCTAAGGGAGCTATATATATTGCAATATCTCGCATGTTATTCACACGTGTGAATATGCAACAACTAGCATATTTTTAATAGATAGCATGCAATTACTAGGCGCGTCAATGTGACACAACGCACACGCGCCAAGCGTGTATGTGTAAAAACGCACACGTGTGAATGTGCAATTGCTCGCAAGCTTACTTAATTTCTCAGTGAGCAAGTGGCTACGATTGCTAGTATCTCTAGCTGAGCTGTCACTAGCAGTTACACGCTTTCCTAATATTTAATTCATAAATGATATTAGTTATAAATGATAAATCAGAGAACACAAGAGAAATGTTGAACTTTATGAACTTTTATTAAATATATTTTGTCGGCTGACTCTTTATATAGATAAGATGAGTTAAATGAACGAACTATGTTATGCAAATGAGATAAAGCAATAAATTGGGCTTTCGTCAATGTGAACTTGACAATATTCTTCCTAAGTCTGACTTAAAATAAACAAGAAAAACTGCTCATTGTCGTTTATAAATTATTTTACAAACTACTGTCAACATTTTGATTATTGGAGTAGCTTAAAATGCGGATTAAATTGCGCACCACACTCTACTCTGTTACATAAGGGTGTGACAGGTGACACAATCAGTTTGTTGTGTAATACTAGTGAATGTGGATAACGAGCAATAATAACAGCACTATGACATAATGATGAATACATATTGAAAGTCATATATTGCATGTACACACGTCACTAGGAGAAGCACATGCACGAGTGCAAGATATAGCATATACAGACGTGCTTGTTTTGGCATATACACGAGTGTGCTAGTACTGCCACATACACACGTGCTAGTAAACTCGTATACACGAGTGGTGTGCGAGAATTTGCACATACACACGTCCACGAGTGAATGAAATATCTCGCAATATATATATATGTCTAAGGCCTTTGATAGGCTTCGTTATGATAGACTTTTTGAGATTTTAGAACAGAGAGGCCTGCACCCACTTGCAATGCGCTTGTTATTATGCCTGTATCAGAATCAAACAACATGAACCTGTTGGTTATCAGAATACTCTGAATACTTTAATACTTCCAATGGAATAAGGCAAGGGGGCGTGGCCAGTCCAGTGTTGTTCACTCTTTATATGGATGTGTTAATCCAAAGATTGGAAGCCCAGAAAGTGGGATGCTATGTAGGACATGAATATTTTGGCGTATTATGCTATGCAGATGATGTCACTTTGATTGCTCCAACTGCTAGTGCCCTTCAAAAGATGGTTTTGACTTGTTAAGAATTTGGCAGAGACTATGATGTACTATACAACCCCAACAAGTCTGTATGCATTCAGCTAGGTGGCCCACAAATTTCTCCACACCCTGATGTTAAACTCAATGGACAGAGCTTAAAATGGAGTGATTCTGTCAAGCATTAAGGGAATATGATAAATGCTCACAATAATGATAGAGATGACATCAAACGAAAAAAGGGTGACTTTATTGCCAGAACTAACAGTATTCTTGCCAATTTTAGATCAGCTAGTAGACAGGCAAAAATGAAACTCTTTAAAAGCAAATGCTGTGTGTTCTATGGATCCCAAAC
This sequence comes from Alitta virens, assembly GCA_932294295.1. Classification (NCBI taxonomy): domain Eukaryota; kingdom Metazoa; phylum Annelida; class Polychaeta; order Phyllodocida; family Nereididae; genus Alitta; species Alitta virens. Next base: position 20,153,009 of record OW028582.1, read on the forward strand.
ATGGAGTCACCGCATTTGTTAAAGTGTGACAATCTAAAGGTGCAACTAAGTCACCGGTTTCTAAAGCTGATGAAAACTATGTCTGCAAGCAGCAATAGAAAGACAAAGTGGATCACTATGAATAGATCAAAAACAGGCACTGTCCAACAAAACATCGAGTATCTGTCACAAAAATGGATTTCACCAGTGAAAAGATCATTGACAGTGAAGCAAGACTGAAAACTGATCTCTCAGTAAAATCTGAGCATCAGAAGAGAGCTGCAGCAATCATAGACTTTTAAGATATGATGATCGATTGTAAAGATGATGATATAGGCAATATAGATTTTATTTGTACTTATTAAATTTATTATTATATTATAATTAAATTCTTATTATATATTACAATTTCAATTATGTACTCTGTACCTGGTGTGTACGAAATAAAATAATATATCTATATTATGATATTGACATGGGGATGTCTATTCTTCTTTCTGCAATTGTTTCTGTCAGGATGACAAAATGCTAGACAAAGCAGATGAAATCATAAAACAGTTTAAAACTGGAAGCACTTAATCTTCATGAATAACTAATATATATATGATTTTATTCACATAAAATAAGAATGCAGCACATAAGTATATGAAATTTAAGAATATTTAAGTTATGTCATGGCAGTTATCTGAAAGTTGAAATGAAATTTAATAAATCGACAATGTCTTTTTTCTGGAAGTTTTCATTTTCAAGCACATAAGAATGTTCTAGGCAATTAGTCAACTCATTTACGGCTTGGACTCGGACCTCAATTTCTTCATCCTGAGGTTTGGGAGGTTTTGGCATTTGCTTTGCAAGGTCGCAATTCCATCGGGTATTTACAAAGTTAATGTTCCTGCCAATAACCCCCATTTCCTGTAAACTGATGTTCATCAGAAGTTGCATGACTCTGTTTTGCCCTACTTCAATACTCTTTGCTATTTTGCAAAGCGAATGCAAAGTTGGTCCACAAAACTTGGTTTGTTGACCAAAGCAGGCAGTAGATGTGATCTGGCTGTCCATGGTAGCTTCCATAATGGTCTAACTGATTTGCGCCATCTCACATCAAAAATTTCCATAGTCTTTGTATCAGTCAGTGACCATGATTGTGATCCATAGAAATGACATTTTGTGTCAAACACCTTCGTACACATTTTTCTGCTGGCGGCGTGAAGGTTATCGATAATGCTGTTGACATCATGGATGACTTTCCACTTTTCAACTTTACATCCTCCTCATCACTAAGGTCATCTGTCAATACATTTCCGAGATGTTTTACCTTGCTATGCCATATGAGCTCCTCATTACTGAGAACCACACAGCACGGTTTAAACCTCAGCCTTTTTAATGCAGGTCTGCTATCAAATTTGATGCAAACAGTCTTTTTGCTATTATAAGTGACAGAATATTCCACTGCATATTTGACACATTCATTTAGCATGACTTGTAATCCTTTTAATGTAGGTGCCATAAGTGTTAAGTCATCTGCATATGACAAAGCTCCGACAAAACAATTGCTTATGTTGCATCCAACCCCACATTTTTTAAGTCTATCCAATAGTTCATCCATGTACACAGAATAAAATAATGGACTGGCGACTCCACCCTGCCGGAGGCCATTCTTAACTTTGAATCCATTAGAATGAGTTCCATTCCATCGAATGTTCTTCTTTCTGCAATTGTTTCTTTCAGGATGACAAAATGCTAGAGAAAGTAGAAAAATCATAAAACAGTTTAAAACTGGAAGCACTTAATCTTCATGAATAACTAATCATGAATGAAATCATCGAATGAATCTATAAACTGCTTTCCATTTTTCATGTTACATGTATTTTGGAAATTATTAACGATAATTCAGATACTGTATAATTTTCATAGGGTATTGATAAAGCTTGCTAATAATATACCCATGGACTCCAGGTTGACTATAGAGAGAGAAAGTGTTCTCACCATACTTTATATTTAAGCCACGGATGGGGTCTTCCTCTTGGCTCATGATAGTCATCGACCACAAGGTAAATCACAAAACATCTCATTTGAATGGAATCACCTATTCACCTCAGATGAATTAATTGACCTCATATACAACTCATGATGATGCAAGGACTGAAGCAAATTTTAAGCAACAAATTGAGCAACTCGATTAACACAAATGATAGATAAATAATTTATTCCCTACACACATTCCTAAAGTACACAGTACTTAGTAAGCATTTCTGTATCCAGCAGGGTAGGCATCACCAGCCCTGTAACTACCTGGATAGGCATTGTTGGCACTGGCATAGCCAGCGGGGTAAGCGTTGTATCCACTGTAGCCAGCGGGGTAGGCATTGTAACCCGCATTCTGTCCATTGTAAGCACCGCTGTAGCCAGCTGGGTAAGCATTGTATCCTCTGTTAACGCCGCTGTAACCAGCTGATTGACCATATCCATAGACTTTAGTGCCTGGGACTCTATCTCTCTGGTAAGTTCCAGAGCTGGCTCCGTAAGCTTCGGCAATCTTGTTCACTCTGGCTTGACGCTGGCCATTGACATAGTTGACCTTGCGTTCACGGGCACTGTAGAAAAACAAAAACATCATAAATTTCATGCAATTTTTTTCCTTTTTGGTCTCTCACTGTTTGACCAAATGCGACATAATTTCCTTCATAGTAGCAACTGGTGACTTGGAAGCTGAACCGCAATCAGAAATTGTGTGAAACCAGGACTCGGACTGGTCGTGAGACAGCCTTAGCCAATGGGAGTTCTGGATTCACATGACACCTTTTTGGAGATGGGTTTCTTTGTATATGACTCAGACTCGTATATATGAACTCTGTTGTAAAACAATTTGGCTGCATTGCTTCATGAAGTTGAGAGTTAGAAACCATCAATTATATACTCATGTTGTTATTCAATCTTGCTAGCAGAAACAGCCTAGTTGTCAACTTAAATATTCAGGTTTGCCAAAGACTGTGGTGATATAACAAAGGAAACAGATTGGTGAAAACTAATTTAACCCTGCAACACATCATAATGCAAGTTTAGCATTAGACAAAATTTTGTAACATTAGACCTTTTTGCAATGATTGCTAGCATCCATGAAATAAACCAAAATTTCTCTATGATTTTAAAAGTTGTGACCTGGTAAATATCAATAAAACTTATTTCTGGTTAATGAAGTCGGACTGTAGCTTCTGACCATTAGATTTAAAGATCCTCTGTCTGTCAAAATTACCTTTTTCTAAAACTTCATCAAATGACTGAAAATCACCTTGTTTGATAAGGGCATGCTAAATATGTGTAAGCTAATGAATCTATCAGGCATTAATTATAAAAATAAATGATACATTGAAAGAAATCGAGACTAAAACATTGGAAATACAATGGAAATAGCATCATCAACCATCATTGAGTATTGTGAAATCATCACTTGGTTTGTTTACATATTGGATTTTTGATGGCATTAAAAATTAAATACTACGTGAAGTTTATTTATTTTATATAGAGATAGTGAACCCAGCTAGGCTATGGGTGGTAGGTAATACTAAGAAGATAATGAAGTGAATGCAATATACTTTGGCCACTGTCATATTGAGTGATAACCCATCTTTAAGTTTGCCAAAGAGAGTTGTGATCTAACAAAAGAATGTACTATTTAAAGAATTCTCGCCAGAACTTACATTTTTCGAAACCATGATATCAATTTGATATACTTACAAATTCTCAGGCTGATCAAATCCAGCTCCATAGCCAGATGCAGAAACAGCTGCAACAATGCAGAAAAGAACAGCTACTGTGTATTTCATTGTGATGTGATGATTGTAGAATACTGCCTATCTCTTGGGTCTGCCAGTTTTTATAGCTTTTGCTTGACAGGTTTACCTGACAAGGTTGAGACACCTTTGGCTCAAAGGAACAAATGTTATCACGTGATTAACCAGGTCACATGATGTTGTTCACACAGTTATGTAACTGAGAGAGTTGACATCACTTTGCAACTTCCTTTGCTTTTTTATGGATGACACGAACGTCATTGAAGGTTTCAACCCAAGCAGGTGTGCAGGCAAGGGAGAGTGGGACCAGAATAGCCCAACCCCCCCCCCCACCTAGCTCAACTGAGGAAGGGATGAAGCCATTTATGCCTGATGGAGGATACTTCATGATTGCAGATTGTTCTGATTTAGGTATGTTAAATGTCTAGTCAGCTACAGTTACTTTCATTAACAATGGCCTGTCAATTAAGCTGAGACAAAGCTAGACAACTTCTGACATATGATGCTACCTGTCACTAAATTTAACTGTTTGGCTATAGCTGGCCACTCAAAGCCAGATCCAAAAGTACAATCATATACGTATATTTATGATATCTTAGATGAATTAAAGGTTTACATTTTTTCAGTGGTGGTAGGTTGAAGCTGACAATAAGCGAGGAGTAGACAGAAGCAGTTGGCTTTAGCAAGGTATAACTACAACCAAGGAATAGGTAGCTACAGCTGTCCAGAGCTGACAATATTTTATGAAATCACAAGATGTCATAACTATGCTTAAGGTATGCTCAATTATGATACATGCAGCAGCAGCAGTAGTAGTAGTAGTAGTTGAGTCGTAGTAGTAGTCGTAGTAGTAGTCGTAGTAGTCGTAGTAGTCGTAGTAGTGGTCTTAGTAGTAAAGTTTCTATTTAAGTGACATGTACACATAATATTATACAAATACTCATATTCAGTTTGCTACACACCTATCCTTACAATGCAAACATATCCACTTGATATTTTGATGTGCCTAAACAGAGATTGGGCCAGTCCTAATTTAGAGATATATGATAAATCTGAGAGCAGTATGTAAAAATTTGTTCTGATATGAATATGTCCTATTTTTAATTAGATACGTCTAATTAGTCCATTTCTGATTGCCCCATCATAATTTAGCTATGTCCATTTTAAACAATTAGGCCTCAATCTTAACAAAGCACTTATGAATAACTGACAGTTTTCACAAGATTTGGATGGTTTTGTTATACTTTGTTTTCACTTTTGATCAAAAGTTTGAGATCTTTTAGTCATCTAAGTTTTCACAATATTTGACCGCGGTATATAGATGAGAGCAGTAAAAAATATAAGGATTTGCAGATTGAGAAATGGCTCGTTAGAAATACGGTAATTTGCTGGCATTAGAGAATTAAACAGTGCAATACCACAATTACCACATTGATATCTTACTAGGATGCATGATTTCCCAATTGTTGGAAACTTTAATATGTTTTTTTTCTTTGAGAAATCAGTGGAATTCATATAAGTGTATTTCACAGTGATGAACACAAACATTATGCTCCAAGTTAAAAAAAATTCTGTTTCTTTAAGTTTTTTTTAATACCTAAGAGGGACACCAGCCTGAGAGAGATACCAGATATGCACATGCAGTTGCGACAACCAACTGAACTGCCAAGGTGACAGCAGAGGTTTTCCTAGATCACTTCATTCGACACTATGGTATCCCTCTTAGGCTGCACAGCAGCAAAGGTGGCTCTTTTGAAGGTCACATAATCAAGGAGATATGTCAATTGCAAAGCCAGAGGTGAAGAAGTTTAAGTTGGCGATAGAGTGTTAGTCAAATGCTCAGCATTTCCTGACGGCAAGAACAAACTGTCTGATATCTGGGAAGAAGAAGTATATTTGGTTGTAGGTCAACCAGATTCAGATCTGCCAGTGTTTGATGTTCGCAGAGAGCAGAATCCTAGAGGTGGACTAATAAAAAGACCTTGAGCTGAAGAAACACAAGTTCCTACATTGATATTAACAATCAAAAACTGGTAAGTTAATTTCTTGTACATTGTGAATAGGTATCAATATATAAATGTTTGTATTGCTTTCATCCTGTTCACCTAATAGTAAAGTACCAACCGTGCATTGCTGATTCAGAATAAGTATTCATTCATAACATAAATTCACTTTATAAGTCAAATTATCATGAGCATGTTCTGTTATAATATAGGATTTTAGAAGCAATCCATGTTATTCATGTCATTATGGCAATGATACTATAATGGTCTAAAATGCTATTTACATTAAAACTTGTTAAGGAGTATCCAAAGTGATAATACTGGCAACTGGAAGCTAGCAGCTTCACTGTATAGAATCAACTCCTATCAAAGGGTAATCATATTATTATTATGCTTGTATTATATGTATTTGAAGAGTTCATACAGCTCTTAGAACTATTTGGTACATTTATATGTGTTTGCTATTTGAGCAACATGCTACTGTTTTGCAGATTTGACTATTGACAACTGAGATTTCTAATGAACATAAGAGAACCTAAATTTGAGTCATCGTCCTGTTACGTTATTCTGTTTTTGCTTTTCAAAAATGTTGTAGACACAAGCAGTAGCATAACAGCAGATCTCACAGGTAAATGACACCAGAGGACATTATGTGACTCAAGGACTCACATTAGCTGAATCAGAGGTAATCTCTCAACTGACAACCAATAGGCATCCTGGAATCACAAGATGTACTCTGGAATCCAGTTTCCAAAGCTATGTAATCTGCAGTAAGCATTGATCACATTTTAACTAAAGTTTAATTTGTTTTAAGTATGACAGTTAATTTTCTTAAAATTATAATGCTGTTACTAGGTGATATAAATAATTATGATATTGATATAGGGATGTTCATTCATCTTTCTGCAATTGTTTCTTTCAGGATGACAAAATCCCAGACAGAGCCGAAGAAATCATAAAACCGTCTAAGACTGGAAGTAGCTAATCTTCATGAATAACTAATCATGAATAAATTCATCGAATGAACCTATATACTGCTTTGCATTTTTCATGTTACATGTATTTTTGCAATTAATGATAAGTCACGTGCAATTTTCAAGACTTAATCATGGGCCCCAGGTTGACTGTTGAGAGAGAAAGTGTTCTCACCATACTACATATTTAACCCATGGATGGGATCTTTCTCTTGGCCCATAATAGACATCAAATACAAGGTAAATCACAAAACATCTCATTTGAATGGATTCACCTATTCACCTCAGATGAATTAATTGACCTCATATGCAACTCATGATGATGCAAAGTTTAAAGCAAATTTTGAGCAACAAATTGAGCAACTCAATAACACAAATGATAGATAAATAATTTATTCCCTACACACATTTCTAAAGTACATAGTACTTAGTAAGCATTTCTGTATCCAGCAGGGTAGGCATTACCAGCCCTGTAACTACCTGGATAGGCATTGTTAGCACTGGCATAGCCAGCGGGGTAAGCGTTGTATCCACTGTAGCCAGCGGGGTAGGCGTTGTAACCCGCATTCTGTCCATTGTAAGCACCGCTGTAGCCAGCTGGGTAAGCATTGTATCCTCTGTTAACGCCGCTGTAACCAGCTGATTGACCATATCCATAGACTTTAGTGCCTGGGACTCCATCTCTCTGGTGAGTTCCAGAGCTGGCTCCATAAGCTTCGGCAATCTTGTTCACTCTGGCTTGACGCTGGCCATTGACATAGTTGACCTTGCGTTCACGGGCACTGTAGAAAAACAAAAATATCATAAAATTCATGCTATTTTTTTTCCTTTTTGGTCTCTCACTGTTTGACCAAATGCGACATAATTTTCTTCATAGTAGAACCTGGTGACTTGCAAGTTGAACTGCAATCAGAAATTGTGTGAAACCAGGACTCGTACTGGTCGTAAGACTGCCTTAGCCAATGGGAGTTCTGGATTCACATGACACAGACTCGTATATATGAATTCTGTTGTAAAACAATTTGGCTGCATTGCTTCATGAAGTTGAGAGTTAGAAACCATTAATTATATACTCATCTGTTGTTATTCAATCTTGCTAGCAGAAACAACCTAGTTGTCAACTTAAATATTCAGGTTTGCCAAAGACTGTGTTGACATAACAAAGGAAACAGATTGGTGAAAACTAATTTAACCCTGCAACATGTCATAATACAAGTTAAGCATTAAACAACATTTTGTAACTTTAGACCTTTTTGCAATGTTTGCTAGCATCCATGAAATAAACCAAAATTTCTCTATGATTTTAAAAGTTGTGACCTGGTAAATATCAATAAAACTAATTTCTGGTTAATGAAGTCGGACTGTAGCTTCTGACCATTAGATTTAAAGTTCCTCTGTCTGTCATAATTACCTCTTTCTAAAACTTCATCAAATGACTGAAAATCACCTTGTTTAATCAAGGCACATTAAATATGTGAAAGCTAATGAATCTATCCGGCATTAATAATGATACATTTAAAATAGATTAAGACTAAAACATTGGAAATACATAGAAATAGCATCATCAACCATCGTATTGTGACATCATTATTTGGTTTGTTTACATATTGGATTTCTGATGGCATGAAAAATTAATTACTACGAGAAGTTTATTTATTTTATATAGAGATAGTGAACCCAGCTAGACTATGGGCGGTAGGTAATATTAAGAAGATAATGAAGTGAATGCAATATACTTTGGCCACTGTCATATTGAGTGATAACCCATCTTTAAGTTTGCCAAAAAGAGTTGTGATGTAACAAAATAATGTACTATTTAAAGAACTAATATATTCTTTATATCGAGTCACAATTCTCACCAGAACCCATAGAATAAACCTGACATTTTTTGAAACCATGATATCAATTTGATATACTTACAAATTCTCAGCCTTGTCATATCCAGCTCCATAGCCAGATGCAGACACAGCTGCGACAATGCAGAAAAGAACAGCTACTGTGTATTTCATTGTGATGTGATGATTGTAGAATACTCTGAGTGAATACTGCCCATCACATGGGTCTGCCAGTTTTTATAGTTTTTGCTTGACAGGTTTACCTGACAAGGTCGAGACACCTTTGGCTGAAAGGAACAAATGTTATCACGTGATTAACCAGGTCTCGTGATGACATTCACACAGTTATGTAACTGAGAGTTGACTTATCACTTTGCAACTTCCTTTGCTATGTTGTGGATGACCTGAACGTCATTTGAAGGTTTCAACCCAAGCAGGTGTGCAGCCAAGGGAGAGTGGGACCAGAATAATCCAAGCCCCCCCCCCCCCACCTAGCGTCAACCGAGGAAGGGATGAAGCCATTTATGCCTGATGGAGGATAATTCATGATTGCAGATTGTTCTCATTTAGGTATGTTAAATGTCTAGTCAGCTACAGTTACTTTCATTAACAATGGCCTGTCAAACTTCTGACATATGATGCTATCTGTCACTAAATTTAACTATTTGGCTATAGCTGGCCACTCAAAGCCAGATCTAAAAGTACAATCATATACGTATATTTATGATATCTTAGATGAATTAAAGGTTTACATTTTTTCAGTGGTGGTAGGTTGAAGCTGACAATAAGCGAGGAGTAGACATAAGCAGTTGGCTTAAGCAAGTTATAACTACAACCAAGTAATAGGTAGCAACGGCTGTCCAGAGATGACAATATTTTATGAAACCACAATATGTCAGAACTATGCTTAAGGTATGCTCAATTATGATACATGCAGCAGCAGCAGCAGTAGTATTAGTAGTATTAGTAGTAGTCGTAGTAGTCGTAGTAGTGGTCGTAGTAAAAGTTTCTATTTAAGTGACGTGTACACATAATATTATACAAATACTCATATTCAGTTTGCTACACACCTATCCTTACAATGTAAACATATGTCCACTTGATATTTTGATGTGCCTAAACAGAGATTGGACCTGTCCTAATTTAGAGATATATGATAAATCTGAGAGCAGTATGTAAAAATTTGTTCTGCTATGAATATGTCCTATTTTTAATTAGGTACGTCTAATTAGTCCATTTCTGATTGCCCCATCATAATTAAGCTATGTCCATTTTAAACAATTAGGCCTCAATCCTAACAGAGCACTTATGAATAACTGATAGTTTTCACAAGATTAGGATGGTTTTCTTATACTTTGTTTTCACTTTTAATCAAAAGTTTGAGATCTTTTAGTCATCTAAGTTTTCACATTATTTGACTGCATTATTCAACTACATATTTCTCTTTTATTACTTGAAAGGTGCTGATATAGATGACAGCAGTGAGGAATGTAAGGATTTGCAGATTGAGAAATGGCTCATTAGAAATAAAGTAATTTGCTGGTATTAAAGAATTAAACGGTGCAATACTTGTGATACTTGTTGCTGGTCACAATTACCACATTGATATCTTACCAGTATGCGGAATGTTTTTTTTCTTTGAGAAAATCAGTGTAATTCATATAAGTGTATTTTACAGTGATAAACACAAACATTGTGCTCCAAGTTAAAAAAAAATTCTGTTTCTTCAAGTTTTTTTTAATACCTAAGAGGGATGGATACCAGATATGCACATGCAGTTGCAACAACCAACCGAACTGCCAAGGCGATTGCAGAGGTTTTGCTAGATCACTTCATTCGACACTATGGTATCCCTCTTAGGCTGCACAATAGCAAAGGTGGCTCTTTTGAAAGTCACATAATCAAGGAGCTATAACAATTGCAAAGTAAGAAGTGAAGCAGTTGAGTTGGTGACTGAGTGTTAGTCAAACACTTAGCATTTCCTGAAGGCAAGCACAAACTGTCTGATAAGTGGGAAGAAGAAGCATACTTGGTTGTGGGTCAACCAGATTCAGATCTGCCAGTGTTTGATGTTTGTAGAGAGCAGAATCCTAGAGGTGGACGAATGAAAGACTCCAAAGGAACCATTTATTACCAATAGGTTCTATGCAGGACATGGCAGATGCCAAACAGGAAAATGAGTCCGGCAATGGTATAAAGGAGAGTGAGGATGAATGTGAAGAAGAGATAGAGTTGCACATGTCATCCTGAGTTTCCGCAAGAAACAGAAGTGATTGGTGACAGTGAGAACAGAGAGAGTTGAGGATCAAGAGGGTGAGAGAGGAGAGCAGAGAGAATCAGATGGTGAGCAAGAGAGAGATAGAGAGGAGAACTCCACTGCAAAGTCAGATGGAGATGGTGATGAGGCAGATAGAGTACAGATACGTAGGAGTTCTAGGATTAAGCAGCCTGCACAAATATATTAGTCAATTGATTTTAGGTATTGATGTTGTAATTAAACATGTTGAACCACATTTCTCAAGCAGGGGGAGTATGTGGTAGGATTTTCATAATGATTTTGTAAATTTGTAATTATGACGATTAAATATTCCAACTTAATCAGCTGAGTCAGTTTTTTATTGTTTATGGTTAATTGTATCATGTATGTGTATGTCAGTTAATAAACAACACCAAAACTGACTACGTCATGTTGTTTGTAACGCCTAGAATTAAATAGTCCAGAAATGGGATATCCTTTGGCATTCATTATGCAGACCTTGAGCTGAAGATATACAAGTTCCTAAATTTATATTTATATTAACAGTCAAAGACTGGTAAGTTAATTTCTTGTAAATTGTGAATAGGTATCAATATATAAATGTTGTTATTGCTTTTATCCTGATCACGTAATAGTAAAGTACCAACCGTGTATTGCTGATTCAGAATAAGTATTCATTTGTAATATAAATTCACTTTATAAGTCATATTATCAAAGGATTAGCATGACATATATTGTTCTGTTATAATATAGGATTTTAGAAGCAATCCATGTTATTCATGTCATTATGGCAATGATGCTATAATGGCCTAAAATGCTATTTATATTATAACTTGTTTAGGAGTATCCAAAGTGATTGTACTGGCAACTGGAAGCTAGCAGTCAACTCCTAACAAAGGGTAATTAAATTATGTATTATGCTGGTATTATATGGATTTGAAGAGTTCATGCAGCTCTTAGAACTATTTGGTACATTTATATGTGTTTGTGATTTGAGCACAATGCTATTCTTTTGCAGAGTTGACCATTGACAACTGAGATTTCGAATAAACATAAGAGAACCTAAATTTGAGTCATTGTTCTGTTACATTATTCTGTTTTTGCTTTTGAAAAATGTTGTAGACACAAACAGTAGCATAACCGCAGATCTCACAGGTAACTGACACCAGAAGACATCATGTGACTCCAGGAATCACATTGGCTCAGGTAATCTTTCAACTAACAACCAATAGGCATTCAGAACTCACAAGATTTACTCTGGAATTCAGTTTCCAAAGCTACATAATCTGCTGTAAGCATTGATCACATTTTAACTAAATTTAAATTTGTTATAAATATGACAGTGAATTTGCTTAAAATTATTATGCTGTTACTAGGTGCCATTATGATATTGATATGGGGATGTTTATTCTTCTTTCTGCAATTGTTTATTTCAGGATGACAAAACACTAGACATAGCAGAAGAAATCATAAAACAGTTTAAAACAGGATGCACTTGACCTGAATATCTAATGAATAACTATTCATAATCATTCATATCATGAATAAAATTGTTGAATGAATCTACACACTGCTTCCCGTTTTTCATGTTACAGCTGTTCATCTAAGAGAGTAAGTGTTCTCAGCATTAATCATATTTACCCCAAGAGTGGTGTCTTTCACTTGGCCCATATTAGGCATCAGCCACAAGGTATACCCCCGATTTAGCATCACACTTTAACGAATTCACCTCATATGCAATGTTTGAAGTAACTTGTGAGCAACAAATTGAGCAACTCAATAACACAAATGATAAATAAATAATTTATTCCATACACACATCCCTAAAGTACATAGTACTTAGTAAGCATTTCTGTATCCAGCAGGGTAAGCAATACCAGCCCTGTAACTACCTGGATAGGCACCGGCATAGCCAGCAGGGTAGGCATTGTAACCCACATTCTGTCCCTTGTAAGCACCACTGTAGTCAGCTGGGTAAGCATTGTATCCTCTGTTGGCGCCACTGTAACCAGCTGATTGACCATATCCATAGACTTTAGTGCTTGGGACTCCATCTCTCTGGTAAGTTCCGGAGCTGGCTCCGTAAGCTTCGGCAATCTTGTTCACTCTGGCTTGAAGCTGGCCATTGACGTAGTTGACCTTGCGTTCACGGGCACTGTGAAAAACAAAAATATCATAAAATTCATGCAAACTGTTTTCCTTTTTGGTCTCTCACTGTTTGACCAAATGCGACATAATTTCCTTCATAGTAGAAACTGGTGACTTGGAAGCTAAACCGCAATCAGAAATTGTGTGAAACCAGGACTCTTACTGGTCGTGAGACAGCCTTAGCCAATGGGAATTCTGGATTCACATGACGTCCTTTGGAGATGGGTTTCTTTGCATATGACTCAGACTCATATATATGAACTCTATTGTATAACAATTTGGCTGCATTGCTTCATGAAGTTGAAATCTATATACTGCTTCTCATTTTTCCTGTTACATGTATTTATGCAATTAATGATAATTCAGGTGCAATTTTCAAGACTTACTCATGGGCCCCAGGTTGATTGTTGAGAGAGAAAGTGTTCTCACCATACTACATATTTAACCCATGAATGGGATCTTTCTCTTGGCCCATTATAGACATCAAACACAAGGTAAATCACAAAACATCTCATTTGAATGGATTCACCTATTCACCTCAGATAAATTAATTGACCTCATATGCAACTCATGATAATGCAAGGTTTGAAGCAAATTTTTAGCAACAAATTGAGCAACTCAATAACACTAATGATAGATAAATAATTTATTCCCTACACACATTTCTAAAGTACATAGTACTTAGTAAGCATTTCTGTATCCAGCAGGGTAGGCATTACCAGCCCCGTAACTGCCTGGATAGGCATTGTTAGCACTGGCATAGCGAACGGGGTAAGCGTTGTATCCACTGTAGCCAGCGGGGTAGGCATTGTAACCCGCATTCTGTCCATTGTAAGCACCGCTGTAGCCAGCTGGGTAAGCATTGTATCCTCTGTTAACGCCGCTGTAACCAGCTGATTGACCATATCCATAGACTTTAGTGCCTGGGACTCCATCTCTCTGGTAAGTTCCAGAGCTGGCTCCGTAAGCTTCGGCAATCTGGTTTACTCTGGCTTGACGCTGACCATTGACGTAGTTGACCTTGCGTTCACGGGCACTGTAGAAAAACATAAATATCATAAAATTCAAGCAAATTGTTTTCCTTTTTGGTCTCTCACTGCTTGACCAAATGCGACATAATTTTCTTCAAAGTAGAAACTGGTGACTTGGAAGCTGAACTGCAATCAGAATTTGTGTGAAACCAGGACTCTTACTGGTCGTGAGACTGCCTTAGCCAATGGGAGTTCTGGATTCACATGACATCCTTTGGAGATGGGTTTCTTTGTATATGACTCAGACTCATATATATGAACTCTGTTGTAAAACAATTTGGCTGCATTGCTTCATGAAGATTGAGAGTTAGAAACCATCAATTATATACTTATCTGTTGTTATTCAATCTTGCTAGCAGAAACAGTCTAGTTGTCAACTTAAATATTCAGGTTTGCCAAAGACTGTGGTGATATAACAAAGGAACCAGATTTAACTAATTTAACCCTGCAACACATCATTATACAAGTTTAGAATTAGACTAATTTTTGTAACATTACATTTTTTTGCAATGTTTGCTAGCATCCAAGAAATAAAACACAATTTCTGTATAATTTTAAAAGTTGTGACTTGGTAAAGATTAAGAAAACTAATTTCTAGTGAATGAAGTCGGACTGTAGCTTCTGACCATTAGATTTAAAGTTCCTCTGTCTGTCATAATTCCCTTTTTCTAAAACTTCATCAAACGACTGAAAATCACCTTGTTTGATCAAGGCATGCTAAATATGTGTCCGCTAATGAATCTATCCGGCATTAATCATAAAAATAAATGATACATTGAAAGAAATCAAGACTAAAACATTGGAAATACAATGGAAATAACATCATCAACCATCGTTGAGTATTGTGACATCATCACTTGGTTTGTTTACATATTGGATTTCTGATGGCATGAAAAATTAAATACTACATGAAGTTTATTTATTTTATATCTCATAGCGCTATGGGCGGTAGGTAATCAGTATTAAGAAGACAATGAAGTGAATGCAATATATTTTGGCCACTGTCATATTGTGTGACAATTGTAGTGGTGGTTAACACTTCAACAATGCTCAACTGACAAACCGCTGCCTTCACACCATGAACTGTCACAAAGACTTTAAATGCTACTTAAATGCTATTTCACATAACCTGATATAAACAGATTGTATTGATTTCTTGACCTTGTAATTTGGAATAAATCAATTGACTAAAACTCTTTCATGAGTTCACAAGTTGTTGCAAAAACATTCACAACACAATCCAGCTTTAAGTTTGCCAAAGAGAGTTGTGATCTAACAAAAGAATGTAATATTTAAAGAACTAATGCATTGCATCTTTAAATCATGTAACAATTCTTGCTAGAACCCAGAATAAACCTGACATTTTTCGAATCCATAATATCAATTTGATATACTTACAAATTCTCAGCCTTGTCATATCCAGCTCCATAGCCAGATGCAGACACAGCTGCAACAATGCAGAAAAGAACAGCTACTGTGTATTTCATTGTGATGTGATGATTGTAGAATACTCTGAGTGAATACTGCCCATCACTTGGGTCTGCCAGTTTTTATAGTTTTTTTCTGGACTTGTTTGCCTGACAAGGTCAAGACGCCATAGGCTCAATAGAACAAATGCCATCACGTGATTAACCAGGTCATGTGACAGCCTTCACACAGTTATGCAACTGGGAGATTTGACTTATCACTTTGCTACTTCCTGTGCGAAATTGTGAATGGACTAAAGGTCATTTGAAGCAAGGGTGCAGCCTAAGGAGCAATTGGGAAAATCCCCCCTAAATATTACAATGTTATACTATGATGGATATAACCAGTTTTTGTTTTTCCTGTTCAATAGATTTCCCAAGTCAAACACTTAATTCCTTCACATTCTTTGCACCTTTTTGGTCTCTGAACCAGTTACTCAAGTTCAGTTAAAGGTATTAGCCATACTTAGATTGAAAATAACATGTTGAATGAAACACCATTCAATGATGGGCTGAAATCAGGGAGATACTTATTTTGGGTACATAGAAACGCGTTTAGGTCAATATTGCATTATGTTATTACGGAAGCCCATTATAGGTGTGGTAAAGTTATAATAAATAAAATGAAAAGGCAATGTTAATTAGGAATTGCCTAAAGCTGGATTCCTTGGGGATTCATTCTAAATATGGGATTGTGTTTACATTCCATACTTAAGTACCATATTGAACCATGACATTTCAAAAGTAAACATTAACATTTGGTCACACGACATGTAATATGTCTTAACTGTTTCCCACATGGGAGAGCTACATTCAAGCACGTGCGGTGGTGCATCATGGGAGGTCACTGACCTTCATGACCTCGCGTGTTGCTAATGGCTAATAATTATTATGATTTGCATAACCTGTCACTCAGCTTAGATACCTGCCAGTATGCACTACACAGATGGTAAGTAGGGATCTGTGGTGTTCAGTATATGAATTACTACAAATCATGCGATTAATGTTGAGACATAATAATGCATAACAGTTTAATAACTTGGACTGGTTGTCATGTATCCCGTCTTAAATAAACATGGATAACATTGATTTTATACGAGTGATCACGTGCTGGACATTCGGTCAGTTTACGATCGAGGCAGGGTTACCAGTTGATACCAACTACTGGTTTTTAAATGCATCCTTAGGGCATCAGCACCTTTTTATCTCACTTAGGACGTCAACGTAATCTGCATATAGTAGCATCTGTGTTACACTGCTCCATCCCGCTTTAAAGACCAATAAAATTATTATTTTATTATTTATATCATATTGTATTCTCCACTCAGCTGCTGTGGTGAGCCAATATAGATTGCTTTATTGTCTTCCAGCATGGGTGTATGTTGGATGGATGCGGAGTATAGTGGATGGTTGCAGTTTATGTTGGATGGCTTCAGTATATGTTGGATGGCTGCAGAATATAAGCATAGGTGGATGGTATGTCATCCAACAGAGTTTTATGCGATTCGGAAAAATTATATTGGCCAAGGCAAATTTCCTCATCCCACAACACTCTATGTTGGACTCCTCACCATCCACTATTGTTATAATGTTGCATGGAGGGACCTTATGTACAGTGGCTGATCGATCAGAATATAATTATATAGTCCATGGTAAATGTTGAGATTAGTTCAACACACAGGCTTGACGAATTCATATATATTGTCCTCAAAAGTGTATGTCTAACTCAACACCATTGACTTTTGACATCAATGTGATCTTCAAACATATTCTTCTGACCACAGTGTGTTTGGTGTCAGTGTACATAGCTTTCATTTCGTGGATATCATTTAGCAGCTACACACCATTGTTGCTTGATGAATAAAATAGCTTAAACAGGGTTTGAAGAAAATAAGCTTATACAGAAATGGTTTCGAACAATTGTTGGAATTAAGTCTCCGTAAATATTTGATAATATAATTTATATAATTTTGATATTGAATATTGATGTATTGGCAGTCTTGCTTTCTGAATAATTACCCATTGGTTGATCGACTTTCTGCGTCACTTATGGAGTTTAATATAAACTTCAATTGTGAATGTGCTTATGATGCAGTACAATACACTGACCAGTACTGTCTATGCACAATTTATGGAAAAAAATCTAAGTAAGACTGACTTCAGAAAGCATATTTTCAAAGCATAACAAGTTCAACAGAACTGGAGAATGAAGATCACACTTAATAAATATTTAATGGTCCCTCTGATACATGTAAGAATAGTAGATCATGTCCAAAATCAAATATAGCATGACGGTCATTATACCTCAAAACCTAACGATTCACTGATATGTTTGACAGATTATTTCAGCCATTTGGAACTTAAAATCTTTAAAATCGCACGATTGTCTTCTTTTTCGCCATTTCTCAGTCCATTTTTGTCGGATTTTTAAAATGTAAACTTAATTTTGTCATTCTGTGTGATCCGCAAAATAGATCACCACTCGCTATTTCACGTGATATGGCTGCAATTGGGGAATGAAATAGTATATACATGAAACTGAAAATCAATTATATGCAGCTATCATCAAAATCATCACCACACAACAAAGTAAGTAAAAAATGACTAAGATTTACATTATCATATACACCATGAATATCGGTGGAAATTTGATTTTTAAAAAGAAACTCTGCTGATTAGAGTGAACGTAATATTGAAATAGTCTGATATGAGGTTCCATCGTATAAGAAAATGTCTTCTTTTTTTGTATCCCAGATTACCAACACACAACTAATTTGAGCTTTTGACAACTGACTCCAACCCAGTCTTATGTTTTATTACGCAAGCAATATCTTGTAAAGTTTGACCTAGACAAGTAGGTCAAGGTCATTCGTCGTCACACTCGTAACTATGGTAACTGATTGAACCACTTTCTGCTTCCATATTGTTAAGTGTTGATTCCTTGTAATCGTGGGATTTTAAAGGCTCATTTTCGGAATTCTGGTAATATTTTGCAAAGTCTTCAAAATCACAATGTTTCTGAGAATCCCCAAAGTCCATATAAGAATTTTCACTTTCTGAGCAAGAAATCATCATGTCTTCAATTGTTGATCTGAGGTGGGAAAATGATGGCCTTTTCAAAGGATTGGTTCGCCAACAACACCTCATGATATTGTACCTGGAATGAATATATTATTTCAATAGTGTGAAATACGAATAGATGCTTTTCAAAGCCAGCTGTTTTACACGGTGTATGCCATAATTCTTTTAGAATTTTTTTAAATTTTTGTTTTAAAAATATACAATTTATGAGCACATTTTAAAACACTCAACATAGACTTCGCTAACATTCGGTTATGCTCAGAGTTAGGAGGCAGTTAACGAACATTTGTTGGTTATATCCCGATGCCAAATGTGAAGGTTTAACTCCCGACTATGAGGGATGCAACTAACTCATACTCCATGCAGTACACATATTTTCTAATTTGCTTATTAAAGCCTATGGCGTCTTGACCTTATATTGCAAAGTACCTACAGTTTGCACTCAGGAGGGAGTTAACCAACATTTTCGTTATATCCTGCTCAGAACATTATTATCTTTGCAATATATTGAATTTCTGATAAAATATCAAGACAGAGTCATTTCCTTGGAAGAAACATTTTTCGAAGGTCATTTCTTTTAGAGAATTATCATTATCTGTGAAAAGTAGTGGTGTGATTTTTTATTTTTATTTACTTGGCACTTTACCTATATATTAAGTTTGAATAATAAGTACATACAATTGTTGATCACAGTAATCAGGCCTCTCCATCCTATATCCTCTCTTCAGCATCTGGTAGATGTCGTGAGTGTTTATACCAGGATAGGGGCTGCCACCTAGTGTAATTATTTCCCACAGAACAATCCCATATGACCAGCTGTAAAATCACGAAATATTCAACACAGTAACTCTCTCAAGGTATGGCAATTTAACCTACTCTAGTGACGATGGCAGTGGATTAGCACAACATTTAAGTATTTTATCTTTCGGAAGATGGTGCTGAAAACGTGTGGTTAACATTCCAGACATCTGGTTTATCCAGGAATACTGTATATATATTTTGAATTGTTTATTAAATTTAATTTTTGTGTATTTTTCAGTTGTTGTTATTAAAAATAATTACATTATCAACTTTAGAATTCCAGATATACTTATGAGGCTGCTTAAAAACATTTCTATATAGGAATTTAATTGATATCCCAATAACAGGATGGATATCCACATCAAACTATTTCACAACTCTATACAGTCCACATATCACATGTCTAAAGCGATAACAAGAGCAAAACAACTTCAAAACTGGAGTTATTTTACCTAAAACCTTTTGATAAAGATCCCAGCTAGTTGATGGCTTCCATTAAATTGTCTAAAAGTTAGCTAATCAAAAGATTTTCAATAATATTATATGGTACTCACACATCACTGCTCGTTGTGTAAATTTGGTCAAAAATTGCTTCCGGTGCCATCCATTTTATGGGCAATTTTCCACCAGACTTTTTGGCATAGGCGCTGTCTTCATAAACGTCTCGTGTCAGACCGAAGTCAGATATCTTGATGACGTGTCCTTCACAGACCAAGATGTTCCGTGCGGCCAGGTCGCGGTGGACAAATTTTCGATGAACAAGGTATTCCTATGATAAGATAAAACGATAATATAATTATGTAGACAATGTCTAATGAAGCACCCAGATAGTATTCCTAATCCTTTCAACGTCAGCACGATGTAGGCGATGTTACTATTTTAATACGATGTTGTAACGACAGTGGCCTACATGACAACAATGCTGGGCCAATTTGGAATGTTATCTTGGCAGCCACCCCATGTTATATTCCAATACATAAAATAACAATACGAGATCATGTGCAGAGTCAGGACCGCTTTAGCCCCGGGGACCCAGGCGCGAGCATGGGTCATGGTTCATCCCATTGGAAAACCTTGCGATTCTGACAGAAGGGTTTGGGAGAATTAGGATAACTATTTTTCCTTATTACATTGGCTCAAAGTTTTTACACATATGCATAAAAGACAAAATTTGCTACAGATAGCAAATAAACTAATTTTTATGTATGCAAAGAAGGTGACGTCACAGCACAATGATGTCATCAGCAGTCTGGTCAAGACTTTCACATTGGAGACGATTGAAAGATCAAGGGGCATTCCATTTTTTCTGGCAATTGGTTCATTTTGGTTTAAAATATCATGGATTTTGCGATTAAGGGTCGGGCCTGGGCTATTAGTGCAATTAATAGGTCGGGTCTGGCCACAGTTTTCAGCTAGGAGGCTGAGCTCTGAGAGAGAGCTCTGAGAGAGAGCTCTGCTGCCTCAGGACCTTGCAAATAATGATGTAACCACCTGTGACGTCACAACGACTACTTTCACTTTCATTGGCCAATCAGATCAATTGTAAGCTAACACAGACTAACTATACAATGGAAAATGGCGGATTTTGGTCATGAAAGAGTATTATCATATCAATGACCTTTCTTGCGTGACTGTCAAATCAAGTGCTATCAGCAAAACATCTAAGGACTAATCCTGCAGATTTTCATTGCCCAAGGTGCAATTGGGTTTCTGTAAGACAATTTCTCCTGAAGGTAAGTCAGAATCTCAAGGTTTCTCAATGGGATGACTCATGACCCCTGTGCTAACACACACGGGTCTTCAGGGCTAGGGCCTCTTTAACAGTTTGCGGTTTATTTTTTTTCTCGACTGCGTCCTCTTCCTCATTCTTGTCTTCATAAGATTTATTGGTGTTTACATTATCAAGTTTGTATGCAATGTATTTTTTATTTCCTCCTTTCCTTAATGAATGCCTGTGTTTAAATTGTTCTATTTTAAATATTGTGTGGGTGCTCCCCTTGCCAGCGACAGACAACTGTCATATAAGGGGCCCCAATCAATTACATTTTTCATGCAATATACAACCACTTTTCCATTTTATTGATTAAATGAAGTTGTTCTGAATTCTGAGTTCAGTTTGTGAGGGCCAGATTCAGGACTGATCAATGCATATTTCAAAGGGAATATGTTATGCCAATTCACTGTCATATATATATGGCTTTACCTTTCTTTCTGAATTGATTTGACTCACTGGGTTAAGCGTCATTCAAGTTTAGACCCTTTTGTGTGTACATTTCCTTTAATTTGGTTTAATCTCAGTATGACTTGTTCATGAATAAAAGGAGGCTTAATTTTCCTGTATTCACCCTGCCTACCAGGAGCTAGCAGGTGTTCTCCACACAGTCACTAATTATGCCATAAAGGTATTGTAACTGTCTCAGACAAACAGATGAGAATACTGATATGATTTTGACTCCACCTTATGTCAAGTGATTAGGGCTATAAAATCTGTACTAGCATTTACCTGATACCTTAAGTTTATATTAAATTTATTGTAGGTAGTTAAAATAACAAATCATTTACCAAGCGATGACCATTCAGTTTCATATTATTTTAGATCTATATACGAAATTTTAACAAAATTCAGTCTCATATATTTTTTGTTCCTCAAACTCTTGAGGGTACAAGTCCACTGCCCACGCCATCAATATTTATTTTAATTAGCGGGCGAGCCTGTACAGATTCTCATTTAGAGCCACTCACCAAATGTCTCGCACAGCTAACCCCGCCACTTGTGACCTATGGTCTCCTTATAAATTACTCAATATTGTACAAGGAATACACAACCACCGTAATTAGGATATCATAATCTCTTTGCTGTGCAATCTAGAGCAGCAAACATAGAACTAATTTGTTCGTAAAAGTAGGTCACTTCAGTTTCCAGGGACCCTGAAGATTTAAGGGTCCCGAGCAGAGACAGGTGTATCAGAATACATGATATAAATACTGCATTTTATAGTTAAAAAAGCAAATCCAGTAAAATACAGTTAGTTTCATAAAAAATGGTCGACTCTAGCTGTCTGTTGCAGCCTATACCTGGCTGTGGTCTAAACATGCTGAAGGCAGCTGATTTCTGTCCACTTCTATAGCTAATAGTCAGCTTACATTTATCACCAGTGAGTGTAAGAAATTAATCTAATATATAATAATATGTACTTTTAGATTCAATTTTGAGTAGCTGCTATGACAGCTTTGGCTAGGTTCAATTTGATGGGCCGATTTTAATGAAACTAAGTGTAGGTACTTTCAAAATTACCAGCATCATTATGATCATTACAATCCCCCTCCCCCACATAATATAACCCCCCCTCCCCCCTCCAACATAATTATATCCTCCCACCCCCCCCCCCCCCCCCCAATTGCCCAAGACAGTTGTCACGCAATATGCATGATGATGATTGTAATTTGAACAAATAATAGTTGATATATCCCAGATAGCATTCCAAATCGGCTCAGCATCGTTTCCATATAGGCCACTGTCGCTGCAACATCGTATTGACATCGCTGACATCGTGCTGACGTTGAAACAATTTGGAATGCTATCTGGGATATATACATGTTAACAGTTATATAAATTTCCAATAGAGCACATTAGGCCTCCCATATATGAAGATAAGACAGGACAATAAGGTCTCATCAGTATTTCGATGAACTATCAAAAGGCTACAGAAATGTGGTGCAGGTTGCTCTATTGGACATGTTTTTACTGGCGTGTTGACTTATGCTGATGACGTAACACTAATTGCACCTACCCACAAGGTCTATTGATTCTTTTAAATACATGTGAAAACTTGGTGATAAATATGAAGTGTTGTTCAAGGAAAGAAATTGGTAAAATGATGGATAGACTTCCTAAAGTGAAGTTGAAAGGTCAAGAACTCAAATGGGTAACACAAATAAAACACCTGAGTCATGTAGTCACTTCAGACCTAAAGGATACTTTGGATATGCAAAGCAAAGCAAAGGACTTTGCTAGGAGAGCGAATAGTCTGTTGGTTAACTTTCGCTATGTCACAAGACATGCTATAAATAAACTGTTCGATAGCCAAATTTATTGAATGTTTTTTCTACGGGGCACAACAGTGGGTATTTGGTCAGAAAGCCATTGACATTCTTCACACCCAGTGGAGGAAAAGCATTAGAAGACTACCATGGACAATAAGGTCTAATCTCCTGCCCTATTTGGTTGAAAAAGAACCATTTTTTGTATCAGAAATTTTGGTGTTTTCTGAAACTCTACAGAAAAATACTCAACAATACAAATTAAACAGTAAAATTCATTGCCCAACTGTGCATAAATGGAATAATTCACACCAATATCGATTTTATTTGTAGAAGGTGGAACACCATTAGACCAGCATTATTGCTTTCCAATCATCAGGTAGAACCGACAGAGGATACCAATCAAGAGCCTGTCAAATAAATAAACTGTTTTCATCACTTGATGGAACAACTACATTGGGAGGTTTTTCAACAGACGAAATATGGACTTTTATTAATGTATATATTTGACTCTCACTTTTTGTATTATTTACCTAATTATATTTTTTTATGAAGTCTTGATTGTACCAAATGGTGCAAATTAAATAATTAATTAATTACTCAGGGAGGAAATTGTTGCTATAATAATATGTAATCTGCCAGGAGCAGAATGCTGCAGTGTATTTATATGCTGCCAACATTGTTGGAGATTTTCTTACTGCATTGTGAAACACTTTTTAATCAATATCCGCCACGGGCGCTTTGAGTGTAGGTACCGTGTTGCCCTCCTGTTTAAAACTGCCGCATTATGCATCGAAGCTAAAGGGCCCTTCACACATAGCCGGATCAGATGCCGGAGTGTCCCGGAGTAAAATTTCTTTCACTCCGGGGGGTTCCTGGCTGAAAATGTCAACAAAAAATAAATGTTTGGCGGTGTGTACACAATGGCAATACGATGTCAACAAGGAGCAACACGGATTTAACACGACTGTTCCGGAAGAGTGCGGAGTGAACCAAATTTTACATGGTGCCTTCGCGGATATAACCGGTCTTTACACCGTGTTAATTTGTGTGGAACCGTGTTGTTCCTTGTACTCTCCGGCGTTAATGGCGGACGTAGCCGGAGATACCACAAAGTATGCCGGAGTCAAAACGGAGATTCCCAGAGATCGGCGGAGTCTACTGGGAGTCTACACGGATCAACATGGATTAAATTACTCCGGGACCTCTGGCATGAAAATTGAACATGTTTAATTATTTCCCCCGGAGTCCCACGGTGGTCCCGGATCGCCCCGGACAACGCCGGACAATGCCGGAAATAAAAACAAATTCTACACACTATTACCCGGAGTTTGCCGGAGTTATACTCCTAGACAATCCGGCGTCTGATCCGGCTATGTGTGAAGGGGGCTTAAAGAGCAATGGTTCGTGGGTGTCGAAGTTTTATTGAATGTTATATTGAGGCCTAAATTGCCAAGTACAACTAGTTTAATGTATTGCAACTTTTCCGTATTTATATTAAATCAAGCTTCAGTGTGTTGCTGCAAAACCGCCGAGTTTTTTCAGCAAGCAACAGATTTGCGGCTGATACAGCCACGTAACCCCAGAAATCTGAGATTTCTCACAGCCTAACAAACCTTCAACAACTTGAATACACCTGTGACAGGAAGTAGCGTCAGCTCACAATATCAGCTCTATTACTTGCTGCTTTGCATCACCAGATGAAGTTTTTGATAGGATATATACTAGTAGCTATTTTCATCAAACATATATCTTTTTTTTTTTGTTAAAAAGGGATGAATGATATTCTCTATTAGATATATGATATATTATCCATTACAACTGCGAAACACCAGCAAAAAATGTGCCTGAAAGAAACAAATTTGTTTTGGTACGTGCCTGTCTCCAAAAAGTAGATGGTTTCACCGAAAGGTCCACAATTGCCTAGTTAACAAGCAATGTCGGTTCAATGTTGGCCTGGTGTCGATTGATATGGGCCGATATTGGTACGAAATCAAACTAATATGGCATGCTATCTGTGTGGACATTTTTTCCTGACATCACCTTTTTTATCCTTCGTGACATCATCTATTTTTTTTTAAAGACAAGTATGCGCCAAACCGTGTGAGACTCACACAATCCTGATTCAATTCTTGATACGGTACAACCTACTATCATGATGACTGCCATTAATTCTGGCAAGAAAGCATCACTGAGAGATGACAGGCTTCTGATAGAGGGAAAGACTTATACAATAAAGACTCTCCACACTTTACCGCCAAATCTGGATCCTGCTGTTATTGCGACGAAAACACAGGGTGCAATTACATGTTTTTTCACTGAGGCATCTCCCCTCTCCAACTTCCATCTTGCAAATTTTGAGCTGGAAGGCAAGACCTACAGCTGTGTGGAAAAGGTCCTGCAGCTTAGCAAAGCTGATTTTGCTGGTAACCATGACGTGATAAATGCGATACAAGCTGCTTCCCATCCAAGAGAATACAAAAGACTAGGCGACAGCTGCAAGGTTGTCAGTGAGAAGTGGCTTCCTATTGCCCAAGATGTCGTAACCAAAGCTTGTTGAGCTAAGTTTCTACAAAATAAGCGTTGTCGGGATTTCCTCGTACGCACCATGGACACTACATTGGCTGAAGCTGGTCCTGACAAGATTTGGGGCATTGGCCGAAGGATGACTGACCCAGATGCGTTTAATCAAGAACAATGGAATGGCAAAAATGTTCTTGGCCAAATTCTTATGCAAATTCGACGAGAAACTTTGCAAAATATTTGAAATGTCAATTGGTATTTTGTAAATCATCCAAAAAACGTAGTTTTAAGTTTTATTCAATTTGAATAATTGCAAACCTAAATTCATGGATCATGCTTTTAAAATCACGATAACACAAATGGAGTGAAAAGGCCTGTTTTTGTTGCACTGTTGTTTCTTGGTTGTCACAGCATTGTTGTAGATAGTTACTGTAAACCTGATTAGCCTCTTCTAATCTCAAAATATAACATATGAACTAGCTCTGTACAAATGCTCTCCTGTTGGACTATTGGTGCACAGTTCTGTGCAGAGGACACACAAAGAAAACTAAGGTATAATGTAAATGACATCATGTAAGTGACATATATATCTTAATTGTAGTATTTCTGTATACATATATCAAATTTGAATGAGTGCCCAGTCAACATGTTAATTTGACTGTATCTTATATAAATCGAGTTACTTTTTGTTTACTCTGATTAATCACTGAACTTTTAAAATTATGCCTGTCTTTCTCTCTTCTTTTTCCTATATAAGTATGATATTGTTGACTAGGCTGGTACATATGGAACATGTTCCCTTTTTCTTTCTCATAATTACATTTTCTTTTGTCATGTTGGAATGCATGACATTATGTTCACTTTTTGCCTTTTACTATACACTTGATAAACACTGTGATGCAATGTAGATGTAGCCCATGGATATTTAGAACTTATGATTTTGTAATTCAAAATGATACATGACATAGAAATACTTTGTAATTATGGGGGGATACAGCAAAATTCTTTGTCTCATATAGTTGGGGAACTAGATGATACAGATCTTGAAAATGGAGAACCTGAATTATTCGAAAATAGCCATTATATGGATGAGGATGGTATGGCACATATTTTTTCAACAAATAGTAACAAAATCACAGTTTTAAGCTTAAATTGCCAAAGTATTTTCGCCAAATTTGAGGAAATTAATATCTATGTCAACAGTCTTAGACAAAAGGGAATCTTTTACAATGTTATTTGTCTACAAGAAACTTGGATTGCCGAAAATATGGATATATCTTTGTTAAATATAGATGGCTATAAATTAATTAATCAAAGTAGGACCTGCAGTTCTCATGGTGGACTCGTAATATACTTGGACAGTCGATTCAATTACAGGGTATTAAATATCACTGAATCTGCTTATACAACCTGGGAACATCAATTTATTCAAATTGAATCTGAAAGTTTTAAAGATAAATGCATTACTATAGGAAACATATACAGACTGCCAAGACAAAGACGGGAAGAAATTGATGAATTCATAAATGGTTTCACAGAAATTTTATCCAACTTTAGTAATAATTCCAAAGAAGTGATAATATGTGGTGACTTTAATTTGGATCTGCTGAGGGTTGGGGACAACACAGCAATTTCCGATTACCTTGGCGTCCTACTTTCATGCAGCTTTATTCCCAAAATTACTCTGCCCACCAGGTTCTCTGAAAGTAGGGCTACATTAATTGATAATATCTTATGCAGAGTTTCAAATAATTTCTCAAAAGCAAGAACAGGCATTTTAACAAACAGAATATCATCCCATCAGCCCTATTTTATATCATTGGATTATCTTTCATGTACAAGGTCATCCTCACACTATGTAAAATCAGTTAAATACAACAAAACATCCATTGAAAAATTTAAAAATGAATTGCAACAATTCGACTTAATGAGTAGGTTAGATCAGTCAGAACATGCAAATCCAAATACAAATTACAAAATATTTCATCAAGCCATAATAATATTGAAAGATAAACACCTTCCAATAAAAACAGTTAATGTGAAGTGATGTGCAGGCAGAATGACACAAAAAAGCGGTGGTAGAGTCTAAAGCTTTATTAGCACGCGGTGGCAGACCGGTGAATCTGAAATTGTTACAAAAAATACAAACTAAGTATAAGACACACATAAAAATGGACAGACATGACAGAACAGACATAATGGACAAACAGACACCTATAGATATACTAACATCAATACAAATTCATCTGTCATCCATTACAAGTTTACCTTCTATATTAAATAGACATTAATTAACTCGTAATACATACAGATACATGGCTTACTATCACAATCACTTAAGTGTCATTTACATTGTAAATTAAACACAGAAAACAGTGCAATATAATAATGAAAACTTACAAACATCAATAGCACTCCAGGCCATCCACTACTAATGCCATATCAGCTCACAAAACACTCCAAGTAATCATTTCCTTTGCAGCTTGTATAAACATAATAAATATCCACCTCCTTGTAATATTCAATTTAAAATAGCTTATAAAATGGTCCTTTCCCTTCAGCTGCTCATTGCAAACTCAATATCCCCCTGGATATCTCACATTCAACAAACTAAAACAAAGCAGCTTCACACCTCTCACATCCTGAACCTTGACACAACAGCTTTCACTGGACTGTGTACAACAGTTAAGTTTGATAAACATAAACATAAGAAGGCAGAGGGGATCACAAGAGGAATTTTAAATTCAATAAGATTTAGAGATAAACTGCATTTAAAATTGCGCAAGACACATCCTACATCAGCTCAATATCAGAATTTGAAAACAAACCTCAGAACATACAATAAAATATTAAAGAAAAATATCAGAGAAGCAAAAATGATGTACTATCAGGAAAGGTTTTCTCATTTTGAAAAAGACATAAAAAACACATGGAAAACAATCAGCAGCATAATAAGTAAAACTGAAAATAATAATATTTTACCAGAAAAAATGCAAATAAACAACAATATAGTAACAGACCCTCTGCAAATTGCAAACGAATTCAATCACTTCTTTCAAAATATCGGGCCACACTTAGCCTCTAATATAAATGCTCCACAACATAAATCGTTTACAGATTATCTTGATCTGGCGCAAAACCCTGAATTTTCATTTAAAAATGTAACTGAAGTCGAAATACATAAAATTATAGATAGATTGAAACCTAAAACTAGTGTTGGAATCGATGGTATTTCAGTTAAATTGCTAAAGGAAATTAAAAATATAATCATAAAACCTCCAACCTTAATTGTAAATCAGTCTCTCATAAGTGGTACTTTCCCTAAATTAATAAAAATTGCTAAAATAACTCCTATTTATAAAAGTAATGACAAGGATAGCCTAACAAATTATCGCCCCATCTCGATCCTACCCGCCATGTAAAAGATTTTTGAAAAAGTAATGCATATCCAACTACACGATCACTTGTCTCAACTCAAATTATATTATATTAGCCAATACGGATTCAGATCTGGTCACTCTACAGAACTCGCGATACTAGAAAACATAGACAGAATAACAAATCATCTTGAAAACGGAACTACTCCAATTAACATTTTCCTTGATCTTTCTAAGGCGTTCGACACGCTGGACCATAAAATACTTATCCATAAGCTAGAGTACTATGGAATTACAGGAAAAGCTCTTGACCTATTCAAAAGTTACCTTTCAAATAGAAGACAATACGTAGCATATAAAAATGTCTGCTCAGACCAGCTAAATATTAGCACAGGTGTTCCTCAAGGATCCATATTAGGCCCATTACTATTTTTAATATATATTAATGATTTTTCCAGATCTTCAGACCTCTTTAAGTTTATTATATATGCGGATGATACCACCTTAGTAGCTACCCTCGAATCAAGAACAATGACATTTTCCACTTTCAATAATGAACTCCAAAAATTAACTGAATGGCTTCAATTAAACAGACTTTCTTTAAATATTTCAAAAACAAAATTCATTGTATATCGCCCGCAAAATAGGAATGTTTCACCTCCAGATATAAAAATTGACAATATTTCTATAGAACAAGTAAATAGCTTTAATTTCTTAGGAGTGATCCTTGATGAACACCTGTCCTGGAAATATCACATAAAAAAAGTACATGGCAAAATCTCCAAAATAATAGGAATTATTAATCACTTGAAAAAATTCATTTCACAAAATATTCTCAAGATACTGTATAACACTCTAATCATGCCACATCTTAATTATGGTTTGCTTTTGTGGGGACATCAATCTGGCTCAATTTTTAAATTACAGAAAAAAGCTGTTAGGCTTCTAGCCCTTAGCAGATACAATGCCCATACAGAACCACTTTTTAAGCAATTTAATTTACTTAAAATACATGATATATACAAGCAACAAGAGCTGAAATTCTACTTTGAATACATGCAAAGTTATCTCCCTGATTACTTCACAAACATAATCTTGATTCGTTTTGCCGACCAACATGACTATTATACTAGAAGAAACGCTGAATATGTCACACCGAGACTAAAATAAAATTTTTCCAAATGCTCAGTAATGAAGCGACTGCCCAGTATTGTCAACACCTGCACTGCTAATATACTTTGTAAAGTTCATACACATAGCTTAAAAGGGTACTCAGACTATATTAAAATATCAATTCTAAATGATTATGATAATACTTGTCAGGACCCACGCTGTTATGTTTGCAGACAAATACCTGAGCAGACTTCAGAAATAGAGACTCAAGCTAACTAACATACTCCTTTTTTTTCTATCAATTTATTTATTTACTTCTTAAGATTATAAGTGGTTTCCATGGAAGTTACCTGCATTGCATCACACACAGTTCACAACTCTGTTATCTATTTATATATACGTAATCTTTTCATTATTATTATTATTATTATCTTATTTAATATGTTATTGTTTCTTAAACATCTACCTGCTGGCTACTAAATTTTTTTGTATAAAATCAATGTAATATTGTTGGGGGACCACCTCGAAAGCGGTGAAATACCTTAGAGGGGCCCCCAGGTATGTATGCTAATTAGCTATATTCCAAATAAAGTCATTTGTCTGTCTTGTCTGTCTGTCTGTCTATACATCAACATACTTTACTGCTGAATGCAAGTGGTGGGTGGGTGGGTTAGTGCTTGTCCTTGACGTCCTGTATTTCTGCACATGATGGGCTAATTAAGACAGGCAGGGACCATGGCAATGAGATGATGGATGAAACAGCTATCCTACTTAGGCTCGACCGGGAATTGAACCCAGGACCAGTGGTTGGAAGACCAGCATGCAACCACTGAGCTAGGCCCCAACCCCCATTGATGAATGCAAGAAAGAGCAGCCAAATACGTTTTCTGTAATGATTTTCTAATTGGTTTCAATCAAAAAATCATAATACACATGGACAACCAGGAATTCAAAATCAATTGCGATGTTGCAAGTACTCGCGGCATTCAGCAGTAAGGTATTGAAGTGGTCTAGTATTGAAGGCCTTGGCCAGCTGGACTGAAGATCCTGGGTTTAATTTCTGGCTTGGGTGTCCTCTTTATTATACGCTACATATTAGCTTGAATACATTAGTAAATTGGTGGTGTCTATGTTGGGGCAAGTTAAAAAGTCTACCCATGCGTATTAGTAACATGGTGTACACACTAGGCATTATCATCGTTGCTAAAAAAACTAAAAAATAATACAAGATGTACAGATGTAATTTGACAATGTGTAATTGCTCTCTCACTGAAACAGGAATTAAGTAATCGGAGCCAAGTACTACTGTATTCTCTATTTTTCCCAGATAGCATTCCAAATCGGAACAACATCAGCGATGTTGATACAATGGTTTCCTGACATCGGCCATTATATAGAAACAATCTTTGCCCGAATGGAATACTATCTGGGTCCCTGTACGTTCCAAGGGTACATGCTTTAAAACCCTTTGACAGCACCCGGTTCATGATGCTATCTAGTTGAATTAGTGTATAATCATAATATTCCCAGATACGTTGTCACTTGTGCCAGATTGGATCGACATCAGGCCAACATCAGACAACCCCTGGCTGACATTGAGCCGATTTGGCATGTTATCTGGGTTATAGAGGTGAACTCCATGGCCTGTTTTAATTTAATGATATAACAGATTTTGATAATGCCATTGTCATTATTTCAGAGACAACTACTGGATGCACTGGCAAAATACTGAGAGGTATGTAAACTTTCGGATTCGACTGTAGGAATAGTGCTCAAAATCAAATCATATCTGTAGCTGCTACAATGGAATTAATCTATGTTCCTTCACATTTATTTTTGTGGCACAGCAAGCAGCTGAAGTTAGCCACTTTCAGAGAAAATCCTCGCATGTTGAGTGGATGCGCACGACTCAATTAAACAAAACTTCACAAAAGAAAGACAATTTGAAGATGAAAAACAACTCAGTGCCAAATATATCCCATTGAAAATGAGCTGCTGAGCCTGCATGCAATTGGAACATGCAATGGAATCGTGCAATTGGCGATATATATCTATTCAAAGACAACTGTAAACTGACATGAACCTGTCATCACGGTCACCTGTCATCACGGTCACTCCCAGAAAAAATAGACTAAGGTAACCACTAACATTAACCCTGAAAGTTGCACTAATGTAAAAAAGATGACTCAGCTAATTTTCGATAAAAAAGGAGTGAACATATACCCCCTATCAAGAGTAAAAACTGCCCTCCGTATTGGTAAATTCATTCTCTAATAGAGAACAGAGATGGTAATTTCACTCGCAACTGATAGCTGAACTGAGGGTGACATCATGCTCTTAGGATCAAGAGAACAAATTGAAGAGTGATTCTACGTAATTATTACAACGATAATAACCTGATCTGAAATGCTATCTGGTTCTAAGAGAAGGTAAATGACTTGAATTTGCATGACTTTCAGTGGTGAGTGGTTTCTGTAACCTTCATGAGTGTCGCCTTTCAGATCTGCGTCCGTTTTTAGCTAATAACAAGGCTTCTTCATATGCATGCAGCCAGATTGGTGTTTATTCCCTTCTTATTATTCTGGCCTACGTTGTTCAATGTAATCCTTTAGGGGCCTGTGGTATTTATGTCCATGTTTCCTCAGGAAAGTAAGTGAGCAGAAATGCCTTGCCATTAGATAATGAACCCTCTGGTTTAAGGTGCTTAGTTAGGTTGTTCAAAGGCTTAATCTTGGTCCAGATGTCTCATCCCCCTTTTAAAAGTAATTGCCTGTGGTCATGTACCGTTAGAGTACAAAAAAATGAAAAATATATAAAAATAGTTCAAAGTGGTTTGTCATATAGGAGCTGTATGTAATAGTTAATATCCCGAGCAGCAGGAAATTAACTAACAGATTTTTTGGTCATAAACTGACACTAAAGGCGCAGTGATATAAGCAACAAAATGTTAGTTAACGCCCGAATATGAAGGATATATCTAACTTAATTTACTCCTTTAGGCATATTCACTAATTAGTTGGATTTTTAATTTGAGTTGTTTCACTACCCTTATTACGCAAGAATAGTTTAATTTGCGCTTAAGAGGGAGTTACTAAACATTTGGGTATATCCCTCTTAGAACAATACAAAAGATATGGTTTCCAGAGTATAATAAGAGGCCTGTTTAACAAACTCTTGGGCCACCTATTTTCTGGCAAAATCAAGTAATTTGGTCGTTTCAAGAAAAGGCCTATTTATGAAGTTTCTTTACTGAATTTACAATCAGTGTGCCGTACTACTATCATCCAGTACACAATGTGTTAATTAAGGATGGAACATTTCAAATAAACCCCTGCAAATGCATTCTCCCACTCTCCCAGGGGCCAGGGCAGAGGTGGTGTTAACAGTAGTTCATACATATATAATTTCTTTGCAGCCGTGACATTTTGGCATTTGATAGGCTAATCACAGTTTCAGGTAAACAAGGTAAAAGGTCACATGCACCAAAACAAACTCTTCAGGTCTCCCTGATTCTGAGGATGGGGCCAGCCAGCTCTGAGTAGAGCAGTACAAAGAAGTAGCTTAGTGTTTATTTTACGTACAAGTATGTTTCTTTTAAGTACTAGTAAGTTTCTTTTAAGTACTATATGTTTCTTTTAAGTACTATTATGTACTAAATTATTATGTTTCTTTGAAAAAAAAGAATTTACAAGGGCTAGTCAACCTTCTGACCTGGGCCCCAAGGCAGAGGTAAAATGGATGGTCTAAGCCTAAATATGTATGTATGTTTGTTTGAAAACTGCAAAAGGGGCGAAATTACTATATATGACTCACTTTTTTACTTATGTTATCATATATAAATGTGCAGGAAGTGTAGTCAAATGAGAATTATTGGTCATTTCGATAACTTCACCCTAAATGTAATCTCACGTCCTTTCTGTCGGTCAAACAGAAATTACTCAGCCTACAAATAATCACAAATGCCACAATACAGGTGACAGGAGAGTGCCCTGGGTCATTCTGTAATATAAGACCAGATTTTTGGACAAACCAGTGACAGGTGAATGGTCTCGTATTGCAAGAAACCCTATTATCCTAACACACCTGACTGGTCAACATTTCCAATTTGTGCATTATGTGTTGGGTGGCAGTACGTTTATATCCCACATTAACAACTCCATTATTATAACTACACATCGTCTAGTATGTATTTTTTCAGCAAAACATATTTTCATAACTTCATAAAAAACATTTCATCGTGGATGCAAATTTGGATCATAAAGGTCTATCAAATAACGTCAGGGGTTTTATTTTCTTATCGCTTGCTCCGGGCACTTCAAAGAACGCCACTTTCTTGCCCTCTCATATTTATAAATTCATTACATGTGAGTGGCCACCTTTCAAATTCACTATCAAGCAAATAGAGTACATTATTAATTAATTATCAGATTTTGAGAAAGGTGTTCATCAAGCTCTATATCTTATATCACAGATATAGTGAATTTTGGTCATATTTCGCGCAAGTAGAAGGGACTTCTATTGAAATTCTGTGATATTGGCTTTACACCCACGTCGCCACTGAGAGACTTTTTTTAATTAGGTGACAATTATCTGTGAATTGTTGTTAAAAATCACGACAACCATTTTATTACCTCAACTTTATAGTAAAAAGAAAAGAGAAGTAAGAGCCAATGCTTTGACCCCACTTTGACACATGCTACCTCGGTCATTAACCTTTGTAAAGAGGCACAGGTATAAAGGTGTCACACTTAAAGGAACTATTCCCAAGAAAATCAGATGTCACCTCTATAATTATGGAGTCACCATGCTATAATTAGCTGAAAATTAGGCCCAACGAATCTGATACCCAAAAATTGGAAAGAAAACTAGGGCCTTTTCTTTGAAATAAGAACCTGGAAACTGGATGTGAAAACTTTCAATTCCGTAATACTACGTTTGTCGTGTTTCATCACCTTGTGAACTTGCTATAAATAACATTGCAAAACTTTAAAAAACGGTTTGATAGTGGATGTTATGCAGTGAAAAAGACCAGAGCAATGGGCTTGGCACGTGCATTTACGGATTTCAAGAGGCAACTATGTCTTATACGATTATGACCAGCTGCCAGAGAGAGACTTAATTGATAATAATGAGATGATTTAGCTTTGTATCCATTCAATTTTTCATGTTTATGCCATGGGTTTGATCTTTTATATACCATCACCAGATAGCATTCCAAATCGGGCCAGCATCGTATCTACATCGTTTTGACGTCGCTGACATCGCGCCGACATCGATATGATTTGGAATGCTGTCTGGGTTGCATAGACGCCGAGCACAAGTCACCAGATATTAGTCTGAGTGCCAAACCCTAAAAAAGTGCAATATTTATTGCTTCTGCTGTTATTTGCCATGGTAACCAACATGTGGACAGATCTTGCTTATCCATCTTTTGTTAGTCATATGCCATCAGGAGTGTTGAAAAAAGCTTTGCATTTCCTGTGCTACAACTGTCAACTGATGATGTTTTTTAATCTTACACATATGATAACCGTTCCTTATATGGCAATATGGTAATATGAAAATGAAAATGTTTTACATCACACAGTGGTTAAACAATTTAGCCCTTCCAATGTACTGTTCCTGATATCGCACTCTTGCCAGGTTGTTAATTTTTGGGAGATATGTTTAAAAAAGTTATTTCGTGTGTTGACTAAAAAAAAGCCTGTTGCCATGGAAACCATCTGATACATATTACCATGGTAACTAACACCTCAGGCTGGGTATCTCTAAAACTATACATTTGTATCTTTAATGTGACGCCAGATTTATTTGAGAAGATTATACTATAGTAAATCGGGGGCAGTTGATGTAACCACATATGCTTCTTATTCAGGATTATCAGACTTGCATTCCTTATTTGGCAATATGCAAATAAGACTGATTCGCATGACTCTGTAGTCAAAGTAAAGAGGTCTGATGGTGTCATGTACCGCAAGTGTTATTTTCAATGTAGCAGGAAAATTGCCTTAAAAGATGTAAAGTTGATGATATTGTAAATTTTCTAGGCGGTTGCAATGGAAACAAGAAAATTAAAGACCTTATCTACCCGCTTCAAGAATTTCGACCCATTAGCCCAGAATCTCCAGAATTTCATCTTTCCAATGGTACCAATAAATGGATTGTAACATCTGGGGGCTGTAATTTCCTGATTTTGAGCCTTGGCACCCTGACTAGTATTATCTGACATCTCATGCGACTGACGTCCAGCTCAGATTAAGCTCATGATGATTGCACATCCTGGATTCGATCCCAGAGCCCGCACCACTAGACCACTCAGCTGCACAACCATATTATCAAGAATAGGCTTTTTTTTCTTTAGAAGTAAGAATTTTAAAAGTCAGAGGAGCAGTTAGTGACATGTATGAGTAGCTGTACATGTATAATACCAGGGGGGCGGAGTTTTGATGCCAGTGGAACTGCTGCATTGTAGTTCATACAACATTTTGTGGCTGCATTGTCCTACTTGTTTCCTGAGTGATTAGGAATATTTTATGGCCGAGGAGTACACTTCGCGATCTCGTGGGGAGACAGTATCCTTCCTAATTTCGCACTACGAAAGTTATCAACTTTTGCACCAAAAAAGTACCAACTTTCGCCCCAGGAAACTACCAACTTTCGCCCCAAGCAAGTCCAGCTTTCGCCCCAAGAAACTACTAACTTTCGTACCACGAAAGTTCCCAACTTTCGTGCAACGAAACTGCTAACCTGCCCCCTCACTGGTGGTTTTAGCCAATTAACTTCATAGATATTACACGTATTTGTGCTGTATTTATATCCATGGATGCCACTATCATAGATACATCTACCACTGCAAAGAATGATGCAGTAGATGCAGTAATAATGGTTTAAAAGACAAGAAACCATCGGCGAGGGGGG
The DNA here is from genome assembly GCA_932294295.1 of Alitta virens. NCBI lineage: Eukaryota > Metazoa > Annelida > Polychaeta > Phyllodocida > Nereididae > Alitta > Alitta virens. Next base: position 20,190,347 of record OW028582.1, read on the forward strand.
CGGGCCAGCCGGGTGCCCAAGTCCCCTTCCTTGCGTTCTGGGAGCCTATGTTTAGGCGCAATTACATGTATCTCTGGATGTAGTTTACCTAGAATACCTGTTAATAAATTATTAGACAGCCGCTATCTTATTCCTCATTAGTTGTGGTAATATCATATTTCTACAGCCTTTGGGAACTAATCTCATAAGTTAGACTGTAGAAATACGATCATCTCCCTCTATGATAAGGTATTACCCAGTATTCTAGATGAAATAGATCTGTAGATATGGTTGCATTAACATAGGCTTTCATTAGTCCCCTCATTGTTCCTCTAAGACCCTGGTTGTCTATTCCATAAGTGATACAACAGTGTCTTCGCATACACAAACCCTCTCATCACAATCATAAAATTTATAATCACATACAGTATTTTATGTGCTTTTATATATTTGTCGTAATTATTTTTTTCCACACGTGACGATTAGTTTTATAAAATGAACTGAACTGAACTACATACCTACAGATGTGACAAATAGTGCACTGGTGAATGGGAGGAGGAGGAGGAGGGGAGGCAGAGGAGGGGAGGCAGAGGAGGAGGAGGAAGAGGGGAGGAGGAGGGGAGGAGGAGGAGGGGAGGTAGAGGAGGCTTCGCACCAGAGAATGTACTCGCCACCATACTATTTGTCAAACATCTAACAATTTTTCAGACATTCTGACTGACTTTGACAGTTTTGTCTGTCAAAAATGCCTGACTCTATGTAGTAATTTTAGACTAACAGGTTATTCAGCTTTTCTGACATGTTACTGAACCGTACTTAATGTCATGTCATCCACCTGATAGCATTCCAAATCGGGACAACATCGGCATGGGGTCGGCGATGCTAATACAATGTTGTACCGATGGTGGCATATATTGAACCGACACTGGCCCGATTTGGAATGCTATCTAAGCACGGATTAAAAAATACAGTTTTTCGTAAAAAATGTCATTCACATGACATAGGTCTAGACTAGATAAATTGCTACATAAAGCTGATTAGTTCATCAGTAAAGAAGGTCTAAGAAAGGCAGTCAAATAATTAAGACATCGCCAAACAGCCAACATTTTAGTCAGTGTAAACATTCTCTCACTGTCAATCAGGGCGGGGGACCTAGCTCAGAGGTAGCGCTCTGGGCTTCGACCGCTGGGTCCTGGGTTCGATTTCTGGTCGAGCCTAAGTTGGATGGCTGTTTCCTCCTTGGTCTCATTGCCATGGTCTCTGCCTGTCCTAATTAGCCCAACTGGTGCAGAAATACAGCACGTAACGCTAATCACACACACACACACACTCTCACTGTCAATCAATTACCGTTGCAGATGGCTGTACGGAAATTTATACCGACAAGGATACATCATATGAACCTGACATCACATATTTGACGGACTCTTTGATTTAAAGACTTTTCTTACTTTTTGATTTTATTTATTTATTTCCATTTTTATTTATTTTTTATTTTTTTGTCGTTCAGAAGTTTGTAACTTTGATTACCATGTAATCTGACCATACACGACTTTAAATAAATTATACAAATAAATTATACAGATTACTTACCATTGCAACTGCTATCTGTCTTGCAAAAGATAGTAACAGATCCATTGCAATGCCTGGCTTTTCCCTTTGAATAGTTTCCTCTGAAGGTATATTATCTGAAAAGCAATGAAGAGAAATAAGATTTTCTCGCAAATATGATATCCGCAAGGTTGCTTGAAATTTCGTTTCAATAAATCCTTCACATAGCGTCATAATCATGCAGACAGAACAATATTGTAAGACCACAATTAATTTGCAAATCAAATAGCAGTTAAGTCCAACACAGCATTCCAAATAGTCTTTTCACTGAGCAGCCCTGAGTTCAGCAAGACTTAAGTCCTTCCTCTCTTCTTATTACTCATTTTGCTTTTCAGACATAGAAGATAATCACTGACTTATTCAGTAAATATAATTTTCTCAGAAAAATAACAAAAATCAACTGAATGATAAGGTGTCAAATATACATTAAAATGCACTAAAAAACACTGCTGCTAGGGTGCACTTTGCTTCAGCCAATCACAGCTAAGGGCGGGAACTTTTTCAGCCATTAGAATTGCAGTATTCTGTCATAGCCACCTGGTGGAAATATAGAGAACCTTCCGTAAAAATCCACTATTGGGAAAAATCCAGCCAGTATTGCTATCACCAAGCAGAACTGGATCTGACATTGGGCGATGATGACAACATCTAACTCAGGCCAAGCAAGGTTGACCCATTTTGGCATGCTATCTGGAATTATTTGTTATATTAACCAAAGAGCCAGACACATTTAATGGCTTATATTTACCACCAGTGTGTTGTCTTCTGGATATAGAACTCATGGTTAGAGCAGAAGTTAGAGATCTTCCAACGGCACTGTCTGATGAGCACCTCTCATCAATAGAGCTTGAATCGGAATCATTGAAATTCTGAAATAGAAGTAAATTTCATCAGAAAATGTATTGAAAATGACTTCCTTGGGCATTGGTGTGTGGAATTCAGATAACCTGTCATTCCGATCGCATGTGAAATCAAGCATAGTGGGGCCAACACTGCCATTGTTGGGCTGACCCACACTTGGTGTGACCACAATATTGGCCCAATTTCGCAAGCTGCATGATGTAACTGGGATTATTGACAACATTGCAAAATGCCACCAATAGCTCAACATTATACATTGTATGTCAATAGTGGATTTCAACATGCAATTTTTTTTCTTGTACTAGGTCAAGCTGAATACTCTTTCTGAACACAAAACTGAATTTCGAACAACTCCACAATCTCCATTGAGTCAGTCAGACGATTTATTCTCTGATCAGATCGATACCTCGATAAAATTCTATTAAAAAAACTAATGCAATCGTAATTCTTTATATAAACTTGTTGCATAACTATTGGCTAATAACATTTACCCTTCAGTTTCACAATAGTTTTGTTCAGTTTGTGACTTGGAATGACATTCAAAAAGCTGATATCATGATATGTCTGTCTCTAAATCAGACTAAATAACACAGTACACAATCATATTACTCAAAGAAGTGACACTCCTTAAATGCAGGTAATTTAAGGTTTGTTGTTTTGAGTTATGGCGTGACAGGATTTGACAAAAGCATTTGGATTCTAATGTCAGCTTTCAACTTCAAACTGCTAGTGTGTTTTATTTATAACCAATAACAGCTCAATGACATACACTGGGGGAAATAACTTAAAGTTCTATGCTGAGACAATCCAGAGAAGCCTACCCAGATGGCATTCCAAATCGTTTCAATGTCGGCACGATGTCGGCGATGTCAAAACGATGTTGTAACGACAGCGGCCGATATAGAAATGATGCTGGCCCAATTTGGAATGCTATCTGGGTACCTGGCAAAATTTCTGTTGTTCATACATAGGCGGATATACGTTTTCACAGATTGATTTTTTGAATTGTATTTTAAGTGAACTAGGGAATAAACATCAGACGGACAAGATATTAAATTAGAAAATATTTTTACACCAAATACTTGCTAATTTAATGGTACACTGATGACACCTTTTTCTACCACTGTATGGCCAACTGAAGTAAATGGATTTAATACTAAAATGGTCATTGAAAATATAAAAGAAATGTGTAATTGTCGAAAAACGTGATGAAACAACTGTACAGTTAGTTTCATAAAAATGGTCGACTCCAGTCAGCTGTAGCAACTTATTCCTGGCTGTAACTGTACTGGCTTACTTAAGCAAGCCACTTCTGTCGACTTCTACCTTATCATGTTTATAGTCAGCTTAAACTACCACCACTGAAATATATAAACCTTGGTAAGTGTAAGAAATTTATCTAATATATAATAAATATATATGTGCAATCGACATGCAACTTTTCAACAAAATATTACAAATATGCATAACTCTCAACTTATGCACCAAATGGTGCTGCAGATACTTTTAGATTCGGCTTTGAGTAGCCAGCTATAACCAGATAGTGCCGTTTAGTGGCAGGTAGCATCATATAGCAAAAGTTGTCTAGGTTTAATTTAACAGGCCAATTTAAATTAAACTAACCGTATTGTGCAGTTACTGTACAGCTTTGCAGGACAATGTATTCATCCACTATTAGGTACCTTTTACTAGCTAGCTATCATTAAGTTAGGTTTGGGTTGTTGTAGGTTCAGATAGCTTCAGATAGCTTTTACTAGCTCCAGTAGCCATAGTTCAGTATTCTTGATGAGAATCCTCTTTATTTTGCTATCAGGAGACCCAAACAGACAAACAAGCTGCTTTCCCACGAAACAAATGTACAGCGCTCTCGAATTCTCATTCCCAACGAAGCTTTTACTTGATCTTTTTGACCGCATTACGAGACTCACGTGCCCAGCATCAGGTTTCAAAGAGTGACAGGAAAAGCGTCTATACAAACACTATAAAGAACAACAGATGGAAGGCAAACAAAGAGGCAGATAGTTGTAATCTCTTTTGATCGAAAAATGGTGTTGACAATACGAAAATTAAGTCCATTATTTATTTTTAATTTTTCTCGTTTTCTTGTTGCCTTGTATTATATATTCTGTATTTTTGATTGATTAAACATTGTTCTTTCACTGGGGGACATCCACCATATGGGTTACTGTATATTGTTATACTCGGATGTACCCCCATTACCAGTCAGTTTTGTGATATTCCTGTCATATGTAACACTGAGTTGTAAAATTGTATTTGCGGAGATTGGTGAAAATAAATTTACTCTAAAACTCTAAGTCACAATATGGCTTAACTAATTATTGCACCCTTGCGTCTACCATTTACAATTATGATTCCATGAGTAGTGCATCATCAATATTATTTCACTACTTGATATATACAAGTGGCTTATCATTAGCCTAACCAGCAATTATTCGGAAATCTTCTGATTTGGGACATCAACCTGACATAGAAGCAATTTAGCTTAAGGTGGAACCAAAGTTTATGGCACCCTTCATTCTAAATGTCCAGTTATTTATGGCCGTGAAATTAATTTATTCATTGCAGTTACTTTTTGAAGTCATAAGTAAAATGTCACAGGTCTCCGAATGATTTTGGGCAGCAGGACAGTGCTAAGTTGGGGTATTTGGGGGGCGGGGGGGGGGGGGGGGGGCTCTATGCAATTTTAAAAAATTAGTGTTTCAGACACTTTTAATACACATTTACTTGCTCTGCATGTGGCCACCAACATTTTGTGGAGCGAAGATCAGGAAATGTAAATGAATATACTCAAATTCCCTAACACGTCACAGCCAATTTGTGGATTACACAGGTCAATGATTTATACACACGTACATACACACATACATACATACATACATACATACATACGTACATACATATAACTAGTTGTATTACAGCCAATTTCATAGACTAGGAAACAAAACGCCAGTGGATGCCATGATAATCCACGAATCCCATTGGTTAAAGCAATCCCTCAGCCAATGAGAGTCCTGGATTCACATGACGTCCTCTAGAGTTTAGTTTCCAAGTTTAGGATATTGGCTGTAATACAACTAGTTAAAAGCCATTACGAGTTCTGCTCTACCAGATACAGGCAACAAAACCGTCGTTGCAGTGACACCAAATTATGCCATCACTCGCAAAAAAAAAGGAAAGTAGCAGAATTACCTGAGACCTAGTCTGTCTTAAGTATCTTCGTAGATCTCCATGACAACAGTAATCCATAATAAGGCCGGGGTTGCTTTGGTTACCACAGAAACCGATGATGCTAACGATGTTCTGGTGTCGCCCCAACACTTTCATTAGTTCTATTTCCTTTCGAAGGTTATTTCTCTCCTCTTCTGTAGCGAACTCTAACAACAAAAACCCAAAAGGAAATGTTCATTTTATTTTGCAGGCAATGTCATTTCGTCTTGATTTTGGTCAGGCAGCACCAGCGGCCTTCCTCTGTATATAGCTAAAATTTGCAACTTAAGTCATTGCACACCAAATGCTCCAAGTGAGATCTGGACATAGAGGTCCAATAGGACCTGAGTCCAGTAATGCTCTAATCTAATCTAATCTATTGTTGCAAAGACATCATTGCGAGTTTCCTTTTCGACTAATTTAGAATTTTTTCTCCAATGTTTAATTAACATTTTGTTTTAATGTACATTGTATATACAATGTCTTGTGCTTGTTAATCTCCAAGAGGATTTCGATCCTTTAAAGATTCGGAAATCACATGGTAATTTGATCTATATAGTTCTAAAAAAGTAGACTGTACTTACCTTTAGTCATCTTGACTGCTACAGTCATTGGCAAGGCCAGATTCCCTCTCAATGCATTTGGGGCTTTTGACAAAGATCCTTTGAGTACTTGACCGAATGCTCCACTGCCTAAAATACTTCCCAATGTCAGCCATGAATAACTGATTTCATAGTCATCTTGAAAAGTTTGGGAGCCAGAGTTTTCTGAATCTGTCTCATTGAATGTTGTCAATGATAATTGGTTTTCTGATCTCTGCAAGAAAATTTTATAGGTTTTGTTATTCTACAAATAAAAATTAAATGGTTTTGGCATCTATTTAAAAATATTAGAAAAAAAAAACAATAAAAGAGTATCATCACATGTATGAGGTCAGTCCACCAAAGGCTTTACCCAGATAGCATTTCAAATCGTTTCAATGTCAGCACAATGTCAGCACAATGTCAAAATGATGTTGTAACGACGGCGGCCGATATAGAAATGACGCTGGCCTGATTTGGAATGCTATCTTGGCAACAGATGTATATACAGTGCATGCCTAGTAACTATAATTTATTACATTAGATTGGACATATACCAGTACAATGCTATGCTTTTGCTCATAATTGGTTTGAGATGTAACAAGAGCACTAACAAAAACCCAGACAGCATTCCAAATCGTTTCAATGTCGGCATGACGTCGGCGATGTTGATTCGATTTTTTACCAGCAGACTACGATGCTGGGCCGATTTGGAATGCTATCAGGGAAGCACAAAGCTTATAAGTGTTATGTGGGCAAAATACGTACAAATAAAAAAAAACTAACAACAATGTTAACTTACAACTATTCCAATCATGAATTTTCCCTTGAAGAGCTACAGCTTCTTTACAGGTACTCGCACAGGTTTAACAAAGTCACAAGATGAAACACATTTGTTACAAACCTGTTGGCGGTCATAAAATGGATTCCGTACCATCCTGTCCATATTCTGAAATAACGAAAAAAAGAGGGATATGAGTATCTATGTAATATTGACAATGGGATATCCTACTGCTAGAATGATTTGTTAGTTCCGTTGGCCTTATACCCACATTTTAGGTAAAAGGTGTTGACTAAACTAACAGTTTCCAAAGTGGTCGTCACACTTGTCATACTCAGTTGATATCATTCTCATTCATTGCATGCTGTATTTGTCACGACACAGTACCTTGATTTAGAAGGGATTATGAAATGAAATTAATTTATTTGACCCAAAAAAAAAATACAATGATGTTTTGGATTACATAAAAAAAAGAGAAACATAGAGGGTTAAGGGACACCCATTTTGTCTCAGTTAGGACGCTAGCATGGGTGCCCCTTGTATGTAAAAAAAGCACAGTGTGAAATATAGCGTGTTACACAGTACCATTTGGTTGACATGTATAGTAATCTTCTACTGTACAATCAGTATTTGTCCCAAAGCCAATTTTTTATGTACACTTTATAGCCAATGTTACTATGTGTCTCTAGTTTTTCAAGTACATTGTTAGGAGTTTTTTTAAGAATAATTGGCAGTTGATATCTGATGCTATTTTCAGCAAATTTATGTTTTACTTTATGACTAATGTACATAAATTTGACTAATTCAGACTTGACGTGTTAGATTATATAACAGATGGAATATCACATTGGCCCAATGTCAGTCCAGTAGGTAGGCTTTGAGTTGTTGTCAAGCCAATGTGTAAGTGTAAATGTTTTGCGGCTTACGGTCTGCTGGCACAAAGTGCACCCAATGTGCGACTTTACAATTACCACCTTGGCAGGCCTGTCCAGAGACTTCCTCAACTCCCTGGAGAGTATTCAGCATTCAACACGTATGAACCACAAGGGCTTTAGGGTTCTTACAGGGTGGGGGGCCTAGCTCAGTGGTAGCATGCTGGGCTTCCAACCACTGGGTCCCGGGTTCAATTCCCGGTTGAGCCCAAGTTGGATGGCTGTTTCATCCATCATCTCATAGTTCCTGCCATTCCTATTAGCCCACCAGGTGCAGAAATACCGGATGTAAAGCCCTAATCTACCCACCCTGTTAAGGGTTCTCACCATCACTGTGGTTGCCTATTGCCAAGTATCATCATGATTGGCAGGTTATGATGCCTTAACCACCAGCAGATAGGATCCCGATGTAGACCTGATCTGGCGTGTTATCTAGTATTGCTATGATATCTGGGTATTGTTATGTTATCTGGGTATTGCTATGTTATCTGGGTATTGCTATGTAAAGGTAGCATCAAATTCTTGAGAGCAAGAGTTTATGTGAGGACTTCAATTTGAGGACAGGGTATAGTGAACTTCCTTGTTGGAGCCCTGTTTGGAGTTAGTAATTGGAGTAATCATTTGGTGACACCTACCTTTTTCTGTTTCCTGAAGTAGAAATACTTGGTTCTGTTGAAGTTTCCTTTTCTGTGAACCTTAAATACAGTTCCAAGAACCAACAAGACAATTGCTGTTGCCAAGGGAATGCTAGTCAATAAAATTATACCATCTCTGAACTTTCGTTTCTCTGGAAAACGAAAAGAGCAAATTAGCATTTTTATGTGATATGATTCAAGTACAATGAACACAAAACTAACACCGTTATCATTTTAAACCTTAATAATTAGTGCCATTCTCAAAAAATTATATCGTTTGTATTTAAAGCAAAAAAAAAAACAAGAAAAAAAAAAACACGATATCATGCTTTAGTTAAACATGACAAACAAGAACATTATATTAATTTTACTACTTTTATACATCTCCTCTGGGTCACATAATGTTTTGATTGATCATTTCAATTAAAATAAATAAGCTTTTATTTTGGTTGAATACTTCTGATGTAGTTGACACATATTAGTGAAATTCAGTTTTACCTGATACACTTGAGTTCGCTTTGTGTGGACATATTCCTGGAAAAAAAGGTCATTACAGTAAAAAGGCATTGGTTGAGCATTGGTAAGCACGTCCAGCTTTTTATCTGATATTCCTGTAGCATTACTGGTATATAAAATGCATGTAGAATATAATAGAATAGAATAATCTATATTTAAACTCGACGTATGTGCAAAAATAAAAAATGCAGATGAAACAATAACAATAATAAAAACTAATTAAATTATAATAAAACCATGATAGAAATGTCTAAAACATATCACAAAATAAATTTTTTTTTTAATCATCAAAATCTAAAGCTTCTTTAAAATGTGATGGCAGTAAATTCACTTGCAATACCCCACCTGAGGTTTTAATGGGTAGTTGTACGGGGTGGCTCCAACCACCTTCAGAGAAAGCCGCAAGAAAAATATTGTAGGATAAATTGGCTTCCAGATCATTCAGGGTGTGGTTTGTGTAGTTCTGAAATGAAATGATACTGGATATGTTTTATCTTATTACAGTTTTTGTATATCCAAATACACCGTGGTAATTATAGGAATAGAAACAAGGGTTTAGTGCAGTATAGCGGACCCAAATTTATGCCCATATTTGGCTTCCATTAAATCTGAAAATAGTCAGTATATTTTGACCAAATGTTGTTGTGGCAAACAATAAGAATAACATATGTGTAGATTAGCGGGGGTTTGGGGGCGGCAGCTCCCAAGAAACAGCAAAAATAAACCATAATAAACTGCGTTCTTGCCTTGAATATGGTCACAGCCGCCATATGTTTGTGACGTCACATATTAAATTCAAGCATTTGACGTCATAAGCCTGGCAATGTTGCTTTTATATTGACATAAATTTGGGTCTGCTATACTGCACTTTTTTCAGAAACAAAAGTAAGAAAGGATAACTAAGCAGTAGTGGAGATGGGACTCTTCAGAACATTATGTATTGGGACACCTTCCATGTTTATACAATAAAGCCAGTTGGAAGTGTATGATCACGTTCCTCTCTATGCTGATGACACCCAACCTGTCAGACACACTCACCTCCGTTCACGAATGTTTGGGTGACATCAGATTTCTGGATGACCGCCTATAAACTGAAGCTGAAGGATGCAAAGACAGAGATCATACATATCAGGTCACGATACACGGAGTCATCACACAGTGAGGTTTCTATCTGGATTGGCGAGACTGACAGCATTCCTTCAAAGACTGTTACCAAGTCAAGAGTCTCGTATGTATATCATATATATGTAACAGTTCTACAATGATGGTAGAATACTGCAGTAAGACTGGTGTCCATAGCCAAGAAAATCGAGCACATAACACAGGTCTGTGCTCAGCTCGCTCCACTGACTAACAGTGCATCAGAGAATAGCCTATAAGATCCTTCTCCTGATGCACAAGTGTGTTTATGGCCAGGCACCTCAATATCTCTGGGATGTCATCACAGAGTGAATGATGAGACTTACAGAAGTCGTGCATTCTGTGTACATGTAGCTCTGGCAACCTTCAGGAACAGGTGCCATGATCACTAGTTTTAAAACCAAATAAAAAGTCTTTTTTTTTAGAATAAGCTTTTCATTAATCTTTTTTTCCCTTTTTGAAATTTTAACATTTTCTATCAATTATGTATTTTACTATCCAATATATTTAGTCTCATACTCACTTTTCTGTAAGAAATTCAAGGCTGGCCTTATTGAACTAGGAGAACATCTTCATTTTCTCTGACAAAGCTATCAAGATTTTTAATATTATGAATGTATATAAATTTGTTGTGTATTTTAATGTTCAAGTGTATTCATGGGCTGGCCCCTGACAACATAGGTTACCAAATTTTTAAGTCTTATAAAGTTTCAGAGAGATATACGCGCTTAATGATTTTAATAAACATGGATATATTCTGTTCACTAGAAAATATGTTTTGAATTATATATGCTTAAATGATTTTAAAGAGATCACTTTACTCTATTATAAAACAGCATTTTCATCTGAATTGTTTCCCTGAATCAATATATTTTATATTAATATATAAGGTGGTTTTTAAAGGACGCACCCACTCTCCCATTCACACTGTGGGAAATTGCTGCTATACCTAATCCATTTCTTCCAAACGCACGTATTGAACATGGATATGTATGGAACAAAAGCTGTGTGCTATCCTAAGAAAATGTGAAAATTTTCTTGTCCACCTCCTACCACACTTCTAAATGGAGCTGCCCCTATTACAGTGTAAAATGTTACTGGTGGACTTTCGGAAGTGGCGTCAAAGGGGCGTTCACACCGTCACGTACAAACCCTACGAGTGACCACGTACATCAAAAATGGGCTATACGTAGCTATACATGCTCACTTGTGGCTCTGTTGATCACGTATAAATTCTTTCCATGAATGTACGTGAGCTAGTCGTAGATCGCTTGCCGAACGTCCGTCAAATGCTCACATCCATCAGGCAGGCGACGGGCAGGTGACGGGCAGGCAACGGGCAGGCGACGGGCAGGTGACGGCGGGCGACAGGCAGGGACTGACAGGTGACGGACATCCGCCGAGCATTTTATGCGCGTTCTACGAGTGGATGCGAGTGGTTGGCAAGTACATATGGATGGACAGTGGCTACATATGGCAAAGGATGACCACGGACGAACATAGAACATACGTAGTACGCTTGGCAAGTGAACCCCAAGTGAGTTACGTAACTAATATAAAGAATTCACTCGTAACTGTTCGCCAAAGTTTTAAACATGTTTAGAATTGTTTGCCCTCTACATGTATGGTCAGGATGACATAGCGGAAAAATTGCCTCAACTAAAAAAATATGAATCCATTTCTCTTGTATTTTTAAGAGAAGATTTCTTAAGTCTATACTATCAGCTACATAGCTTAACTAATCGTTTTGTTTAACTAGGTAAACTAGCAAAGAATGTCCACAATTTGGTCGCTGGGCTGTGAGCTGATGACACATGTAAGGGAGTATGGCTGATGAAAGGTTGAAATTACAGGGCCAAGTAAATCACAATCTATGGTCTGTGTGGTTTTATGAAAACCAGTACTACAACTTTTATATTTTCAGCTTGCATTTACATTGATACATGATTGTAGAACATTTCAATTTCCTAAATCTTATAGTTAAAAGAATACAATGTAGTAAGAAAGACCCTACAATATCAATTTGTCTTGGGACCAGCAGACATGTTTTCTTCAGGTCACATGATCGTTTTGGCCCTATGTCGGACCAACATTAGGCCGACATAGCATGTTATCAGGGATAGACCTGTGTCACACAAATTAAGCCTATAAGTTTCACTAACAACTACATGTAAATACAGAGTTGCCATAAAAAAAACTAAACAATAAATGAATATTTTAAAATAATACTTACAGGCAAAATGTGTATCACATGTCTTCGAGGAACAGTCCATCCAGTCAAGATGTACTTTTCCCACACAATGGAATAGTTCTCAATCTGATTGTTTGTTGTCAAGTACTTTGCAGGTTGCCAATGTATTGTGACGTCAGCAATACAAGATTCTTTATTGTTTCTCAATGTCACATAGTGATCTGTTATTTCTGGTGTTTCGGGGGCTGAAGGAAAGACAAAGAGATAAAATTGTGTGGTAAGATCAAAACACCAAAGAGATGTCAAAGCAATCGGATTTGAGGTCAAAAGAAGATGTCATAACAATCAGATTAAGAGAAATTAAAACAGAATACAGTAATCAACTTGTGTCTAGAGCAGAATACAGTAACCAACTTGTGTCTAGAGCAGAATACATTAACGAACTTGTGTCTAGAGCAGAATACAGTAACAAACTTGTGTCTAGAGCAGAATACAGTAACCAACTTGAAATGTGCCGACAAGAAGAAAATATGTTGCTTGGAACTACATCTGGAATACCATATCAGTGGGAAAATGTTGGCCAGCAATTATCGGCGATTATGGATTGATTATGCAATAAGTGTTTGGGGTCAAACTGGTGATTATAAGTAAGATAAAGAGGTTACAGAATTATGCTGCAAAGCTGGTTACTAATGACTTTGAATATCTCAAGGGGTCTTTATATTGTACGTAGCTTAAAATGGAAGAATGTCAAGCAAAGATTTCAGTATTTCACTATCAGTCTAATGTTAAGTGTATACATGGGCTCACCCGTATACCCATTTAGTTGACAATATTGTAATGAATTGTAATGTCAATGGTATCAATACCAGACGCCACCCCATGAATTTATATGTGCAACGTGTATCTAGTCAGTTTGCTGAGAGGTCTTTTGGATATATTGGTGCTATATTATGGAATTGGTTGCCATCAATTTTGAAGGATGTAAGAAATTTGAATGATTTAATTATGCCTTGAAACGTCACATTTTAGTTAATTATTTTATGAATCTTACTTTTATATATTTCTGTTTTTATGTATGCCTTTTGTATTAACCTTCTGTGCCTTAGGTTTTTCGATCCCTACTTCTCCATCATCGGTAGCGATAACAACCATCTTAGGAGTATCTCTACTCATGTATAATATTTGTATCTGTATACATGAAATAAACTTGTCTGAGTCATCCGTCAGGTAATTTTAGATTTTTACTGTATTGCTTTTCTGTAAGTCCATATAGTGTGAGGATAAATATATGAGGGTCTGCGAGTAGTTATTACTTTCTATTATCTATCTTATTCCATAATTATTTGATTTGCATCATGTGATACTGGCAACTAGAATGCACAAAAGTATGGAATTAGATATTTAGGTAGAAAATCATGAGTATAACGCATCAAAGATCTGTTAAATTTGGAAATCTATAAAACATGCCAGATTGAGTCGGTCTAGGACCGACCTTGACCGACATCAAGTCAATGTGATATGTTATCTATAAGTAAGTAGTGTTCTGAACTGATCTCTATTTCAAGAAGGTACTGTTACAAAATACTCACGGCATAATTTGTAGCTGTAATTAGAGGAAGCCAGGCAACTTAGTGACATGAACATGAGATCACTGGTATTTTCAGAGCAAGGTGGGTGACTGAGGCAGGAGGCTATCTTCACTGTATAGTTGGTGCTGTACTCCAGAGGCCCAAATGTCTGCCTAAAATCTGGTAACTGAAGAAAAAAAGTATAAAATGCTAAGCTTTATTGGACACAGGAATCACCACATGCAACAAACTCTGTTTGCATGTGCTTTTGTGAAACGAAGTTGAAGAACTTACCCTTTAATGTACTAGATTCCGTAAAAAAAACCTTAATGGGCAATTACATCAAAGAACTGATAACAGGTAACAACCTCTGATACTGAGTCTTGAAGAGCTTTGACTTGTATACAGTTCAAGTTAAGGCAACTTCCAGTCAAAATCCATAGCATCTGACCATTAGTCCAGTGTTACAAATTCCTCATTTATATGTGTTTATACAATTTGTGGATTCTGAACTAAATTAGGAATTTAAATACAACACTAAGATTAACTGCACATTAATTACGCCACCCTCCAAAAATATAAGACCACTAGGCAGTTGCTCTTATTTTTAAAGTCAAACATAAAATTGACTCTCGCATTATCTCTTTCTCCAATACAGCAGCATAGGAGCCCACAGAATCTGATATCAGCAAGATTGTCGTTATCTTTTAGGAATGCTGCCATGACACAACCCGGAAATCATGCGTTCACCTTAGCTTGAAAACCTTTTCATAGACAGGCCCCACAGAACAACTTCCGCAGATAGCATTCCAAATTGGCCCAGCATCGCTTCCATAGGCCACTGTCATTACAACATCGTATTAATATCGCCGACAACACACTGACGTAGAAGCGATTTGGAATGCTCTCTGGTATACAGACCAGATCTAGGCCTAAATAGGGGAACACTAGGAAGCAGACTAGTAAGGACACAACAACTAAACGTCAGGAATTGCCAGGTCTCGAAAAAATGGTTAGTGTTCCAGTTCAAACTTCTGACTAATTACATGAATCATAGTTACGACTTCCTTAAATACTTCATAAAGCAACTTGCTTTGGTTGTTCATTCAATCAAACTGACTACATTTCACACAAGAGATTTTTGAAAGTGTTCATGTGATGTCATGCTGTTATAAGACAAGTTCGTTGTTTGGCCAAATAATTGTTTATACCAGGATGGGTCTTGAAAATTATGTGGGCCTGAAGGTTTTTGCAGTAAGTCTGATATATTGTATTTATTTTAATTTGGAGGACCCCATTATTTCACTCACTGTCTGCTTACTTTGGACCCACATTTGCATACGTCACATGGTCAGTTGTGGTGGGTTGCTTGGACACAGTGTATTTAGTCAGTTTGATTGAATAAGCAGTAACACGAGAAGCCGTGCAAATAGTATCCTACATCGTTCAGAATAATATAAGTAAGGCATAGACATGCATCAGCATGTATTTGATGACTAATGAGTTAGCCATCATAGTCTATGGGATGTAATGATCATTGTTGGTGTGGATAGAGCATAGACTGCAAGCAATGCTAAATAAAGCAAATGTTTGAATTTGACCCTTGAAAAGATTGCATCACCACACGTGTGCTCGAACATTGTATAGACATTAAAAATAAGTGTCCACTTGTATTTTCCATAAAGTGCATGGATCTGCCAAACATGTCAGCAAAATATCTAATTCCAACTTTCTAACATAATTGGTATTAACAATCACTTCTTTTCCATGATTGATTTACTATATTTCCAATTGAAATTTCTTTCATTTCTCCTTGACCAATACCTTAACTTCCCCATACCCCTCCTTGGCCATACCAACTGGCCAAAATGATAACAAGAAAACAAAGGGAAAAAAATCATTGAAAAGATAAGACCCTCTAATGCTTTCATCTGGTAAAAGGTTTGGGTTTCACTATTTTTCTGTCAGTTTTTGGTTGCTGATACGCCAAAAAAACAGGTGGATATTTTTATTTCTGGATTCTACTAAAACTTAGGTTGTCTTGCAGTCGTAATTATGAGCCAAATATAGACACACCAGATGCAGCGCTGATATGAACTGATGCCCTGGAAACAGATATACGGACACTAAAAGCTCCATGCAGCATTTCCACAAGGTCTTGTGTGAGCCTGTCTGCCAACTCTGAAGCAAAATGTCACTTTGTCCAGTTGCATTATGTCCAAAACTAATCTCCTGTAAAACGCCTGAACAGGGAATACACCCCCCCCCCCCCCCCGGCCTCATTGGCCCAGTGCATTTTAACAAAACATTTAGTGGTCCCGCAATGTATTTTAATTTGGCAAAACGCATTTTTTTTCTGGATCCACCCCTGAAACTCCAGACGACGTCATGTGAATCCAGGACTCCCATCGGCTGAGGCAGACCCTCAGCTAATGGGATACCATTAACAGATCAGGGACTCGTGTGGTTTTCCTATAGGCTAGCACGTGGCATCAATTAGTTATTTTTGCATTGACTATACGCAGTTCTTATAAAGCATGTGTTTTGATAGTCATTTAGTTTAGAAAAATTGCTTGAACTAAGAATAAATTCATCCATTTCTGTTATACTGTACATTTGAGATAAGATTTCCTAACACAAATATACAGCCTATCAGCTACATGATGTAATAAAAACAACTAAAACAAAAATCTGTGTAATGGCCAGAACAGACAAAGAACACACATTGTAAATATCGGAAAAGGACAATTTAAATGAAACCCTGCGACTTTTCTTCTGGACGATCCGGTCAAACATAGTGGTAGAAAAATGTTTTTGCACACCTGATACAATTTTAATTATTCCAGTATCCTCCTAATTGATTTATTTGCATGTTAGACCATAACTACGCCAAGAAGAATATGAGCAGAATGAGTCTAATTAACAATAATAATTTATTCTTACATAGCGCAAGTAAATACAATAAAATGAATATCAATGCGCTTTACAGAAATATGAGTTTCAGATTAAAAATATATTGGCAAAGTTTCCATTCCCCTTAATAAGGGCACTGGCAAAAGTCCATATTAGGTAGACAAGGACTTGAAATGGTAAAAATGGTTTGAATTTGCCTATTTAATGGGTATGCAGAAACCGTTTTCCACCAGAAACTACTGCATATACCATGAACTTATCAAATCACACCAACCAAAGAACAACAAACAAGATTACATTCCAAATCAGGACAACTTTAGCGCAACATTGAAAAAGTAGATACAATGTTGTTCCAACCACGTCCGATAGAAACACTGTTGTGTCCTTATTTGGAATGCTATCTGGGATATTGCTTTTTGTTATCCAAGCTCATGCTTACAAAAGAGAACTGCCCCCCCCCCCATATCAATGGAGATTTCTTCAGTATAATGTCAATTAAAGTGACAAATCTCTAGAACGTGACAGTTTATTTCAATTCACAGTTTTTAACATTATATATCAGCAACAATTTGCACGAATGTCTGCTCATATCCAAAACGTACAGATCATTGCATAAATTCTCCTTTTTTTCTTCTTCTTTTTTTTCCAGTGGGGTTCACCTACGTTCGGCAAGGTGCCTTTGTATTGACTACTGAGAGAAATGCTATATCTTATTAAGCAGGATATTAGGCCAAAGGGCATAAGTTAATATAAATAGTTAATAAAAACATTACACAATGTTGTGAGAATTTACATATTGAGACCATCAGACTACATCAGATAAAAGAGTCAGATGTAAAAACTTTATTAGCCAAAAAATGTCACATTGTTTGCAAGAATTCTTCTATTTTGTGTGAGGCAAAGGCTACATATGAACGTTGAGCAGTGAGAGATGGACTCTATGAATGCAGTATATTTAACATGTACGAACTAAAAGAACTGATTAACTTTTTATGCTGTAATTGAAACCAACATTTTTGCAATTTTGTATATTTACATCAATTTATATTTAACTGTGTACTAATAAGTACCGTGAGGAATAAAGATGGTATAATAATAAATGCATACACTTACCAATCTAACGTTTCTTATCTCTGGTTCACCGTTGGTGGAATGAGGTAGAAGGGCAACATGGTATGAACAAGCAGCTTCTGGAAGATAAAATGACTGCATGGTGACATAGTTTATTGTTACAGCCATGAACACAAACAGTTATGTATGATCAATAAATATACTGATATCGGTGGTTGGTAAGCTCTGCTACAGCAAATCAACACATGCATATTAGTCCATGGGCCAGAAAGTGAACCCCTCCCCCCCCCCCCCCCGCCTTGGGAATGTTAGAGACCCATATAGCTTTTTAGCCTGATGTCTTAGGAGTAAGAATTTTCATGTTGGGTGGTATATAACCTCAACAATGACGAGCTATTGAAAATGTCATGCTTGCAGATCACATGAAAAATATCAAAAAATTGATCAGTACGGACCGTCAAGATTTTGCATTTTCAGACACAAGATAAAACATATATATATACACGGCGCGGCATAAAAACGTGCACTGCTACCTCTTTTGTTATTACCTCAATTGACAGTGATCGCATGCAGCTGCAATCATACACATGAAAGTAATAATAGCCCAAAATTACCTTTATATAAATATATGTTCTTGTTTCCTCAAAAATTATAGATAATATGGATCTAAATATATCACATGCACACTTATCACACCTTCGGGTGATTTTCTCCTCTGCTTTTGCGATACATGCATTAGATTATGTCACTGATAAAACAGATGTGTTATAGACACCTTTCTTGAGCTTTGCAACCAAAAATATAAGAAGGTAGAGCATTGACACTTTTGAGGCGGAAAGTGCCACATTGGATTCTGGTCAATTTTCGGTATTTTCTGTCTAATTAACTGGCCAATCCTCCTGAAAATCATATGATTATTTCCAGATTAGTTTTAGATTAAAAAGTCACTCTGGAATGCCATTATATTTCTTCGTTTTAATTTCATGACCTTGCTGAATCAAAACTAAAAAAATAAAAATATTGAAGGAGGATCCTGTGCAAATATTATATTTCCTGTGGCTTCAGAGGTGTAGTAACTAGGAAATCTCTAATTTGTAAACTTTCTGCAACTAGAGACACCATGCAATCAGACAGAAATTTGACTTATGTTATGTGTGTCACTCAGAACAAGCCCTGCAGCATGAATCCTCTCAATAATTCAATAAAAGCCTGATGCAAGTTTCTAGGCTGCACCCTTTATGTATTCAATATCATAAAGACCCATATAGATACAAAATTTTAAAGACCCATATAGTGTTTTAGCCTGATGTCTTAGGAGGAAGAACTTGCCTGTTGGGTGAAATATAATCTCAACAATGACGAGATATTGAAAATTTTATGACAGCAATGACATGAAGCTAATTAACATAAGATTGGTTAAGAACTGCTCGTGTAACAGCGATGTGAATATTGTGTAAGGGCTGTAAAAATAGTAAAGAATGTTCCTGTTTCTGTATTTCAGTTTTGTGTGTAGGAGTCTGATGCCTCTTGAGTAAGAAGTTGCCTGTTGGGTGAAAAATAACCTAAACAATGCTGAACATTTTATGACCGCAGATCACTTAAAAAATACCAAAGGTTATCTTCATCATCACTGCGAAAGACGAATCTTTCAGTAATAATATAATATATTGATTTATTGTTTATATACTATTTAAAAGCTGATTGCAGTAGCTATCAAACAAGGGTATACTAACTGAAGTGAGATTGGTTAAAAAATGCAGGTGTAACAGCTAATTCATTATTGTGAAAACCTGTAAAAATAGCTATGCAAAAATTGCTTTGCTTGGGAATTTTAAGGACCCATATAGTGTTTTAGCCTGATGTCTTAGGAGGAAGAACTTTGTCTGTTGGGTGAAATATAATCTCAACAATGAGAGATATTGAAAATTGTATGACTGCAAATGACATAAAATTACCAGAAATTATCATCACATGATGACTGCGAAAGATTTGCATTCTTCAGAAACAACACTTATATACACATTTTATGTACGAAATGGAAGCTGAGTGCAGACAAAGTACTTCATCCCTCGAATTTGAAGTTTTATGAACTGAAAACCCCATGAAATTGGGACGTTCTCACAAATTTTAAAAAAGATAATTTATTCATCATGGCTTAGTCTTCCCTTATGATCCATCTGATTTGTCCTAGTATTCTGCTCAGACCCATCCAGCAGGTACAAAAGCATACTCAGTCAAAGCAGAAAACCTGATAGCCGAATTAAAACTGCCCATTTTTCAAGCAAGGCTAAGCTTTGAATGACATGATAAGTGAACTCAATATTTCTTTTTTCTATCTAAAGTGATAAATTTTGTGATATAAATTGTTGCCCATATTCCGCAGCCGAATATGAAACTTGTAGTGGTTTTGTCTTTCACATCCTTGAATGGATCTCTTGGAAACTGCTAGATTTGCTGTGTCTTAGTCTTCAATGATACAGACGATGTGTTCTCAAATTTTACAGTCATTGTTGGAATTACATTCTCCATTTTGAACATAACAATGAAGTAAACACATCAGAAAAGGTCTCTCAGGCTGTGCAATCACAAACATTAACATATGTCATTATTTAATCATCATTATCATCATCAAATTTGATGTCATCATTGTCATCATCATTTTTATCTCCTTCATGTCTGTCGAAAGCCTGTTCAACAGCTGTGACAGAATATCAGCTCTGAAAGAACCAAATCACTATCAGTCCAAACATACATGATTCTCATCAGAATCTGAGCCATAAACCTCTTGGGCTTAGAAGATCAGGTTTCTAACATAGGCTGATTTCCAGATAAATGCCTGACAATTTGATCTACGGATGTGCATCTTGAGTAACGACTGACACGGTGGCAACGTATTAAGATCTTTTTCATCACTTCTTGGTTCAAATCTTCACAAAAAGGGATTGCATCTGATGTTGTTGATGTCAGATTCACTCTTTCTGCTCTACATCATACAAACAAAAACTTCTCAATATTTGAATAACGTTGTGACTAACATTGGTGGTATTTCCCACAGCACAGAATGCCTCACAGAACTCTGGAGTTTCTTTGCCTTGATGGAAGAAGCACTGATGGTGTCACTTGCATATAAAGCATGGAAGCCCAGTGGTGGCTTGACATCATCTGTGGGCTGACCACACACAATTTTGTTGATATTTAGTATTGTCTTGTTTCCAGAACTTGTGTTCGGATAGGATTATTGATGGCATCAGCGAAATGCAAGAAGTACAAAATTGTCAGTGTCAGGTAACTGAGCAAGGTGTATAAAGGTAAAGGATAGTTGAAATGAACAATGTTTTAACCTGCAATGAGAAGGCCCAGGACAAACAATGATGCGATTGTAGGCTAATTCTCTTTGATGAAGAGCATGTAAAATCATTTTACTGTCTGCCTCCTCATGCTCTGAGCATCACCATCAACTGTTGTTGACAGTCACTCCATCAAAGCTGGGATGGCAGAAACATCCCTTGCTCTAAATGAATACACATTTAGATCCCTAGTTTAATTATCTGGATTATATTGTAGTCATGGCAAAGGAACTGCTTCCAATCTCTTGGTAGTACAATGGTACACAGATCCTTGGATATCTTGGCATTTCCTTTCCATGCTTTGATGGATCCCTCCAAGTAGTTATTTGTCACAAAATCAACTCTTTTAAGCATTCAAAGAATATCAAAGAGCTTATGTTCAAGTGTATTTGGAATACCAGTCAAATAATGGAGCAGAACATTGCTATCCAAAAATGTAAGTGGCAGCCCTATCTGCCATATCCTGTGTAGCTTGGACATGGCTGGCTAACGGCTCATGGCATTATTACTGTCACAGGGATGTCACATGATTACATGATTGTAGCATGTCATGTTTCATATTGATAACAAAATGACTGTTTCATAAATGTTACATATTGATAACAAAAATGACTGTTTCATTAAAATATAATTTTCACACACCATCTGTGGTATGCCGCATAGGTTCGACTGAAGCCTACAATGTCACTATGGGTGATTTTGCACTTTTGTTGATTGTCTGCCTGATGGTAATGTCAAGAGCATTGCGACAGCCAGGAAAATGTGACCTTGAAACACTGAAGTTAATTTTCCTGATCAGCATATCCAAATCAAGATGTGAGTTTTGCATAATGGGCAGTGACTAATTCAACAAGAGTATGAAACTACTAACACACACATGTCATGTGTCCCTTTTCCCTGCACCCATACCTCCAAGAAAGTAGGAGCTCTATCTTAGGATATCAGATGATATCAATTACTATTTCAACTGAGAACATAAACATAACTGTGTTACAGATTATATCATCAAAAGAATTATTAATTCATTAGGTTTGCCGTACCATGGATCACAGTTATGTAGCATTAGATATGAAGGTGCAGAAGTTTGGAATAGTCTCTTATATAAAATTAACAGTCAGTGTAGTATCCGTACCTTTAAATTCAGATAAAAAGAGTTATTATCATCACAGAATGTCATCTGATAACATGATTGTAGCATGTCATGTTACATATTGATAACAAAAATGACTGTTTCATAAAAATAAATTTTTTATAGGGTATTTACGTAAGACATTTCCATAAATTTATTTCATTTTATTGACTAAACAGACAAAATAAAGTGTTGTAATTTTGTCATTAATTGGGATATTGCAATGACATGAATTTTCTGTTTACTCCTCCCTTTCCTTTTACCAGTTTTTTCTTCTTATTTGTTCGCCAATTTTAAAACCATTTTATTAAATAATGAACTTTTTTTTTTTTGGAGAAAGTGTTGTTATTGATAGAACAATGCTTGTCAGCATTTATCCATCCGAAATAAAGCTATTATTATGTGACACAACCAGTATATACTCAGATCGCATTCCACATCAGGCCAACCCTTTTTCTATATCGGCTGCTGTCAGAACAACAGATTATGGACATCACCAATGTTGCGCTGATGTTGAAAGTGGAGCAGTATGCAATAAATATTATTGTTTGTCGAATAAAATAAGTAAAATTTTATCTCAGGTAGTTTGAAGTTGGAAATAACAAATTTCAAAATCAAACTTTTTGAAAATAGGTTTTGATATTTGTTGGTAAAAAATTTTATTGCTGACTTGAGATTCTCCCAGGGTATTAGTTTCCTGCCAAAAAGCTAAATGTAAAGGTTATTCGTGTTCAGGATAGAGTTAAGCCTTGTTTCGAGCTTTGCTTAAGAGTCTTTTCGAGAACATTATTTTAAAATTCTCTGTAATAATTACGAGGAATGGGAGGATCTTTTCACTCTCAGTTGGCAACTGACATCAGGCATTTATTTGTTTTATTGTATAATGTTATATTATAGTTGTTATGTTTGATTGTTTACAGTTATTCCTTTGAGACTTGTTGAAATTATTTCCAGTGGCGGATTCGGGGGGTGGTGGCGAGGGTTTGGGGGTTGCAAGCCCCCCTATGGCCCAGTACCTACATTTAAATTTAAAAATGTTAAACAATTCAACAGGCCCTGCAATACATTTAAGTTTGCCAACCTTCCCCGTAAACCATTTCTGGATCCGCCCTGCTTTGTACTCTTTGAATTGTTTACACACTTTCTAATGTAACTTGGAATCTAGCAAAATAAGGATAAGGATTAAAATAGAATTATACGAATTTTACCTTATAATAAGAAATAGGAATGTTTTTGGTCAGCATTAATGAATTGATAATCTTCTCAGCATTTCTTGTTTGAGCACCTTAATGTGAATTTTTAAGACTTTTTTGTCAATTTGCTGCAACAATGGCAAGACAATTTTCACAAACCTGGTGAAGGTTTCCAGGAAATTGTGACAAAAACTCGGAAATTTACGATGAATTGTTTTGCAGACACTTCAGTTGGTGGATTGATTGCAGACGGAATGGCTGAAATAGAAACCACATAGATTCATTAGACTAAGTGACGTAATTTTCAAATATATTAGCCGGATTGAATCGTGCCAGCTCTTTTAATAACGAAAATCAACATGCAAACCTGATTTCCCCAGCCTTATATTTATGTTTCATAAACTAGCTCAATCAAATCTGTTGTTGTTTAGCCTACATTGAAATCACTGCCAAATCAAGCCAAAGTGGGCCTTGTTTTGTTGTAGAATCTACATTCTCTGTCCAACTTTGGGCCCGTGTTGGCATGATGACACCAAAATCAACCAAACGTGGTCTCAATTTGGCATGCCATCTGCTGGGCACCCTGACTAACTAACCTTATGGGAGTATAATATTTATGTACGTGGTTCAATTTTGAAAAAAAGGATGTATATAATCATAAACTATACATGAAAATAGGTGCCAACTCTGATATTTGAAGATTCAAGAGTCAAGATTTTATTGACCATGTTAGATAAACGTACAATATCAAATAAGTATACAAAATTACCTCCATTTAAATATACAACATACTGGCGGCCTGATGCCAAAATAGCACATTATGGCCTTTACCAAATTAAAAAAAAATATACTTTAAAGAAAGGATAACTTCTAAAATTTAATAAAAAAAGGTTCTAGCTTTTACCTGTATAAGGGGATTTTTAATGGGACTAAAACAAAACAAAAAAGCTTCTTTTGTTTCACTTGCACAATTTTATTCGCCACTTCATTTTGACAAATATCTTACTCTGGCGTACAAATATCCTACTCAAGTGTATGTAAACTTTAGGGGTCCGACTGTAGGTCAGCAATGCAGCTTATATACTGATATATTATTAGCCTTACCAGAGATTGTCTTGAACCAAACACTGCTGACGGGTTCTCCAGCAATCCCATCTTTCAAGACTGGAGTTATCCTTAATTGGTACCAGGTGCTCTCATTCAGATGCTTAATTGGTAACCACCCATGCGATGTCTGGAAGTAATGGAATTGGATTAACCATATTGTCCTATTTCACAATATGCAATAGGGTTTCTCCCAGGTTTCTGCTTCACGTGTTTCATGGGTTAGAATTTAAGTCTTGTATAAATTAATTGCATTTGGCTGGGCGGGCGGGTATTTTCGACACTAACATAAAAATTTTAACAATTTGTTTTTTGTTTTTTTTTGTTAACAAACTAATTTCAGTGTCGAAAATAGCCGCCCTGTCGATAATACCCTCCGTTACGGTACTAAAATTACATTTAAGGTATGCAACAAGTTTTGTTTTGCATAAGTGGTAGCGCAGACGTTAAAATGTTTGGCTTAGAAATGTCATATGTCTTTTTTTTTTTTAATTGAATAAATCAATCTTCCCAAAGGCTTAATGACATGCCGATTTAGGCAAGAGTAAAGTTACAATTGTATTAAATGTAATGTGGTAGAAAATGTGAACAAAGGAGAATAGTGTTTATTGTAGAAGATTATGACAAGAAATTATGATTTGTAGGCCTATTAAATTTGGATGAATAACAATTTGGTATATCACATTCCTCAATATAAGGCTCAACTGTCTTCTTTCTTACATTTAATCATTTAATGTCACTGACGTACATCATGAGAAGTTGCATCTATTCAATTTATCGCATTGACATATGTTGCAGAAAGGACACTCCTGTGCTTGCACACATTACACAAAGCACAATAAAGGGGCAATATGAACACAGCCTAACACTCAACCAATATTGTTTTCATATTGTACCGAGAGGGATATTTATAACCAACCAAATGTTAGTTTAATGTCCCATGTCTAATGTCTCAATGATATATACTGGGTCTGAAGCTTAGTCAGCTTATATGACCAGCTGCCAGAGGCAGACGTAATGATGAGATGATAAGGCTTCGAGTCCACACCATGTTGGACATTTACCCCATGGGTGGAGTCTTTTACTTGCTTCAGCATAGACACTGAGTACAAGGCACCTCCAATTTAACATCTCATGCGCTCGAAATCCAGCTGGGATGTAGTCATGAAGAGTGCCCAGCCTGGGATCGAACCTGGGTAAGCTCCCTCATGACTGCATGCAATGATTTTCTTGCATAATAAGAGCAGTTAAACAAATCAGCCAATCAAACAAATTAGTAAATTTCTTTAATGGAATATAAGTTAGTTATATCCATCCTACTTGGGATATAACTATTTCTTAGAATAGCTGTTAAATCAGAATATGGTTACCTACCATTTTATCAACATGCTTCATAGTTATAAGTTATCCTTGAAAATTTTGTTTTGTTTCATTACACTTTCTCTCTAAAAGTATTTGTATTTCCTATGTCAGAAATAAAATCAATCATCTATTTATCTATATTAGCAGTGAGATATAGAAACATTAGTTAAGTAATAAATATGGCAAACAATATGATCATTCGACATATAGAAACTTTTGTTATTGAATTCATTATATATACGGTGACTTTTGACTTTATCCAGAACAGCCCCATGATTGGCAATCAATTCAGAGCCTAATCCCAGATAGCATGCCTCATCGGCCCGAACATCGGCCCAACATCGGCCCAACATCGGCCCAACATCAGCAAGACGACAGATACCAATGGTTAATGTTGGTACAATGTTAACCCGATGCTATCTGGGTTAGTCCTAATAATTTTGGCAATGGATTCAAGGAGTTATTATGATTGATCAGATCAACAGAAACTTTGGCTTCTTATGTATTTTATGCTTGTGTATCCAGATAACAAAGATGTAATTATAAATTCTTATCAGGTGATTATACCCAGAGCAAACATTATGGCCATGACATGAGGTGGGCGTGTGGATGGGTCTACTCCAGTAGTATTTTTGGGCTGAGTGGGCTAATCAAGACAGGCAGGTGCAGGTGCTGTGGCAATGAAGCAAAGGATGAAACAGCCATCTAACTTGGGCTATATCGGGTATTGAATCCAGGGCAGGTTGGAAACGTAATTATATAACTGAACCAGGCATCATGTTATTACCAAGATGTCTGTCAATTACAGAAAAACTTTGGGATGATGCAGAATGCAGACCTGAATGGCAATGATATCTGGGCACCAAGACCTCACAGTCTGAATATCAAACACTATCATCTTGTGCGTAGTGCTTTAGAAAAAAAAATCGAATCTGACGTTGTAGCGTTTTATTCAGGTTTTGACTATTGCATTCTAGAGATTCACCCTTGCTTCCGCACTAGGATTGTTGCTCCCCTGAATTCCTTGCGTTTTGGTTATTTTGAAATACACACCAAAAACTAAACACATAAAAAAGAAAATTCTAAGTTAAAATGTACCAGAAAAATGTGAAACACAGATTTTTATTTATTTTTTAACTTTTGAGCATAAGCTGAAGCAGAATATTTTTGAACGCGAGTACGTTTCATGACCGTCGTGGATTGCACAACTTCCTTGATTCTTGTTCAAAATTACCTGTAAAACAGTATTAACTTTCGATATGGCAGTGGCAAGTTGGTTCAAATTATTGTATTATAAAAAATGTAACTTACCACCAAGACTAGCTTCCCATTATGATCCTTATTCTTCAGTTCAACAATGAAAGATAGGGGAAGTGAGTCATTAAATGAAAAATCTGCAGCCCACCGAATGTAAGATGTCACCGAATTAGGTCCTGTTTTCGCTTGACATTGAGATCTGACATCACGAATGTCAACTCTAGCTCCTATGATATGAAAGTAAACAAGGAATTTATAGACATAATCCCCTGACAGTCTATCACACAGTTGCCTAATTTGACATGCAATCAGAATTATATAATAGTAAGTATAAGCCTTTATTTATAGATGAAAAGTTAATCATTAATATGCAGAAAAACCTGGGTGGCCCAGTGGTTAAAGCAATGGCTGATAAATGATTTGCCTTCACCAGGATGTCAGTTGAATGGTATTTTGAATGTGTGGTGCATGGTACTTGGTGCCTATGCTGGAGTTAGTAAAAGACCCCACCCTTGGGGTAAATATGAAACACGATGAGTACTCCGTCCGTATTGTTTCATCATTACGTCTGCCTTTGACAGTTTAACTAAGACCATTCAAAACAACTATTATTGAATATGAATAGAATACTTTGGCTCGAAGTCATATTACATTTTACCAATGATCTCAAGCTTACTTAAGTCAGCTTAAAAGTATGACCTGCTGCAATGTTACAAATGTATTTACCACGAGGGGGGGGGGGGTTCTCCCCTTTGACCCAGCATAGACACCCATAGTACGCATCAGCCATCCAGCTGAGATTGTAGCTCATGCGGAGGAAACAAGCACAGGTGCACTTTACACTTACCTCCAGATTTTTTCAGTGATGTCTCCACTTTGTCCCCAAATGAATAAGCCTTCATCTCTTTTAGGAATTGGCAACTTCTTTGACATTCCTTCGTGTTCTGCAAGAAATGTTATATAAAGCAGTCCTAACAATATCTTTCAACCAGTATATCATTCTTGGAAATTAGAACAAGTTATTATGTTGGTTAGATCTTCAGAATGAATTATGAATGCCAAGTTATAGTTCCACACCTCTTTCTGGCTGCACATTAGCTGAGACTTGTAACACCTACCCACCTCAACTGGACATGTAACCAATAATAGTACATCAAGATACAAGAATAGTACTATTCCTGCATTCTTGATGTAACCTCGGGATGTCCTGATGTCAGGAGCCTAATTGAGTATTTGCTCGGGACCATAATACATTGAACTTAAAAGTTTCAAATTAAATCTTCACTGTGGGGGATGAGATAACAATCACTTTCAAAAATAAGCGCATTTAGTGAAAATTTAAATAGCCCAAGAATTACCGAAATACACCTTTTTCACACGGCAGCCATGTTGGCAATTTTAAATATGCAATCCTGATTAAAAAAAAATTATGATTATATGTCTCAAATGCACATATAGTAAGCCATTTACATAATCTATTCTCCATATAGCATTCCAAATGGGGCCAGCATTGTTTCAATATTGGCTGCTAATAATGTTATTAAATTGTGTGACACTGCAGCATTTTAAAAAACTGTTTCAGTTGCATATTTACGAGGCAAATGCAAAGCTTTTTGTTTTTTTGTTTTATTTCTGTTATTCTGCTCTGGGAGAATTACGTGGAATGGAAAAAATGTTTTGCTCTCAGTTGACAGCTAACATTACGCTTTCAAGGCATGTGATTGGACAGTCTCAACATTGCTGATGTAAAGAACTGGACATGACAAAAACAGAGTCTGACCGATCATATGCTTGATATCTATTTGATTGTTTATAGTTATTCCTTTGTGATTTGTTCTGATTATTTTGTACTCCTTAAATTGTTTACCAAGTTTCTCATAAAACATGGAAACTGTAGCAATAAAATAGGGATTTAAATAGGATTAGCAGACAAGACCTGAAGTGATGTCACCTTCTGACTCTAACGAGTGCAGCACGTTTAGTTTTCTGGAGTAATCAGTGGTAATGCAATTATAGTAAATGCACTAGATAGCTAGATAGATAGATATGGGAAGTGCAGCCCTTGAAGGCAAGTTCTTGCCACTATCAAGGATTGATTGATAAGGTGAGAGAGGGGAAAAGGCCACCCATGTTACACATTTACCCCATGGTTTGCATCTTTTGCTTGCCTCAGCATGAGTACAAGGGACCGCCAATTTAACGTCTCATTCGAACGACATCCAGCTGGGATAATGCTCAAGAAAGGTTGCCCGGGCCTGGGATTGAACTAAGGTTAATGTTCTCAATTTCAGGGCTATCTATGCAACCTAAACGATACGTAACTTAACTGTAGCCCGCTATGAGTGGTTTCAATTGCACTAATGCGATGATAGGGCAATTAATGAGATTTTGCAAGTATTGAAAATGTCCATTCTGTTTCACTTTGGACCACTTGTATATTATCATCAAGTGTAAAAAGTATAAAAGAGCATTTGAAATCACAGTAAAACTATAGCATGATGCATGCTTGAAAAGTACTTACGCAATCTGTCTGACAGCCAGCTTCGCTGTGTTCATTTAACTGCATTTCACAACCTTCTGAACACTGAAAATAAAACAACATACATATAACTTGCAAAGCATTGAATAATATTTAAGTATGCTCTGTATAATTTATATAGCTGTATTCCTAATATTGGCTTTATATGCACATCTGAGATAGCAGGCCAGAATATAGCATTTTATCTGGATACAGTAGCGCAGAACTTTCATATATAGGACTCACAAGTGATGTTAAGTAACAGTTATATCCTGACATGAGGGATATAGCTAACTTATACTCCATTAGGCATATTTACTCATTTTTTTGATTGTTGGTTTTGCCTTACTGTCCTTACTACGCAAGAAAAGTTCAGTTTGCACACAGAAGGGAGTTAACCAATATTTTCGATGGTTATATCCCTCTCAGAACAGGTAGTTTACTCAAATGCTTATGAGGTCTTTTTAAGTTGTGCCACATTTAGTCCGGGATATGAAAAATTAGTCATCGTGATATTTTAAATCTTATAATGTCAGACAATATCGGTATCTGAATCATTGAGAGTGTGCATGCCGAAGGGCTTGTCGTGACATATGTCACACAAGTCAGATTATTTCTGCTTGCATGGTGTCTCTAGTTTTAGAAAGGTTTACAAATGAGAGATTTCTTAGTAACTACACCTCTGAAGCCACGAGAAATACAATATTTGCACAGAATCCTCCTTCAGTGTTTTCTATATATCCCGCAATAGAGTGTGAACCGCAATGAAAAAAACATGAGGTTCACACTATGAGGTTCATTGTTGTGAACCTCATAAAATAAAGTACCCCTCATACAGAAAACAGCCTGGCCAATCACAGTGTAGCAGTTAGACTCAGCGAACGTCATGAACGTCATCAGTAGAACTAGATAACTCTTCACAAACCCATTAAATAAACAAATTAGCTTTGCCTGGCACAAGAAACCCTATTACCTTTTATATTCCTCCAATCTGAATACAAATTGTTCAAAGAAGAAGCTTCAGAAAGTCTTTTGAGGCCGACAATGCTTCAGTTTGTTGCCTGTCTGCTTGCTTAAATGTTTTGTAATGATTACGTTATCATCATGGCAACTATTGAGAGTGAGGCAGAACAGATAGACAAACAAAAAAATCCCTACTCAATGCTGCAATATAGTTCCCACAAAAAAATAATTTAAATAGAGGGGTTGTTTTTTTAAATAAAACCTAATGACTGTATGGTTCAGAGCCTTGAACTTCATGAGTGATGAGGTTTGGCTGGTGAACCCGACAGGCCTACCTCATCACGATTTATTATCACGATTTATCATCACAATTTATCATGGTTCAAGATATTTTCAGAAGCTGATTTGGTTCAGAATTTCTCAAATAATATAACCTATCAGGGATGGAGCTCAGCAGTTCACAGTAGGGCTCAGGAGACCTGTAGTCCAATTGTGCGATATTTTTCAGCTCGAGTTGTCTGAAGAAATGAGGATAAATGCCAAAATAAGCTTAAAACTCGACTTTGGTGAGCTTTTGCAGACAGCTTTTGCAGGCAGCTTTTGCAGGCAGCTTTTCATATCAGCACGAGGTAGACAGAAACTGAAAAAGTAAACGACAGGTCCGCAATCGCAGAAAATTTTGCATCTTCTTTTTTTCCACCAACGTTTATAAAGTCACTCTATAGTATTAAGTAAGTAAAATTGTATTTCAAGTCGGATAATATCATAAACAATAAAACAGAAGTGCGCAGCACTTGTGTCCCACAACAACAAATAAGAACAATGATTATTTACAGATGAAAGATGAATGAAATAAAACTATAAGGTACATAAAAGGCAAGTGCCACAATGACACTCAGGTTGCCATTTAAGAACATAACTTTTAAAACCATTAAAATCTAAAGCCTTAACAGTATCAGGCATATTTTCCCATAGCATAACACCTTGGTAATGCAGTGAATGAAATCCATGTCTCCATCAGGTGACTTGGAACATTATTTTATAAAAATTGTTGTAAACCACCCATCCCCACCATGC
The DNA here is from genome assembly GCA_932294295.1 of Alitta virens. Taxonomy (NCBI): domain Eukaryota; kingdom Metazoa; phylum Annelida; class Polychaeta; order Phyllodocida; family Nereididae; genus Alitta; species Alitta virens. Next base: position 20,222,307 of record OW028582.1, read on the forward strand.
ATCAAAATCACCAGGTGTGCATGGAACCGGAGTTACTAACCTGGATCATGTAGGACCTACATGTAAAATGCAATTTCTTAATTTTGTACTTACACTTCACGATGCAACCTTTGTGCCAACAAAATCACAATTCTAAAGCCACAAAACGTTTGTTTTGCAAGTAATTTTGAAAACAATGTCAGGATGTGTTCAACAGCTATAACCTTTCAGTAGCTACTTAGAGGAGAAAGAGCCAATTTGGAAAAGGGTAATTAACTTACCTGTAAGCAGGAAATGTCTTCATTCCGACAGGTGTATCCTGGGGTATAAACATCGTATTCCTTTGTTGTCGTTCCCAGTGAACCGAACTGCAAAAGAAAAGTGTAATTTATCATATAATTATGTATTTGGAGAATATATGAAATTATTTCATAATTTTGTCATAACTCATGATATATATAATGAAAGACTCTGAATATATATATATATATATATATATCCTGCTAATAAATGTATGATATGAAGTATTGATTATATATCATTCCAGATCAAGTTGAAGATTATTTGATGTTGGCTTATCATACATATAATACAAGAGTAGAAAACTATATGGACCTATCGTAGAGGTATTCCCTGACTTCGGGGCAACAAAAAAAAAACAATAATAAGCAGAAACCTGTAAAATAAAATTTGCCATATCATAAAACGTCAGTCTAAATTAAGATAGTGTCACAGAGAAGATATACCCAGAGGCGCAAGTGCCATGGAAACACTGTAAGCCTGTTCAGGGTGTGTTTTGGGGGAAAATAAGTGTACTTTTGCTATATTATGTCATAATCATAACAATGGAAAGTGAAATCATTATAATTGTTGCTATTGTGACATCATATTAATTTCTGCATACTTAAAATTGATGTAAAACACTGACTTTGAATTTAAAAAAATTTACATTATGTGATTCCCTCATAAATCTATAAGATTAATTATTTGATTTTAATTAGTGTATTAAATCCTTTCATTGTTTTGATGAGAAACCGTCACTGCGGGCTTGTCATGCACCAATACTAAAATGGCGGCTATGGCTTATGCAAATGAAGAACTGGCCGCTCTTACCATAGGTCTCTTTGATAGTGAACCTGCCAGCTGGCAAGGGGGATCACCTACCAAGACAGAATAGCAATTTTTGCCCCCCTGTCCCAATTCCAATTTTTAACATAAAAATACTTAAGCAATTTCGCAGCATTTGATGTCGCAAAATTATTTTGTAATATCTCATCTAGGTCTATCTTGTTTTTAGCTTCAGCCCTGTAATTTTTACAGTGGATTGCAATGAAGTGCGATCAGTCACTTGACAAAGTGTTCTATTGATGTCACAATTTACCTTGCTTGAGTGAAATGGACTTAAATACAATTGTGGGTATTCAGTTCTACCACTGAGAATGCCATGAAATTTTGTACAAAGTTAAAGCAAGTGTTCTTGTTACAAATAGTGAAAGAAACATTGGGGGTCACCATAGTTTTAAAAAAGTTATCTGACATATACCAATTGCATGTTAATCCAATGAGAAAATTGAAAATAATATGTTTCCAAGCATAAGAATGGGTTTAAATGCATTTTCACCACTGATTTTTTTCCACTATTTTGTGAATACTAAGTTAAGTTATCCCAGCATCTTTTAAGAAGTAAAAAAGTATAGGTCACCAGCAATATAATGAAGCAGCATGACATTATATGTTTGTACCACTGCATCTGGCCCCCTGGTGGTAAAAAACGAAATTGATTTAATGGTTAGTTCTTGCATATAAAAGATATATGGGACTTTTTTTACTGGTATAACACTTATTTTCATAAAAAAACATAAGAGAAAACTATATGTGCTAGTTCTGGAACTTAAAACCCAAAATAACAGAAAACAGCAGAGTCGACTGGAGCGCCATCTGTGTTTTAGTCCATGCTTGAAAGTGAAAGATTATACTGAAAATAATGCAAAAACCATTGCAACGACGCTTTTCGTAATTCTCACAAGAGGGCGCACTTGTGTTTATGACGATTTACACAGTGTGGCGCTGATGATACCCGCATTTGTCTTTAATTTCTTTGGTTTCAATACAGCCAGTCAGGTAATAGTGTTATGACCAGTGAACGCTTGGGTGGGCATGATCACCTTTGGTGGAACAAAATTCAAAAATTTGCAAATAGAATCATCTGCACCCTCTGAATTAAGCCTATGGTAATCAATACTAATCATAGATAGATAGATAGATATAGGGGTAGATAGGTAGGTAGGTGGGTAGGTGGGTAGATAGATATATCTACCTATTTTCCTACCTTCTCAGCTAGGCCCGAAGATATGACCAAAAAGTTTTTTGTTTTTTTTTAGCATTTCAAAAATCGGTACATGTAGATATGCCTTGTGGATCGGCGAAATTAGGTGTCATTATATAATATATATATATATATATATATATATATATATATTATAGGTGATGGAAATGCCTCCCCTCCCTTCTGGAACTTAAAACCCAAAATAACAGAAAACAGCAGAGTCGACTGGTTTTCCCCCCCCCCCCAGGCCAGAATCCTGAATCCAACACAACAGATTAAGATAGTTTAACCAGGTACAATGTGTAGGCACTCATTCGTGCAAAACTGTGATGTGTCTGGCGCACTGGCAATTTGGACTGATGGCCTGTTGACATCCACCGCAATTCCATGTAAAACTCAACTAATGGGAAAAATTTCAAAATTGATCCATACTATCTCATTTATGTATTTTTTTTCAATAAGAACATATATGTAGTTATTTATTTAAATTAAACTTGTGAAGTTTGACGTAAAAAAAAATCCTGTGGTGAACATTTCGTGAGACACCAAAGAACATTTTCGTCTGCTCGGCAGCATCACAAGCTTAACTTTTGATTGCAGATTTTGCCTAAAGTGAATTTGTGCAATCCTATTATAACCTTTTAAAAGTGATATAATTATAATTCAATGGTTATTGCATTGCTTACTCCCTGCAAATAATCAGCGTGACTGAATCGCACCTTGACGGAATCATTTCATTGTGTAATCATGATTATATAAGAAATACTAGCAAGTTTTTTTGTAGTGTGAAATAAAAGCCCAATAAGTTGTAATTTGACATGAGAAAGAATTTAGGAACAGGAAAAAGACATCAGGTTAATCTCTTTGTCTTCTTAGATTTAATTAAAGTATTGTCTTGAATTGCATAAATCTAGGCAGCAAAGACTTACAGGTGAGCTTATGCTATATTGAAGAGTCTGTTCCAAACATGGTCAATCTGTTTGGGATATCAGATGTCACTAACCCTAACCCTGACTTCCAAATCCAGCCAGCGTCATTTCTACATCCTTTTGACGTCGCCCACATAGGGCCGACGTCAAAACGATGTCAGATGCTAAACTCAAAAATAAATTTGACGAATTAGGTTCGTCAAACGATGAGTGGATAATTTGACGAACCTTATTCGTCGAAAAATGTCGTACTACAGTTAGTTTCATAAATATGGTTGACTCTAGACAGTTGTAGCACCCTATTCCTGGCTGTAGCTATAACTGGCTAAAGCCAGCCACTTCTGTCTACTCCAAGCTTATAGTCAGCTGCACCTACCACTGCTAAAAAAATATTTACCTTGGCAAATGTAAAAAATGTATCTAATATGTCATAAATATGTATTTGCAATAAACGTTCATCGTTTCAACAAGAACATATATGTAACTCAGCTTAATATGCTGCATGTACTTTTAGTCGTCCCGAATTTGAGTAGCCAGACAGTTCTGTTTAGTGGCAGGTAGCATCATATTGCAAAAGTTGTCTAGCTTTGATTTGACTGTTTTTAATTAAAACTGTATATCTCGAATCAGATCCACCTGAAAATCTAGTTTTTTTTAATATCCATGGAATTAACATGTTCGAACGTTTTCGCGGCAAACTCAACGTAGCCGCAATTGTCGTTGCTATGCGACATTCATTGACGGGTCGTTCTAATTCAGTCTTAAACATTGCGGCGAGCTAGCGAAGGTAGCTGTAATACCTATAAGAAGACACTGCACAATGATAGCATGTCAGGTTAGGCGAAAGTCGGTCTGACATGGAAATAATGTCACAGACATCTGTTACCAATTGTGAAAACAAAACAGCTGAGACTTGATAGAACAGTGTAGAAAACAAATAGTTATGTTCAGTTATTAAAAGCTCTTGTTGCCAGGTAAACGCCATGATTGTTTTGCAATTCCTTCTTTTTGGTTTTTATTTTACAATTGAAGTTCCACAAGCAACGAGTTTCTGATACCTGTGTCGTGCACGTAATTGTTTTTAAATTGTCAGTAATTCGATATATTATCATGATTACATAGATAATTTTGAGCAACTAAACAGTAAAGATAGATTTAAGACCATCATGAAATCAAAAGAGCCTGAGTTTTTCAATTCCCTTGTTAGATCATTTGTTTTGGATAATGCTACACGATTTATATATATATAGATATAACAAGATTAAACTTTACATTGAAAACTGTACATTATTATGTTGCTATTGTATTGTAACAAATCTTTATCGTAGCTGGAACCTAGTTTTATTTACTACTTTTCTATTATTCTTTAATTGTTATCGTATGTCATTTACTTTGTATTTTCTGTTTACATTGTGACACACATTTCATGAATGACATGAAGCTGTCGAATAAAAGATATGTATATATATTGAATTGTTTTTCTTTTTCTTCGATCGGAATGCACTATACCAAACGACTAGATGAAATGTCAAGCCCACCGCAGATAAGGTTAGAGTCAATGCTCTTTGCTGGGTGAGCTATAAGGCATTTGGGTCATAGGGAAACCTTAAAAGATTTTTTCTGCCATCCCTGTTAGCAATTTGATATCACAGAGATGGATTCAGCTTTGTTCACAGTTGGACACTGAACTGTCTCTGAACTGCACATGCAACACTAGACCAAGGACGGTTTCAACGTTCAGTGCGTGGTAGTAGAATCCTCCAAAACTCCATTATTATTGTCAGAAATTGTACTGTTCCAACATTTGTGACAGTAGTCATTTCAACTACTATTGGAATGCTTTTCTTAACCAAGGCTAAGTAACTTAGTAGATACTCTGATCAACTTAGTAATAAATAATTCTACGGGGTATCAAGTTACAGTACAATGTATAAAAGTTGGTCAAAATGTCCAAAAACGTTCCCATGAAAATAGAGATTGCCAGTGCTTGACACAAGAGTTCAAGATTTCCAGGTTACCCCGAGGTCTATCCAGGTATGTATTGCTTTTCTTTAATATTTTTTCTTTTGCCAAAGTCTTCTCTGGATATAGACATCCGAAACTATTTTAAAGAAAATAATATAATTCAGAGAACAGGTAAAAACAGGTACATTTTTGAGAAATAACTCCTGATCTATATTTCCAGGGCATTTCCAAATCCACATGGCCACTTCAAGAGTTCACTCAAAATTTAACATCTTGTCAATGTTTCTGATAGCCAAGAAGACAGAAGTATATTTTAACACATTGCTGGCATATATGTCAACTGCGTGGCTAGGCGCCTAAAGCCCCTGTCACACGGGCCGGTTGTGCCGTAGTGAACCCGTAGTATTACGTAATAGTTGCGGAAATCGCTACCCGGCTCGAAGCCGGCGGCCCCAATACGGCCACCCGTGGATACCCGTGGATACCCGTCAAGCACCCGTGGGACCCTTGGCCAAGCCGCGAAACCCGGCCCCGGTAGCCGGTTGTGCCATGCTTGCATGGCACAACCGTAGAAATCTCACGGGTGTAAAAAAAAAAAAAAAAAAACCGTGGAAGCCGGCGGGTGGCCCGTGGAAGCCGGCGGGTGGCCCGTAGAACCCGGCGGGTGGCCCGTAGAACCCGGCGGGTGGCCCGTAGAACCCGGCGTCCCTAATTTCACCCCGGCGGCTTGTTGAGGGGTTCTACGGGTAACCCGCCGGCTTTCACGGGCAACCCGCCGGCTTTCACGTGTAACCCGCCGGCTTTCACGTGTAACCCGCCGGCTTTTTGGTACCAGCGTCAGCGTAGGCAGGGAGGTATATACTTTAAAAAGCTGCTGCTCCTCTAATATTAGTCCGATTTTCCTCCTACTGAATGGCAGTATAGCTCATACTGATTCCATACGTATTTTCGGATTTAAAAAAACCCGAATATTAAGCGAGATATTTGTCTGAGAAGGCAGTTGTCTTGCGGCGGCTGCTGCTCCATTTATATTAATCCGATTTACGTCAAATCAGGACTGAATTGTAGTATAAATCATACTGATTCCATACGTGTTTTCGGATTGAAAATAGACCAAATATTAAGCGAGATATTCGTCTGAGAAGGTAGCTAGGTTGGCGGAGGCAAACAGTGGTGCTCTCGCAGACGTCCGCGCCCTGACTCTATCAATGCAGAAGGGCTGAGCCCTTCTTTAAAAGGCTGCTGCTCCCCTAATATTAGTCCGATTTTCGTCAAATTAAAACTGTATTGTAGCATAGTTCATACTGATTCCATCATGTTTTCGGATTGAAAATAGACCAAATATTAAGCGAGATATTCATCTGAGAATGCAGTTCTCTGGCGGCGGCCAGGTGCTCTGTGTATGGTCATGACTTGAATGGTGTGGTCAATATTTTTGACCATGATATATATACATTGTTTGGATGAGCTTTATTGCAATTCATTTCTACTCATTCTGCCAACTGCCATGACCGTTATGTCAATTGCTAATAGCATTTTGAATGATATAAAGAATGGGTGTAGAGAATACAGCAAATGCTCAATACATGTGTCAATTGCCTAATTGCCTAAATTGGGGTTCTTTGACCTGTCATTTCATAGTTTGTTCAAAGATGACACAGTAATATGACATTGTCTTGATTGTCATTCACAATTACAAAAAGATGTAATTGCTTTCATTAATTAAAAACAATATATTGTATTGTAATTACCAGGCAATGATTATATTTGTATATTGGTATTTTTTTTATACATGTGAACATTCTTATCTTTTTGTGTATATTTTTGTAAAATTTAAATGTAATATTGATATTGTAATTAGTATTTGTGATTTGATCTGTGATTTTATTTGCTATTTTTTATGTACTTATATGGACCAAATATTAAGCTAGATATTCTATATTATATAATAAGCATATGAATCTATCTGTCTATCTAAACTATCTGTCTATCACATATTCGATTTTCGTCAAATAAAGACTGAATTATTCAGGGAAATGTGTAGAATTTATATAATAGTTAAGGTGGGGAAAATTAATGGAGTAAACTAGGCACAAACAAGAATATTCTTATTAATAAAGTTAGTAATACCTCATAGAATATAGATATGTAGATAGACAGATAGTTATAAGATCTTCACCTAATAATATGTTACTATCAATAATTCATTAATTCGTAATCAATAAAAAACGAAAATAAAACAATGTTTGTTTGCTTGTTGCCAATAAAATTCCGACTTGATAAAGATGTCCATGGAGCTATAACAACTATCTATAGATAGATATACTCTAGTTTATATAAATTATCAATATTTCGTTGTTGTTTCTGAAAATAATCCAACTGAAATTAATATTGATATTGCATGTTCCATCCATGATCAAAACAATCTCCCTCTTTAATATGCATATTAAACAGGAATCAGTTGAAATTCAGAACTTCAATTAATGCTTGTGATCAATGATGAAAAAGCATGACTTACCCCATTCTTTGTATTATTCAAAATGTTAATAGCAATTGACATAACGGTCAATTCAGAATTTCAATTCATGCTTGTGATCAATGATTTCAATTCATGCTTGTGATCAATGATGAAAAAGCATGACTTACCCCATTCTTTGTATTATTCAAAATGCTAATAGCAATTGACATAACGGTCAAGGCAGATTGCTATTACATATATAGGTTAATTGACTTTACAAAACCAAAGGAAAAGTCCTTCCCATTGGCCAGTTGGCAGAATGAGTAGAAATTAATTGCAATAAAGCTCATCCAGACAATGTATATATAATGGTAAAAAATATTGACCACACCATTCAAGTCATGAACATACACAGAGCACCTTGCTGCCTTCTCAGACGAATATCTCGCTTAATATTTGGTCTATTTTCAATCCGAAAACACCTATGGAGTCAATATGAATTATACTACAATCCAGTCTTTATTTGACGAAAATCGGACTAATATTAGGGGAGCAGCAGCATTGATACAGTCCCGGCGCGGACGTCTGCGAGAGCACCACTGTTTGCCTCCGCAAACCTAGCTACCTTCTCAGACGAATAACTCGCTTAATATTTGGTATATTTTCGATCCGAAAACAGGTATGGAATCATTATAAACTATACTACAATTTTAGTTCTTATTTAACGAAAATCGGACTAATATAAGGGGAGCAGCAGCCTTTTAAAGTATACTCCTGGAAGCTACGAGTTACTCCTACTACTCGCCTGCTTACTCCTACAACTCGGCGAGTAACACGTAGAACCCGCCGAGTAACCCGTAGAACCCGCCGAGTAACCCGTAGAACCCGCCGAGTAACCCGTAGAACCCGCCGAGGCACCCGTAGAACCCGCCGAGGCACCCGTAGAACCCGCCGAGGCACCCGTGGAAGCCGGCGGGTATCCCGGCGGGTTACCCGTAGCACCCGGCGGGTAACCCGGCGGGTGCTGCCCCGCCCCTTTTTGCTGCCAGAACCGGTCGCCAAACCGGCGGAAAGAGCTGTTACATAACTATTACGTAATACTACGGGTTCACTACGGCACAACCGGCCCGTGTGACAGGGGCTTAAGACTAGCATTGGCCTGCTCATTTGCCTGTTTATATTGGCTATCCTCTTGTCTGCTTCGTAACTGTCTATGAAGTAACCTAATGAACAGCCAACATGTCCCTTGTGAAAGTGTAGCCTGTCCACCATAAATCGTGTTTGCTGAAAACGACGAGGCTCACGCTTCAAACAATTGAGAAGGCATTATCGTACATCAGAAATCTAGGTATTTTATCAAACCGTCTGACAAGTATATCTGAGGCTGTTTTTGGAGACTCCGACTGTTCCATTATATGAAATCCAAGACAAACTTCATGCTCGCAAAACATTTTGAATAGTCCAGGAATTAGAGAGCTATGGCGAAAAGAGTCCTTTTGACAACTTGTGATTAGCACTGCCTTGGATGAGTCAGCTTTGTAAGTTGCTGTCCCACGAAGCAACGGTCTGCTGGGGAAAAAGTCCATGTCCTTGTTTGCCTCAGTTGGGTAACAGTAGGATGAATTATCTGGCATCGGTTGTTGGAAAGGGGCATCCATGGAGGCAAGCAAGTATTTTATTAGTGAACTCAAGTATTGTTCATTCACATCTGATGCAGTTAATATTTCACATAGCATTGGGCATTTCATTTGCAGCAACTTCTGCTGGTTCACATAATTATTTCTGTTTCCTGCAGACACCTCCTGAAAAACTTCATTAACTTTAGCACAGTCATTTGAGTCATCTAACTGAATAATCCCACATGTCGGACTTCCCCTTGACAATTCACCAAGCAATTTCTGGTGGGATCTATTGCTGCAGAGGAGGCCTCTGATGCAATGACTGGCATAAGTCCTTGAATTAGTTAGCTGACAACTTGTCACACTCTTTGTAACTTCCTCTAGACAAGCCTGCTGTGCATAAAGTTGATTTTTGGGCTAAAGAAGCAAAACATTGCACACACACAACCTAAGACAGTCAGTATTTCCCATTTAAATTTGAAATATTACATGTAAACATGTTTTTTATTGCATATACACACGTGTGAATAACATGCGAGATATTGCAATATATAATCATGTATAACTTCTTTCTATGAGCGTACTTGAGGCAATCATCAACGCTCGCCAAACGTCTGTCAAATGCTTGCCAAACGTCTGTAGCATAGAGGCATCCGTGAGGCATCCGTGAGGCATCCGTGAGGCATCCGTGAGGCATCCGTGAGGCATCCGTGAGGCATCCGTGAGGCATCCGTGAGGCATCCGTGAGGCACTCGTAGATCACTCTTAGATCGTGGTTTAAGGATGGGGTGGCTACGCTACGTATGGCCAAGGATGGCCACGGACGTACTCTACGTACTATGTAGAATGTAAGTAGAACGCTCGCTGACGGACCCCTGAGCAGGTTACATAACTAATATAAACAATCACTCGTAGAATGTCCACCAAAACTTTTGCCCTCTCCACGTATGGTTATGAGTGGTCAAGAGGACCAGGAGCATCCTACGGATTAGCACGAGTATACGTAAAACGCTCAGCGAGTGAATCACGTTATGGCCAAGGATGAACAAGAGTGAAAAATTTTTTTCATACATGGTCATACGTAGCTCTTATACGTGATAGTGTGAACGCCTCTTTATGCTGACATATTTGTGTAACATGTATAAACTGTCAAACAAGGAGTTGCAAAGTCACTACATGTGGTCAGAAAGGTTATATTGCGTATTCGAAATTATTGTCAGAATTGTAATGCATCCGCTTAGCCACAGGGTGCGCCGTGATCGCTTATTACACAGGAGCACACCACCAGCAAATTTTACACGTCAGTTCCTAGTTAGACTTTCTATATGAGATTACAAGATAATTAAATCTGGAAAAACACCTGTTGAATTAGGATAGTTTAACTTATCATCTAGCAACTACATTGTTAATGTAATAATTTGTAGTAGTCATTTCAAGCTGCAAAGAAAGTTTCTTCTCTGTTGAGTGTTGATGTTGAAAAAATTCAATGTATTGACATTCACATTGGTCACTGATAAAGCAATCTTGGCATGCACTTGTTATATAGGCGCTTTTTCACAAAATTAAAAGTATCCTGTAATCTTTTGAATCTTTACTAAGTCTTTTAGTTTCTTTGCAAAATGTTGTGGTATGTAAAATCTAAACTTTTAATTTTACCCTCAATTCTAATAACCCATGAGATATTAAATTATATTTATTGATAACCTTTTCTTGACCAAACAATAAATTGAAAATATCCCTTAAAGTCATTAATCCAGTCAATGCCCATAATTTATGCGAGGTGAAGGACACACAGTTAGCTTCATTAAAAACGGCCTGTCAAATTGAATCTACGTAGACAAATCTAGATAACTTCCACCATGCAATACTACCTGCCAGTTATAGCTACAGCTGTCTTGAGTCGACTGTTTTTAATGAAACTAACTGTACAGCTCCATACGGTAATTTACTGCATTTCAAAGAGCGTATTTTATGACAATAAACAATATTATAAAGAAGTTTTGCTGTTTTGCAAGTTCATGGGACTAACTCATCCTAACTCATCTGAGAACCCGATTTGAATTACTACAACTGATAGAAATTAGCCATTCAATGTAAAATAAGATGGACTGTGCTTTTTATATGGGGTGAAAACAAATATTTATTATATCATATATCATTATTGCCTTGATAGATTTCTAGATTGTTAGTACATAGACGTCCCCTTTTTTGTACACCTTTAGTTCCGGTTTTCTAAGCCTGGTAATAATGAAGTTCTCTTGTCTTGACGCAAGACCATCGATCACACCTTTCCGCAGGAGAGAGTCTTGAAGAATTCGGGGGAGCCAGAATTCTAGTGGGGGAGCAAGGAATTTAACTGCGTAAATCAGTTCATTTTAACCGTAAGTATACGAAGCTATGCGTCCCCGTACTTAATAAGATGATGCAACTTCGTACTGGACAGATTTTTAAGAACTATTTTCTTCGCCGCTTAGTTAAATTTAACGTGTGTAGTGATTGACCTACTTCTACGGCCTATATCTCGTCATGATTTGATATCCACTATAGACCCTTGTCTACGCCGCCGCCTGAGGGTCTAGGCCTAGACTGGAAGTTCACTGTGGTGTGATAAATCAAAAATTCAAAAGTCAAGCACCTCTAATTTTCCCAAACCTTTTGAATTACAGCGAAATTCATTGACTTGGAAACTATCTCAGACTTGGAAGCTTAACTCCAGACTATGTCATGTGAATCCAGGAATCTCATTGGTTGAGGGATGCCCGAGAAATCTGCTCAAAATGCACAGAATATACAGAATACACAGGCCCTGGGGTGGGGGCCCAAATTTATTTCTTTAGCCTACAGCCCAGGCCTCTGCTTATCAGTCTCTGATGATGTAGTCTTGTTCTGGCCCTTTAGTCAAAAAAGTGATATTAGGTTATGCTTCCATTGGATTACATGTATTTTTGAGATTTTGGGACACTTCCTGTTTGGCCTCACCACTGTGAAGCCTCTTTTTGGGATACCTCTCTACAGGAAGTGAGATCTGCTTGCCGCCTTTAGCGGTGGATCTTTGCTTATATTATCATAATTTCAGATGTGCGTCTGAGTAAGATACTATAATATTCCATTTCGTGGTCATTTGCCATCTCATGATGTTACAGGGGACACTTGCACGTTTTTATAAGCCATTTCAGGGTTGGTTTTGGGCATCCTTTGCTATATTACGTTATAAACATAACAATCGGAAGTGACATTCTGAGTGCTCAACATCAATGTTAAAACACTAAGCCTGAGTATTACTGTAGAAACAATTTTCATTGTATGATTCCTTGATAAATCATAGGTGTGATCAGTAGAAAGATGTAAAAAGGGAATGGCAACCGGACAAAATATAAAAGTAGGACTCGCTATGCATGCTGGGGAAAGGAGGTGGTTTGTTAAGTGAGCTTATGACATCATGAACAGAGGACAATTGCCGGCAATTATATGACACCACACTGGCCTTTTATGAGGTCATTGGACATCGATGCGAAAGATTTTCATTCCACCTAGACGAAGTTTGTTGACGTAATTTGGCTAATATCGCACTCTCGTACGTAGGACGCGCTTTGCCTACAGGGAAAAGGAGGCACATTGTTAACCAAGCTGATTACGTCATGAACAGAGAACAATCGGTGACTATTGAGTGACATCATAATGACCGATTATGAAGTCATATGCCATGATACGGACATAGTAGCATTCAGATTTTGGTGTCAGGTGACCTCGTAAATATGGTAAATATTTAGTCCATTCGCCCATTATGACAATGAAATAATGTGGAAATGACATTTTAATGTGTTGTTCACGTGAAATTGGCAAATCTATGCACTTGACTGGAAATTTCGGAATGAATTAAATTATCCACTAGGAGCGTTAAAGAACTCCCGCACACTATGCATGCCGGGAAAAGGAGGCGCAGCATTTACAATGGGAGTGATGCTTCTTGGTACTATTCTTTGTCCACAGTTAATCTCACCAGTACCTTTTTACTCACGAATGTGATGCTTGAAATTGGTTTAAATGAATACAGATAACAATTACAATTAGTCGTAAATCTCATTATTCCCTATACTTATACGCAAACTTCACTGCTTGTTGTCGGTCTTGGATCGCCACCAGGCAAATCTGATGTTGCAAGAACTTGAAACTGGCTCCCCCGGACTCTCAATTTTTACATATTCCAGACAAACCCAGCAGCCATGAAAGATAATGTTTTATCTGGTCAAATTGATTCCAGACTGCCACAAGCTGTATCAATTCAGAAAAACAGGTGTCAAATTGCGTGAAACGTTTGTCAAAAAGTTCGCTGTTTTGCCTTCAACATATACCTCAACGTTCTAGAGTTTTATTTCCTGCAGACTCAAAGCACGATTCTGATATGAATGTCCATATTACAGACCATTTTCATGACATCAAAGTGTCGCTTGTTCGAGCGACATTTTCACGACGTCAAAGTGTCGCTCGCTCGAGCAACATTTTGACCCCTTGAGCTGGAGTTGCAGAGGATTGCATCTGTCGCCATCTATAATAACAGCTGGCAATAGTTATTGCTGGACCAATGAAAGGCCTTGCAGGTGCTCTTATCTGGCGGAAAAAAACTAACTTATTGACCAATCATACACCAGCTTGCACCATGACGCTATGACACCGTATTCCAAATATGGTAGTCCCTTCAAAGGCCTTCTCTGATTGTGCAAAAAGTTCCTGTTGCATTCAATCAGAAAAGAGATGAATAACCACACAAATTCAGGTCATTCAGGGCAAAGGTCTTATATGGGTAAGATGATCATCATGAAGTAACTTCTGCTGACATTATACATAATACTGGCGTTCCAAAAAAAATGGTGGTCATTGCTATTGGCATTGCATTAGAGAAGGTCGTTTCCTGATTTAAAAAGAAGGCATCTTTATGAGTGCAATCTCAGCAGGGTATAATTCACTTATGTTAAATTAGCGGTGCCCTAGTATACTATGCTGGGGGGCAAGTAAAAGGCAACAAGCCGTACTGCAGCTGGTCTAATAAGCTGATTTGACTTCAAATGTTGTGAAAATGAGTTACCAATGACATGTGGATGGATTTTCGAAATATCTCATATTTAGCAAGCTGATGGTAAAGCAAAACCTTGTTCATTAAGAGGCATTTTGGGTGGGTGCCGTGGCCTAGTGGTTAAGGCATTGGACTCATAAGTGCAAGGTTGTGGGTTCAATCCCAGCCAATGGCATGGAGGAACTGAGCGGATCCTACTTGATCCACTGCTTCATTCCACCAAGGTGTGAATGGTTACTTGGCTATAGGCAGTGATGGCAATTGTAGAGTGCATTGACCCTAAGTGCACCTCAACGGCTGCAGGTCGGGCTTGTACTGACTCATGCTTTAACAGGTCTGTCTAGGATGGAATTGTGATGTCAGCTGAGTAATATGCAATATCCGGTTCTGCTTATGATGTTCTTTTCCTATTGCTATTCTAATCTAATTCAGTTGTTTTAACTTCTATGGCAGTCTTGCGTGAGTGGCACTTCAATGATGCCTTGTGAGACTACCAATCATATATATAATTATACATATCCACACATATTTCCAAAAATAATGACAATATCCGTTTTCTGTTTTATATATATATATGGTGAATAAACGATTGCACTTGATATACATTGAGATGACAGACAGAAAGCCCACACACATTTAGTAGTAAAATTTTATTTATTGTCGTTTCAATTCACGGAATCACATACATTGTTCAACACAAAATACACGACCAAGCAGAAGCTTCTGTATGACATACTAATGATAATACATAAATCTAATAGGACTAACAAATATATAATAAATATAGCACATTTCTGTATAGCACTTCATTTTATTTTTTTGGTTGTTTCACACAAAGTCCTATCATTTACCATTGGTTTAGTAAAATATCATCAACTTTACATTGAATATTTATTTACATTTGAATATTTATTTACATTTGCATAGAGAATCGATCAATTATGAACATGTTTGGAATGTAGTAGATCACGGATTTTGATCAAATTTTCAGAATATATATGTAGTTTTATGGTACCAAACAATATTCCTAAAATTGTATGGCTCAGTGGTAAGTGATTACCACGGTAGCAACATTTAAATTATTTTGGTTGTTTCACATGAAGTCCTATCTTTTACCATTGGTTTAGTAAAATATTATCAACTTTACATTGAATATTTCTCATGGAGATGCTCCCCAGACATTTTAGTCAAATCTCCAGGGGACATATAATCGTGGTGAGCTCATGCAATGAAGATTTTAGAGCCATAATTATTTGGAGAATTTAAGCTCCCAGGATTAGGGGCAAGGAAGTGCCCCCTGATTGGCTAGCTGATGGTCAAGAGCCCAGAACACTTCCTGGCCATACAGGAAGTGGCTAGCAAGAAGAAACCAATATGGCTGCCCAGTGACTTTAACCAAATTTACATGATACGTAAATCTCATTTAAATTATTTTGGTTGTTTCACACGAAGTCCTATCTTTTACCATTGGTTTAGTAAAATATTATCAACTTTACATTGAATATTTCTCATGGAGATGCTCCCCAGACATTTTAGTCAAATCTCCAGGGGACATATAATCGTGGTGAGCTCATGCAATGAAGCTTTTAGAGCCATAATTATTTGGAGAATTTAAGGATTAGGGGCAAGGAAGTGCCCCCTGATTGGCTAGCTGATGGTCAAGAGACCAGAACACTTCCTGGCCATACAGGAAGTGGCTAGCAAGAAGAAACCAATATGGCTGCCCAGTGACTTTAACCAAATTTACATGGTACGTAAATCTCATTTAAATTATTTTGGTCGTTTCACACGAAGTCCTATCTTTTACCATTGGTTTAGTAAAATATTATCAACTTTACATTGAATATTTCTCAAGGGAGATGCTCCCCAGACATTTTAGTCCAATCTCCAGGGGACATATAATCGTGGTGAGCTCATGCAATGAAGCTTTTAGAGCCATAATTATTTGGAGAATTTAACATTGAAAATATAGGAAATTAGTCCTTTTTTTTAAATTGCACTAAGGTATGATTTCTATTCTGTTTAAATCCGTGACTGCCATTAAGCAGAATATATAAAGAATTGCACCTGTGGTGTCACATTTTCGGCGACATGCAAAATTGCATTATTCGTTATTTTCGCCACAACTTAAAGAAATCTTGGAAAGTAATCAAACAAATCATTAATAAAAAAAAGGACTGTATCGTTCTCCTGATAAATTAAAACTTAACAATGAAACAATTACAGACTCTAAAATCATTTGTTAATAAATTTACCAACTTTTTTGTTAATATATCCCAATAAGATTCCCAGCACAAATATTGATCCTATTCATTACATAAAATAATTCAACATCAATCTACCTTCAAATTGATAAAGAATTTAAAAAATAAAAATTGTTGATGGGATCATATCACATCTATTGTTTTAAAAACACCTATAAACATTACCTAAAACATTAGACTCATATTTTAGCTCTAACATAATTAGTAGATGAAATAACTAATGCTATTGACAATGGTAAATATTTAATTGGAATTTTGCTTTAATCAAAGTTTTTGATATTGTTAATCATCAAATTTTATTAACTAAATTATGCAAATACGGCATAAGGGGAGTAGCTCAGTGATCCTAAATCAGAAGTTTCTTTAATTTTTTGTGGAGTTCAAGAGGGGTATATCTTGTGACATTTGCTTTTTTTTATTTATATTAATGATATAGTTAATGCATCCAATATTCTGACACCAATCATATTTGCTGTAGACACGGATTCTATTTAACTGGTGAAAATCTTGATAACTTGATTGATTGTGCAAATAATTAATTATCTAATAAATTTTCTCTAAATGTTGAAAAACCAAATAATTATATAATTTTCTGTTCCTAATATCAATTAAATTTATTGAGGCGATGAATATAGTTAATAATCAATAGGCAATTTGCTTCCGGGCGCCGCCGGCTTAAATAGCATTCCTGCCAATATAATCCGATTAATTATTCGAACAAAACTGAGGAGCTCTTCCTTTCTAAGCATTCGCTCTCATTTATTATAAGAATTGATCATTTCTTCTAATATCAATGTATAAATTTGTGATCATTCGTGATAATAAACTACGCTGGGATAAACATATTGATAATATTAAAGGTAAAAGTATTGGAATTATTAGTACAGCTCAAAAATGACTAAATATTAATACTTTAATCACACTATATTACAGTTTTATATTTCCTCATATCAATCAGCACTGCTGAAATGTTTAGGGTTCAACTCATACTCCATTATTAATGCCTATTCTTAAATTGCGAAAAAAGGTATTACGTATTATTAAATCTACCAATGGTAGGGCTCCTTTTGAACCTATTTTTCAAGAATTTACGATTTTTGATGTCTACAAAATATATACTTCAAATGTTGGTATTTTTATGTTCAATTTCACTAATTGTGACCTGCAATGTTTTTTTAACGACTTCTTTGAATAACAATTATAATACCAGGCAAAATAATACACTGTGCTGTCCTTTATGTCATTCTTCTTTTGGTCAAATATGTATACGTCATAATGGTGTTAAATATTGGAATACTTTATATAGCAACAGTAATATTAATTGCTCTTATCATTGTTATAACCGAGCATTGATTGTGGTATCAAATGAAAGTAAATACAATTTTATTTTATATATAAGAATGTATTTATATAGTGGTATTAATTAAGCATCATATCGAAAAATAAATTTTGACTCCAAATATTACAAAAACTCTTCATCGCCAATGATTGCTAGCATATTAATTCTATGAGTGCACCATGATTTTATGATCAAAATATATTGTTCAAGGTATAGTGCAACTCAGATAGCATTCTAAATCGAGCCAGCGTTGTTGCTATATCAGCGCCATCGGTACAACATCGTTTCAACATCGCCGACATCGCGCCGATGTTGATATGTTTTGGAATGCTATCAGGGAACAGGTTAACCCAATGGTTTGTTCTGATAAGCATCTCCATTAGAAAAAATCAGCTCTGAAAATTGAACGTTTTCGGAATGTCACATGCTGTTCACATGGTGTCTGCTTCATGCCTTTAGCATAGCTTACTAGAGATAATGTTAGCCCAGGTCACATATTCCATGAAAAGATAATGATTCATACGAAAACCATGGCTGGTTATTATCACCCTGGCTTCTAAGTATTATCATGTTTTCTTAGTATTTAAAAAAAAGTTTTTAGGGCTCCAGAGGGCCAATATTATAAACTTTGTTTCCATGGCAACTATTAGGGCTAGGGATCTAAAATTATAAAATTGATATTATTTTACTAAAGCACATTGATTCTGCAAAATATCAATGCATCCTATATTTAAAATGCTGTGGTAAAGAAAACCGTTTGTTTTGGCAACATTTTAATTATATATCGCGAAATTGTTTCCAGACAGAAATGCAATACAGTGGTGATTCATAAATCTAAGTGTTAACGTCTCAATTATTCAACTAAAGATTAAGAAACAACATGGCAGGTTTGTGAAAATTCTTGTCAAACATTTTATGTTAGAAATCTTCATAGACCAGGACAAGTTATGCATGCATATAATGAAATTTAGATATATATAATAATAAGGATAAGTTATGCATGCATAGTAAGTAACCCAGATTGCATTCCAAATCGGGCCAGCATCATTTCTACATCGTTTTGACGTCACCGACATCGCGCTGACGTCAATACAATTTGAAATGCTATCTGGGGAGTATGAAAATGACAAAATGAATAATTAATACTGGTCAAGCCTTTTTCTGATGATGGTAGAAAGCTTGGTTATTCTCATAGCCATCGTAAACAATGAACATTTAAGACATGTTGACTAATTATAAGTACAGTTAGTTTCATAAAGTATGACCGACTCCAGACAGCTGTAGCAACCTATTCCTGGCCATAGCTATAACTGGCTAAAAGCCGGCCGCTTCTGTCTACTCATAGCTTATAGTCGGCTTACTGAAAAAAGGTAAAAATTGGCAAATTTAAAAAGTTCATTTAGTTTAGTTAATATGTATTTTTAGACCTGGCTTTGAGTAGCCAGCTATTGCCAGACAGTTCCTTTTAGTGGCAGGTAGCATCGTATAGCAGAAGTTGTAAAGCATTGTCTAGATTCAATTTGACAGGCTGTTTGCGATGAAACTAACTGTAAGTACACATTTTAGCTTTCATTTAGACAATCTGACAGTGCATGTTTAAAGTGTCACCCCCATAGATATGTACAGATAACAGGTTGGCAAGCAGTAGTTAATGTAATGTACAATTTGTATAATGTGCTACACATTACTAACTTCCTTGTGAAAAGAAACCAATAAAAACGTATCACTTTGCATATGACTTATCACTGCCTAACGCTGACAGTTTTTGGATAAACATGATTAATGCAAACTAAGTCAAATATGTAACATCTTAGTAAAAAAAAAATCATCAAAGGGTAAAAGTGCGATATTGACAGAAAAGAACAGAACTCACTTCTTCCAGGCAGAATGAAAAGCACCTGGCTTTTAGCACCTCATCTAATGAAGCATTATAAGATCCAAGCACTGAAAGCATCCTTGTTGTAAGCAAGATCAGGACCATCCACCAGCATCCTCTGGTTGTCATGATGCAGTTCTGCTGCAGCTGCTACCACTGACTCTTTAAGTAGCTTGACGCATATGATGATTGGACCAAAAGCAGCCAGAACATGCAGCTACAGAGTATGGCTGTGTTTGTGGTGCATGTATGGTCCCTGGGGACTGAAATTAGGCCTATTGCATTGTATCATAAATGTCTAAAGGGGTGTTCACACTGTCACGGATGGGCATGCGCGGATGACCAAAACTTTTAATCTTACTCATCCTTGTCCATGCGTAGTTCACTCGGCAAGCGATGCATGGATACTCGTGCTAATATGTAGAATGATCCTGGTAGCCCTAAATTATCAGTGACCATCCGTGGAGAGGGCAAATTTTTTTGACATGTTTAAGAACTTAGCGGACATTCTACGAATGAATTGTTGACATTATTGTGGGAATCAATCGGGAATTACTCGGGACTGGCTAGGGAGTCAATCGGCGAGTGTTCTACGTACGTCCATGGCCATTCGCGGCCACACATGTGCTAACTCGCGGGTATGAAGGGGATGCTGGCCATCTGTGTACACTCGCCATCCACTTGTGGTCCATCTTGGACAGCACGTGGAATGATCAGCGGACATCCGTGCCCATCCGTGCCCATCCGTATGTGGCGTCACTTTCCGATTGACAGAACCGAACTGTCTCCTATACTTGAGACGGGAACGAGTCAGATCAGTAGCATGATCGATCTACGAGTGCCTCACAGACGCCTCACGGATGCCTCATGGATGCCTCATGGATGCTTGGCGAAATAATTTATACGTAACTAACTAGTGATCGAGGAACGTCTGCGCATCTTCACATTGTATTGTTTGCTTTGTCCCACAAACGGTGTCTACTGTCGAAGTTTTGTCAATACTATAGTGACCCCAGGCAGTTCAGTAATCCAGTGCACTGTATCTCTGACCTATGTGACCCAGGTCAGATAATTTTGCATGCCAGTGTGCCCTGGGATCAGTTTAATTCAGTTTGTGTATGCTTTAGGTGGTCCTATAGGGTGGAAATGACGAGGGGCAGGTTCCAAGAAAATTTCATAATCTTGTCATCAGTCTAATCACACTGAGGAACCTTATAAATTGACGTAGCCATTCCAAGGAGGCATTGTGTATGGTGGCCGAGGTGCACATTTTCTAGTACGAAGCTTCGTTCCCCAACAGTCAATAGTTTTTCACCACAAAAGTTTTTAACTTATATGCCGCTTTGTAAGAGTAACTTTCTCCTCCTCCTATAAGAAACCTTTGTGCATTATGTAGGTATATAATATGGCTGGTATCCAATAACTAAACCAGTGACTAATGGAAGCCTATATTAATACGACCATATCTATAGATCTATATCTAGAACACTGGGTAATACGTTATCACAGAGGATGATGTCTTGCTCCTTTAGTTGTGATAATATCATATTTCTACAGTCTTTAGTTTGGGTAGGGGGGTGTGATCAGTAAGTTTCCTAGTAATCTTTACCACAATAAGACCATCAATGCATTTATCTTAGACTATTAGTTGAACCTCATGATTTAATAAAAAGTCATAATGAAACAGAATAGCAACACCTCCATAACCTTTCTTAGCTCTGACATGAGTATCTTTTCTATGGTGAAAGAATTTTTTCACGTAAATAACCAGGTAAATTCAATATGCTGTCTCCTTATAAATGATTCTTGTAGAACTACTACATTTATTGTAATTTAATAGTACACTTTTGTGCACAAACAGGCCTGGAATAGTAAAAAATATCATGAGACATGAAGGGAGCATTTGTTCACATAAGTATTTGAATGTGCCAAATCTGTAGACATACCAGCTTTAAGCTGCCTGAGCCCACTACATTGTTGCACCACTATTAGAAATACAGCCTTTACGAATCTATCTCATCATGTTGATAGAGTGCACACTTTTGACTCATCAGTTATTCCGCATTTACAGAAAGATCCTGTATTTTTAGTAATATAGGGTTTCATTTATATATCTGAGAAAACTGTGTGCTGACTCTGTTACGACAGATTAAGTGCATTTAGATTATTGCTGTCTATTTTATGTCCAGATGTATCAAGAAAATGCTCCTTGCTTGTCAGAAAGGCAATGGGATTGGTAATCCTTCCTGCAAGTAGCTAAGATCGTATTCAAAAGATTTCCAGCATATACCTGTGATAATATAGCCAGACCAATGATAAAGTTTCTTCGAAAGCCACATGTTCACCTCTTTTTGATCACATCAATGACATATCATGCCTGTGTGCGGATTAATCATATTCATAAACATTAACAAACAAATTATCTCAGTAAAATCTTGTTGCAAATTAGAAACTATGTGCCGTTGACGTGTTTGTTATGAATGTTTGAAACTCAGTGACATCATATGCAACAAACTATCTGCCATAGGTTGTTCTACATGTGTGTTATGTAATATCATTGCACTGATTGTCGTGTAATGTTTTTCCATTTTGAAGATGAGAATGTTGACATGGACGTACTTATGTAAAAAAGAGCATACTCGACTGCAGCAATAATCAAATATATTTATTCACAAGACCGTTTATCAAATATAAAGCCCAGCATACCCCCAACATGCAATGTACACCCAAATATTTCTTTCCAAAATAAAACCTTCGAAGACAATATAGACAACAAACAGAATTGATTAAATGTGTTTACTGCTAATGAAACCATGGAAATATCACACAGTAGGTGGTGACGGGAATAAGTTACCATTGCTTTTCTTATAACTCTAGAATTGTCTTTTCATTTTATAGAATTATCATCAAAGTTTCACCTGATAAAATTAGCTTCTAAATTAACCCTGCACACGTAACAGCCAGATTCAATATTCCATAATAATAATATTTCAATTGTAGTTGGGCACCACATGACACAATTTTGGGCTGATTTCAGTTCCATTTTAAGCAACTTTCAACCAAACAAAGATGGTAAAAAATGTTGTCTTCTACTGCGAATAGAATTTGCTTCTAAAAAGATCAAAATACCATCATTTTTATTTAATCAGAAACCATGTAATACCACTAGCCGGTAAAGTAACTTTAACATTTACCTCAAAATATCTATCAAGTTGGTAGGTAACATAGTATCTGTCTTTTTCACCAATATGGGCTTGGTCTGTTAAGCCAGAATAGTACAGAGGCAAGGTTAAATTTGTACTGATAGCCTTATCAGTGGGATTAAACACCATTGCAAGGGCTTTATAATCTTTTAAATATGGATTAACATGCAGTATACAGTCAATTCCTTGCATATCAGGCCTTCTCACATGTATAACATCACTGATTAGGATGTTTCTATAAAGTTTGTAAAATGCCACCCAGTTGGCAACCATTTCTTTGGTGACATCGTTGTCATAGAGACGGTAACCACGGTAACAAGCAGCTACTCCTGACCCAAGATATTGTGCCATGGCCCATTCGTAAGCATGCTGAAATAAAAAAAATTATATAATCATCTGATCCCAACATTTTGGATATCATATTATTTAATGGTTAATGTTAAAGAAAAATGACAGATATAAAATAGCATTTGTGTAGCCTAATGGTTGGAAATCCACCAATTACACGTTGTGTAGCTCCACTAAATGTCCAGGGTTCGATCCCAGTCCGGGGACTCTTCATGAGCTAGATCCATGAATTTCGATGGCATGGAACAAGTGGCAAGATGGCAAGTAAAAAAAACCCCTATGGGATAAATCTGTAAGATGGTATGAACACCAAGTCTTATCATTTCATCATTACATCAGCCTCAGGCAGCTGTTCATATAAGCTGACTAAGCTTCAGACCCAGTAGTCCTGAGACAAAATAGTGTTAAAACGATTGTGACGATCATTATCTCAAATTAATTTATATGAAAAATTGTAATATTCTGTTTTCATACATGTAACTTCCAAATTAATGATCAATCAATCTCAAATAAGGAATTATCTGAACACTGGAGTCAAATTGTTTGATGTGTTTCACAAAATGAGGGCATTATTGTGTTTGGTACAAGCACATTTCAACTTGTAATTTTCTTCATGAAATTAATGAGAGGAAGTGATAAACGTATATGGAATAGAGCAAAGTAAGGAGAACTGGGCCTTTTATCACATTTTGATTCAAATAACAAAGCAAAGTCACTTTTTTCCTGTCTAAATTATACTATGAGCATTTCTCTTATAATGTTAGGGGCATTTTTGAAAGAATTCTCAACCATTTCTCATATAAAGAGAAAATTATATTTCAGAAAAAGTGGCCCCGTTCTCCCTCTGTAAGGAGAACTAGGCCATGGGGGCACGAGAACTGGGCCCCTCCTGTCAGTTAATAACAAACTGAAACAATTATTAATATTTTCATAAAGAATTATCAACAAAAATGATTGCATTAAAAGAACAGAGATTTAATTTGAATATCTAGCTTAAAAAGCCCAAAAAATTAGTTTGAGATTAGGAATCTGCTGGGTACCCACTTGGCACCCTTAAGCATTTTGCATAATTCGAGATGGTGTCCAATGTGGCTGGAAAAAGTCAAAATTGCCAATATCGTCTCTCCAAATTACCTTAGAAACAAAATTTGTGGGTCTATACCGTGGTTTTGGGTCAAAAAATCCATTTCTGACATTGTAATAGGTCTCAGACACTTCATGTAAATATCATGTCCGGCTGAAATCATAAGTCTCCACTCTCAGTTATGATAAAAGCACCTAAAGTAACTTTGGATCCATACCTAGGTGTTTGGCTTCATAGAATCCGTTCCAGGTATTGTTATTGATGTCAGATGCATACATTTATCAGTACCAAAACATCCTGTTGTCATTAAGACAGAGCAAACTATATCAGTGTAAAAAATATTGTTTGGAAAACTGAACTTTTAAAGAATCAACTGATTGCCCATTAATATAAAAATATGATTTCTTTAGTAGCAGTGCTAAGACAAAGGCATTGCTGCCATATTGATAAAAAATATGCATTGTTGAACATTGCCAAATTTCCTTGGTCATATAGATTAATAGATAGAAAGATATGGAAAGTTCTTGCCATTATCGAGGGTTGATTGATGAGGTGAGAGAGACGGGGTGTCCACCCATGTTACACATTTACCCCCTGGGTTAGATCTTTTACTTGCCTCAGCATAGACATTGAGTACATGGGACCGCCAATTTAACATTTCATCTGAACGACATCCAGCTGGAATTTTGCTAATGAAGGGTGCATGAGCCCGGGATTGAACCTGTGTCCTGCAGAGGAGCAGGCCAGTGTCTTACCACTGAACCATCCAGCTGACTGAAACTCTTGAGAAAACTGTCTCATTCACCATTGTTCAGAGCTAGACTTGATATTATTTTTCTATATAACTATTTTCTCCTGTAACACTAGGTAACCAAACCTCTATATCCATACCATAATGACCTTAGAAGTTAAAACATTGGTAACATAAACTGTCCAAGCCCATTTTAGATACGCAATGTACATTTGTATTAGTATTAATTGCATGATATCAGTCAAAATATGATGCTAGTGCATATGACTGTCTCACTGATAAGAATACACAACAAAATTCATTGATCATGTAGAAAAGACAGCAACATTGATTGATAAGAGATATCAGTGTAACCATTTAAAACATTTTTGGGCTTAACACACAAAGTCCGGGAGTGATAACACACTGAACTGGGTGCATCATTTATTATGTTGATTCATAACAAACATGACAGTCGAAGGAAATGAGTGTGGATCTCAATTTTACTCTAAAACTCAGGTCCTTGGCCTAATGATTGGGTTTACTGGATCAGACACTGAAGATGAGCATCCCACTTCCATAAGTTGTGGTATTGTTATTAAAGCTTAAAATCCATGTATGCACTGGATGGTGACTTGTTTTGGTTAAATAAGCTGCTGAAATTTTAAATTAATCATAGCTGCAGATGTGATAGGAAAGATTAAGGATTAGCCATAGCTTTTTCTAAAAGATTTTATCAAGATTTGATTACCAAAGAAGCAAGCAACCATAAATTTTGTGGCTTTTATACAAATAAATTTTGGGTCCAGACAAACAGTATACAGTTTTGTCAGCCCTACAAAGGTATACAGTGAAAACATAATGAAACTATCCAGAAAATAATGTGGAAGTACAACATAGCCAGCTCCACATTGATATATATATATTATAACTATCACATGCAGGTTAATTAGGCAAGCATCAATCCAGGACCATTAGGAAACAACCCTGAGATAATCTAATCATGTTATGAGATGTCATTAATCTTATGAACAGAGGATGCTCATCTTAAGTGAGACTTGAAATTATTAGTTGATTCAGCAAACTCCACTGATTTGGTCAAGGGGGAGATGTGCACAATTTTTATTTTTATTAACTATATCTTGACATAGCCAATCCTAGAGCTTAATAGCTGTTTCAGTCTTACTTGCAATTGTAATGCAGTGTACATTTTCCAATTGATGCTAGTTGTTTTCTCAACACTGTCAAGTGCAATGCATCGGGCTCCATTGACATCTGTTTTAACAATGGTTCCAGTCATATGGGATGGGCTGTGCAGAAAGGTGAGGCAATTTGACATTTCTATGTGCAAATGAATGGGCATTTGCAGAAGCTGACATAACCAGATTAATGGGGCACATATCCATTCCCAACCTCAGACGTGCAGATAGAGGGAACTGGGCAAACGAGGCCCTGTTAAACGAGGGTCGATTGAACGCGATAAAACCAAGACCAACCCTCGATCTGCTCTCTCTACTTTGACTGCCATGTTAGTCATAATGCAATTATACTCCTAGGTCTGTGAGTTATCTATTGGTACTTTGTGGGTTAAGCCTGAAAGGGAGAAATTGTTTCTTTGATATTTCCGATAAAACTTGACAATGCTTGACAATCCATACTTTCATTAGCAAGCATCAATCCAGCTGTCTTAGGCACTGCCATAAAAACCATCATATTTTGGAAACATAATTCATCTATGAGTAGTCAATTTATTCTGTAGAGGCAGTACTTTTTACACTAACAGAGTGTGTTTAAATCTGATTGATGAGAGGATGTGTTGTCGTTCAATTTGCAGCTGATTAAATGCATGATATCACTGTTATTGATAAGTATATGCATCTGACATTAATAACCATAACTGGAATGGATTTTATAAACCATAAAACTTAGGTCTAGACCAAAGATATGTGCTTCTATTACAACTAGAAGGGGAGATACTTGTAACTTCAGCCAGACATGACATTTACATGAATGGTATGAATGATATTTCTGTTACTGCTAGATGAAAGTGTCTGAGACCGAATGCTATGTCAGAAATGGATTCTTTGACCCCAAAAACCATGGTATACATGTAGACCCAAAAATGTTGTTTCTAGGTTAGTTCTGAGAGACAATATTGGCAATTTTGACTTTCGGCAGCCATATTGGACGCCATCTTGAATTACGCAAAATACTCAAGGGTGCCACGTGGGCACCCAGCAGATTCTTAATCTACACATTCTTAGCTTTCAAATGACACCAAGTTCAGAACTATAGACAACATTTGAAGGAACCCTTCAAAATTTGGATTTGGCTGCAGGACTATCAGGGCCAGCAGATGAACAGGCAATGAGGCGAATGATGAAACAACCTTCCAACATGGGCTCGATTTAAATCCAGGACCCAGCAGTTGGCAGCCCAGCATGCTACCACTGACCTAAGTCCCTCCTCTCTCACAATTGCATACAGGTCACAAGTAAATTTTCAAAATCTACATTATTTTAGTGAAACAAGTACATCAACATACATTACTTCCATATGAATTTTACTACCAATCATACTGTTTGAAAAAAAGTCTTGATTTACTGCTAAGATGAGAACAATTATATCATCCAACAAATTTTTCCACCATATCCTCAAAACCTACACCAAATCTGCATGTGGAATCCATGATTGTGGCATGCCGCTGGGTTACCTTATATGACTAGTTGTGACAGGTTGCTTGGACCTACTGTAGCCAGTATGATTTGCCAGGTAATAACACATAATCAAGTAGTTATGATAGCACACACAGGGTTTCGGACAAGCTTTGAAGACCCCTGTGTGTTATCATGGGTCCCCGGGGCTAGTTTTGGATTGAGCCAGGTGTATCCAGCTAGTTAAGGTAATTTTTACCTTGCTCTAGCCACCTTTCATTCAAAATAAAATACCTAGTAGGTTCAATACTCGCAAAGATCAAGGAATATATCACAGATGCCTCATAGGACATTCAAGACTTACACATTTACACCTTTTAGTCAATGAACCAGCACCGGTATGCCAGAGTTGTTGGTGCCCCCTAACAATCAAACATATTTTATTAGATTGCACCCACTTACAGCGCATTAGAAGACCTCTGTTTCAAGCTACTACCCTACCACATCTCTTTACCAGATATCCAACCCAGACAATTATTGATTTTTTATATGCTTCTGGTTTCTACTACCAAATATAGATAATCAATCTTAACCTAGAGAGCCTCTACATAGCCCACTCAGGTGCTGATGAGGCGTTAAACAATAACACACACACACACACACACACACACACACACCTTGCTCTAGCCTCAGGTAGTTGGTGGCTGGTCATAGCTTTGAATAGTTACAGTTTAACATTCTGTATTAGCAGTATATACTTGCCCTGTTGGTAGAGAGTGGTTCAAAAGTAGCATTTGCTCCTCCTTCATGGTATTGCACCAGTGGTAAAAACATCCAGCCAATTGTAGGGATGTAATGATAAAGGTCATCAAACATGCCCTGTCTACTGACACTCAAGTCTTGCCATCTTGGGAGAGAGTATTGGTGTTCATTGTAACCCATTGCTGAAATGAAGTTTCATGCCAATGACAGGAAGGCCTATAACACAATATATTTTTTGAAATCCCAGGGTTAACCTGCTGGTTTTTCTTCAGCAGCGACCATGTAGATGTACTTTCTGTCATCTTCTAGGCCTTTGCCAGTGGTCTCACCACAACATTCTAAATCTAGTACAACAGACCTGCAATGCAGTTCAATTCAATTTATATACTTTCTGCAATGTATTCTTACAAATTAGTACAAAAATAATCAATAAACAATTAATCATGGATACTGGTCACTCATATATCAGTCAGTAATGCTCTTCAATAAAACGGACCAAAGAGAAGATGGCAACTGTCTTTAAGTAGTGAGTTAATGATTCTAAATTTATGGTTAATGACTAGATACCAAATTTTGTATTTCATGTTTGGAAATGACAACTTATATTTATCTTATTATAGATATGTCATTGTCTTTTATCATTGCAAGTATTTATTTGTGTATATTGCATTTTCACAATAAAACGTATAATATGAGCTTTACTGTATGAAGCCTGCTCTGCCTTAGAAATTAGATGTCAGACAATATCATTTCTCATTCTCATATTAATATAGAAAAAAAATCTCATACCATGAACACAGTGTATCACAAATTATGCAGCTTCTGTAATTAGGTTTTTGTGCTCTCTGTAATAACCTGGCTCTGGTTGTTAATAAATAATGCATTAAGCAGGAGCTTTCACCGTATTAGGTGTTGTGACAGGATGTTACAAACTTTTTAGTGCTTCAGGATTCATAAGACTATTTATATGGTTAGCTTCGGAACCTTATTCCAG
Organism: Alitta virens; assembly: GCA_932294295.1. NCBI lineage: Eukaryota > Metazoa > Annelida > Polychaeta > Phyllodocida > Nereididae > Alitta > Alitta virens. The sequence continues at coordinate 20,251,908 of OW028582.1, forward strand.
ATAAAGGTTAGCTATATGCAAAAATATTTGCACGCATACACAAGTATGTTGATTGAAGTATTTACAGTAAAAACCTAGGGATTCATAGTCGTATGGGACACTAATGCGTCCCCAACTAAGATTAGTGCTGAGAGATAAATTAAATTGACTCCATTTATGTCGTATATTTACCTGTCTTGCTTCCCCCATAGAAGAAATACTGATCAGGCTGATTGATGTAGACCTGTTGGGAGGGATATGAGAAAGTAACAATGATTATTTCATTTATAACATAGACAAACTTCAAAATAAATGAATAAAAGAACGAGAAAAAAAAAAGAAACATTATGTATTTTAAACTTCCAGTTTGACCAGTTTGCAAAGTCCTGTGACAAAGTCCTTTTTCATTCTTTCTAAGTGCCCTCAGACATATGTAGGACAAACTAACCAAATTCCACAGATATACACACATTACTGTCTAATTAGTAAGTTTTTTTTTTTAATCATTAGAAAAATACACCAAATCCCACATACCTGTCTTTCCCTTAACTTCTTGAAGAACTTGCCCTGATAGTAAACATTCCAGTAAATATTGTCTTGTAATCCAGTGTGGTAGGAATGGTTATGAGATGCACATTCAAATGTACCATATGGACCATCAGTTTCCACCATTGATAGGCCGGTGGCATCCATAAAACATGTGATCTTTTCCAACAGATAGTCATACCTTTGATTTATAGAAATCGAGAAACAACACATTTATATTGTTGAAGTGAAGCATCACGAAGAATTAGCTAAGTGTCTGTGAATTACTTGATTAATTCGATTGACAAAACATATTAATGATATCAAATCTGGTGAAAATGAAAGCATAAATGGGACGATTTATTTCTGTTAGTTAGAATGAAAACTTTCACTGAACCCTAGTTGAGTCACTTAAAGATGTATTCAGTGGCATCCATGAAGCTTATAATTTTTTCAAGCAAATGGACAAATCTTTAGGGGGGAAAAAAAGCTAACTTTTATACTGTAAAAAAGCTGTGGAATCTTGTACAATCACCATCATGTATTAAGATCACCCCAACTTTAAGACCATGCTTGTCGATGTCATGTACATGTAAGAATATTTAGCTCAGTTTAAAATGGGATACACAGGGAATAATGATGTCGATCTGATTCTGACATGTCATCTTGGGCGGACCCATTGTTTAGCCAATGTGACATGTTGTCTAGAACAATGTTGTACTTATAGCAGTCGATACTGAAACCATGCTGGCCCAATTTGGACTTCTATCTGGGATGCTTCATTTTTAATGATCACTGCCGAAAGTGCAAAACCATGTTAACTTCCCTTACCATCCAGATGCGAAGCAGGCATTTCCTGTTGGTTTCAAGGTTTTTGGGTCAACTGCAGCAAACTCAGGATGTTTTGGACCAGGATTTCTGGTCCATGATACTAGGTCATAGCCACCAACTTCTATACCCTTGCTGAAATATACAGACAGAAAAATACTATATTTTTACCAGGTAGACTGTGGTAGGCACATGCTGCTGCTAGATATATAGGTGTCAACCGGAAGCTAGAATCAGCAAGCTGAAACCACATAAAAAGCTTGTTACAATTTTTGTCAAATTTTAATGACCATTTCAAGACCATTTTATTATGATATGTTTGACAAATGTACCAGGCATACCAGGAGTCACATTTGTAATTCAACAGTTAAAGAGTGGCTTAGTTCAGCTTGTTGCTTTATAATTGTTTTCTATGTGTTTAGCTTCACGCAGATGCTCTTTCTACATCCACATGTCAGACAATCTACTGCCTCATAATTGGTATGTCATTTTAGACAATTTTATTTGGAAGTACATTATAACATTAAGTCAAATGTTTGTTCTGTTTATCTACACAGTACTAACAAGATACAATTTCCACTAAAATGCTATTGGAAAATGTACATCAACTACCTAAATAACTTAATTATTCGACTCTATACACTATTTATGTTTTTTGCAGCAAACAGCCAAATTCATAGATTTTTTGGAAACTAAAGTCCAGAGGAAGTCGTGTTAATTTAGGTTTCTTGTTGGCTTGGGTACTATCAATTGTACACAGTATTCTGCCTTGGCCGATGGGAGCCCTGAATTCACATGCCGTCTTCTGGTGTTCAGTCAGTTTCCAAGCCTATGAAATTGGCTGTGATATATTTTTTGTGATCAGTCAGTCAGATGTAATTCAAACACTAACCTGTGAGCATACGTGACAATGTCTTTGATTTCTTTGATATAAGTTTCATTGTCAGACTCAATGTTAAACCCAGATCCAAAACTATAGATGAGCATCTCAAAACCCACTTCAGCCATTTGGTCTATGACTCCCTTCATTGCTGATGGAGTTGAATTGGTCATGTGGAAAAATATGGGATTTTCCTGAAAAAAAATTTAACAAAAAAAGTTCAGCATTTAATTTCAGTTCTCCTCATCTGAAGCCTAAACTAGTGGCATTTTACTCAGGAGAAACAATGAACAATGTCTGTACTATTACAACAGATCTCACGGACCTTGAAACTGAATTCGAGAGGATGTCATGTAATTGCTGTTGTAAATTCATGTCATATGGTCATGACCCCATCAATAGTATTTACCACTTTGGGAAATTCAATGTACATTTCCAGGGTTATGGAATAGCAGATTCATATGGATTTTATTTAAACTGCTTGTCTGTTTTTAACTTTCACAACTGTCGTAAAATTTCCCCTAATTTTATGGGGGTTTCAATAAAGAAGTAATTCCAGGACTCCCATTGGCTGAGGGACTTCCTTAGCCAATGTGAATTCTGAATTTGCATGACATCCTCTTAAGTCTTTGGAATCTGTTGTAAAATAAAATAATAACCTGTGTGTGTGGTGCCAAAAGGCGTAAAAGTCTTCGCCTTGCTAAACCAAGTCTTTCAGGATCGGATGATGGCAAAACCAATTCATGAACTCGAAATGACTCAAAATGTTGGTGATGAGGCAATTGGACTCTGCAAAGATAACAACATCATGCCACAAAGATTCACTGAAATACAATATTCTGTGAAAGCTACTGCACCCCATTTGATGCAAAGGTCATGAAACTACAAGTACTTTCTTAGAGGAAGACCTTGAATGAGTTGAAAAATGAGTTGAAAATTTGTTAGGTCACGAGGTTCATAATCATCCAGAATCTTGTGGCTCTTCACTCTACTCCCTCCAGCAAAACATTTGCTGGAACTACAAGTAATTTCTTAGAGGAAGACCTTGAATGAGTTGAAAAATGGTTCACTGGGACCTATTTTTTAGGTCACAAGGTTCATAATCATCCAGAATCTTGTAGCTCTTCACTTTACTCCCTCCAGCTAAACATGTGGATAATTAGGCCCTTCCCTCAAACCAACTATCCATAACTTAATTCATCTATTTGGCGTGACTATTGTACAAATGTATTTTCAAGACAGTACATTGTAAATATATTTCCCAAAGGAAATAATTCAAGAAAAAGCGCAATAAAGAAAAACACCGGCTAAAATAAAGTATTTTAAGGCATCTGAACAAGGCCATAGCTGTAAATGTCAACTTTTGAATTAACCTATGGTGTATTTATCATAATTATTCACTATGCAACACACACAACTGTAATATATATCAATCATTCATGATATTCAAATTTCTTTCAATTCAGATTACCACTTACTGGATATTGTCTTACTAGCATAACACAACTTCATTACATTAAAAATCCATTTAGCAGTACACAATTTCACTACATTACATATTTATTTCTGTTCTGTTCGAAGAAAATTGCCACATATCACTTACGTGAAATATTTAGTGTAGGAACAATTCAGGTTGTACTGGAAGGACCCAGGTATTTTTGATGCATTGGGATCTGTAATCCACTGAATGTCGACTCCATGGGGTGGCTGATCTGTACTGATGTCCAACCATCCAAATCCTTGATTAGCCCATGGTTTGTTGACAGCCAAATATTCAACAGACAAAATTGAAGCTTCTACAGATTCTGTTGGTAGCACATAGTGTCCTTGTTGGTGTTCTTTTGAATTGTTTGTATCACTGGTCAAATATTTTGATGGTTTGAACATATCTGAATTCAATGCAACAGTTACCCATTTTGCTAGAAGAGGGATTCCATCATATAGTTCATAATGAACAATTATTCTGGCCCTCTGGTGTTTTGCAGGTGCACTAAATGGAGGTGAGAAGAATATATCAAGATGAACACCTTTTGGGGGCCAGACTATATTATTAGGAGCAAATCTTCTTGGAGAATAAGGAAATGCAGCTTTTGGTGAGGAAACCTTGTAAGAATCATAATGAAATGCATCTGGATTATAATCTTGGTACATGTCCAATTCTGTTCTGTTCAAATAAGCTCTCTGGGATGTTGTTATAATCCCACCTACATTGTAAACTATGCCATCCAAAGCTATTACAGCTTCTGGCTCAATTGCTCTCAACACAGAACTTTGTGTCTCATGGCTGTAAAAATCATAGGTAAAAAGATCCGGTGTGACCTGAAATTCGCGAGCTATTAAACCGTTGTTCAGAAGCAGTCGGCCCTGTGATGTCACAGTCAAAGCAGCTTGATAGTGCGATGATGTCACTAACCAATCAGGTAGGCGCTTTGCAAAGGTCAAGGTCAGTGAAAGAAGGAAGAGTAAGATCTTACTTGGTGTCATCTTCTCTGCTGTTCACGAATAAAAGACAAAAATTTATTTTTATTCCTTCAAGTAGTTATTCAGGACTATAATGGAAAAGTAACCATCTTTGTCTTAATGTATATAGGATTTCATTGAGCTCTCCCCCCCCCCCCAAAAAAAAAAAACAAGAAAGGAAAAAAGAAACATTTTATGGTCAACTCATTTCTACAAGAATTCACATTATATTATTACTCAGTATGGGTTATAATTTGTTTAGTGGCAGGATGAAATATCACTTTTACTGATAGTGTAGGCAGTATAAATAGATGACTAATATTACCAGAGATCGCTGTAATTTAAGTCATTGGCACTTTAATAATATTATTAACTGTACTCGGTATACTGTAAGAGCAAAATACATTACTCTAGATGATGGTTTTACTAGTAAAGCAATGAAAGTATAAACACACTTACTTGAACTGTGTGACAGTGAACTTGCTTTGTTGCAGTGTTGACAACTATCTTATCTTCTGGTTGGATAATTGTCATGTCAAGTAGTTAAGATCAAGATAAGAGCTACTATACACCCTTTGCAAAAGCTAACCTCTGAATGAAATATAAACCTTGGTGATGAAATCTAATACATTCATAATATGCAGCAAGGATAACTTATGTGTGACAGTGTATACTTCTGACCTGAATTTAAGCATGATAAGAACTGTGACCTAGATATTCCTGCATTGTGTGTTGCTAGAACTATAATGTCAGTGTATGAATGTACATGTTTTTGTTTTATGTACAGATATTATGTTATAGCATTAGAGGGCCATTGGCCAATAGGGGGAACAAGGAAAGGTCTTCATTTAGTGCTTTAGAGGCAAACATTTTTTTTTTTAATTAAACAATTCAATCAATGGTAATTCACACCTAAAAATGTTTAATCATAAATTAAATTTGGAAATGATCATGTCTTGTCGGTGCATGGATGCCTATTTGTAAACAGACACTATTTTCACCTTAAATTCAGAAAATAAAAGAGTTATGCGCAGATCAACTGCCTTCTTTCTGCCTATATACTACACAAATAGTAGCGCTCAAATGGATGGTTTTGCAACAGAAAGTCAAATTCAGAGAAGATAAGCAAGATATTCACTTCTATAGTTGATAATTTGATAGCAGGGTGTTTAGTTTACCTTTTGTGAAAGTTTTACCCCTGTACATTCAGTAGATATTCTGCGCCAGTCACTTTTATTATAATTTTTAAATGTTATTCCACAGGTGCTTGGCTGCGACAGTCGATACTGCTCGTTTAATCAAACTGACTATGCTGAGTCCAGGCAACCCACCAAAACTGATCATGTGATATATACAAGTGTGGGCTCAATTAATCAGTGAATTATTGAATGGTGAGGGAGCCACTAAATGAAAATATATTGCTGCAAAACCATCTAGCCCCCATTTAATCGTTAAGACCCTCCTTGGAATCAACAACTATTTGGGCAAAAAACAAACTCAGGGATTGGCCAGAGCTTCTTATAACAGCATGACATCACATCAACACTTCCATAAATCTCATGTTGGAAATGTAGTCAGTTTTTTTATAACAGTTTTTTTATAACAGATGAGAGAAATGCCATGAAGTTAATTGATAATCCATGCGCACTTCAAGTGGCAGTCATCATTATCATTTTTATGATTATGTTGCTGTAGTGTCATTGGCTCTTTCAAGTTCATGCCCACCAATTCTGTAGGTGCATTGGCCTACTACATTGATAGCTGCCTTGAGTTCCATTAAAATAGTAGTATTATTGATGGTATAATTATTGTACTTTCAATCGACAGTTAAGAAGTTATGGGTTGTGTTCAGTGCAAAATAGGCACAAAAATCATAATTTCTTCGGCCGTCAATTCATCAATTCATTGTTGAAGCATGAACTACCAGTGCGCCGTAGTTCGGCAGTTACGTATTAGTTCACTATCTCAATACTTGTCTATATACACCATGTTTATTTCTGTATTACTCATAGTCTGTACTAAAGTTTCTCTCATCAGGTTTCAATACCTCATCTTTAATTAGTTGCCAAGCTTAGTTCTTGCACCGATTGCCTCAGTCATTGACAGAACAACAATGTAATATATTATGGTACTTGTTTAATAAACAATATTTATATGTGTGTCCATCTACATTGTTTATATGCCAATAAAAAGCAATAATACCCAACCCATGGTATACCTTTGTCATGCACTTTAAGCACTTGTGTTAATCATTAATTTATTGATACATACAGTAGTTTTCACAAGCTATGATGAGTAAGTCAACAATCAAAGTTTTCATTGACCTCCTGAAGTGCACTGGAAAAACAGTCCAAACATAGGTAGACTTTTCTTTACATCAACATGTTGCTCTTTTATTGTATGGGCCAAATTTTTTTCCATACATTATATAATTTGTATTCCTGCAGTGGGGCCTGCCTGGATATCTCAGGGCAAGCTAAGCCCTGTTCCACTTCTTTCCAAGTTGTAACAACTTCTACTACCTTTTCAGCAGAAAGAATTTCCACAGGCATCACTTTGTTCAAGAATTCTTCTCTGGTCATTGTGTGAAATCTTATATTGTTCAGTATATCTTCCAAAGCTTCTGCTAAGTTTTCCACCACGCAAGTTCTACCAGCACGCTTGCACTTTGCCTTTGCCCAGTCAATGCAGGCTTCAAAAAGAAGGACTTCTGAACAATTTAATTTGTCACTTTTGGAGAAGTTGAGCAGGGTTTCATATGATATGTCAAGAAAGTTTTTTTGGCTCAAAATTCTTGTCGTGTTTAATTCAAAATATGCTAAACCATAACTTTCCAACTTTTCAGAACCAAACAGTGCTGCTTGTTCAACTGCAAATCCAACATTTTCCACTGAAATTTTTTTTTTCAGTTTTCTTTCACAACATTTCTTTAAATCAGGTAATTGAAAGAGAATGGCAGCATGAAGAATGTCAAATACATTTGAATCATTTATGTCACATTCATCATCGTAGACAAACCTGAAATAAAGAAAATATATTAAACACATTCATATAATGACACTACTTGCCTTGAAAGTTATTTTACTGATGACCATGTTCAATGTCTAAATGCTACTGGATCTGAAGCTTAGTCAGAGGTAGATGTAACTATGAGTTCACCACAATGTTACACATTGACCTCATTGCTCGGGTATTTTACTTGCCTCAGCATAGACACGGTTTTCAAGCACCTCCAATGTCATGATTCATGTGATGAACTTACAGCTGTTTTGTACATAGTTCAATGATATGAAGAACGTCCGGACCGGGAAATAGTCCTGGGACCTTCAGCAGAGCTGGCCCATGTAGAATTGTCAAATGCCTTAACCATTAGGCCAACCAGCTGCTATTATTAAGCAAACTTATTCGTCATTCATTGACCATTCTATGTACATGTATCAGCATCTCCTTCAATTAGTGTGTGACAAATTATAGTTGGATTCAAAATAAATGTATGTCTGCATATATATTTCTGTATGTTGGCTTTACTGGCAGGATAATAAGACACTTATGCATCATACAGGAGCTAATGCTAATATACATGCAGGTCTATATGCATATTGGATAATGTTATCATTATTTCTTAACCTATATGTGTATGTATTTCAAACATGTCAGTTTGGTTTTGTGAACCACTTGCAATTATGTTACGACTTTAATGTATGTGTCCCATATTGTGCATATACAGTTTACTTTTACTGTTTTGTATTTTTTACAAATGAAACAAACGAAAGAATAAGCACTTACTTCATGATTGTTTTAAACGTTTGGGGTGTTATTTCTTCAAGATCTATCCTGTCTTCACTGTTGATCAGCTCTTTCAAACGTCCACCATGAGAGGCCATGACCAATTTATGACACTTGAATTCATTTTCATCAACAGTGAATACCACATCTGTCAATTCCTCTTCTTGTAACATAAGTTTAATGCGATCCTGTAGGGTACTAGCTGCCATTTTTCTTGATGACCTGAAATTTATATTCACAAATAATGAATAAATGACTCCATATATAAAGAGTGTCTGATATTATCATCCAAATATTGTTAAATCTTCTGAGTAAGGTGTTAGAATTTTTCAATATGCATGCATATTAGGCACCTGCAAGAGAAATACCTTCTGCAAGATCAGAATCATTTCTGGCTATTCAAAGGAATGTTACAAAAAACAGTGAAAACTGACTGATAATATTATACATTAGATATTTTATTGTGAAACCAAGTGCAACATTTGATAACAGAAACATCACTTTAAAGTCTTTTCTCCACCTAGAAAAAAAAAACCAACAAATATATAATTTTGTGATATTCTTTATAACTTTTTTTTCATCTTGTAATATTTTTAATATGTTTTTGAATCAATAAAACTTGAAAAGAGCACGGATGGTTCGGGTTGGCATCCAATCTTTATAAATGGCATCAGACAGGTCCAGTATACTCGGCCAGACATTGCCATGCAGCCACGTATAACTCCTTCTTTTGGCATTGACTATGCATATATGTATTTCCGGTAGGGTTAGGCAGTCGATGATTAAGCTCAAGTCATCAGCTTGTCTTCAGATATATATTTTGAACTTTTTCATTAATACTTTTGAAAACACTTGTCAAAGTCAAAATGCTTTTATTTTAGCAGGGTGGCTTATTAAGCATTTTACTAAGGCCCTGACAAAAAACAAGTACTTAACATAATAAAACAATGAATCTGAAGATAAAAATACAATAAAAGCACAACATATTTAACATCGTTGATTTAGGATATACTTTAAAAGATTTGTTTTAAAAATGTTAAGACTAGAAACGTTTTTACTGAGGTAGGCAGAGTATTCAAAAATTGATGGTGCATTGTCTCCTAAAAAATGCAATTCTCCATCAATGCTCAGTTTTTAGATTTCAAAGTATTGGAAGAATGTACCTTAAAAGTTTGAGTAATGCATTGAAATTTGGAACCCCAAAGTCAGCTTACAACTGACAAATGACTTAAATTCCTGTTCAGATAATGATCCTGTCACTTAGTGTTTGTTGTTGAAGCAAAAAGTTAATCTTTTTCGTGTTCTGCTAACTCTAAATATTTCTGAATGTGTACTTTATTTACAGCTGATCTTATTACAGATTTTAGTGCAGTAGGAGGAGGGGCCATATGAGGTGACCACCCAACATAAAATATATACATTTTGGCAACATGCATGGATGTCTTTCCTATACCTCTCATATAATGATCTGGTTGATGCCAAGCTCAAATATAGGTACGTTCCTTGAGAGAGCCCCTTTAAAGAGACCATCTTTTAAATCATATTTTTTACAAGTTTTTCGCAAATCCAAAAATATAATTTTTAATATATCTAAAATGCATCTTAAACATATGAATGAAAATCCTGATTTTATAGGCTTGCATTTTCTGCCACATTCAAGGTTTTGGTTACAGGGTGTGGCAATAAAAACTTGCACCAGCAGCTACTGCTATCTCTTCTGTTATTACCTCAATTGACAGTGATCACATGCAGCTGCAATCATACACTCGAAAGTAATAATAGTACTAAATTATCTTTATGAATATATTCTCATGCTTCCTCAATAATTATAGATGATATGGATCTAAATATAGCACAAGCACACTTATCACACCTTCGGATCATTTTCACCTTGGCCTTTGCCATACTGATCATACCGATATGTTACAGACACCTTTCTTGACCTTTGCAGCCAATAAAGGGGGAAATAGATTCATTTTTAGTAAGAAGGTAGACCATTGTCATTTGAGGCAGAAGTTGCCATTTTGGATTCTGGTAAATTTTCTGTCTTTTCTGTCTAATTAACTGGCCCATCCTCCTGAAAATCATGTGATTATTGCCAGATTAGTTGTAGATTCAAAAATTCCATCCGGAATGCCAATATATTTTTCTGTTTTAATTTTATGAACTTTCTGGAATAAAACTGGAACCAACCTTCTTGTCATCTAATACCATAATATATATCTGACTGTACACAAAACACTGAAGGAGGATTCTGTGCAAATATTATATTTTCTGTGGCTTTATAGGTGTAGTAACTAGAAAATCGTTAATTTGTAAACTTTTCTGCAACTAGAGACACCATGCATGAGACAGAAATTTGACTTCTATGATTATGTGTCACTCAGAACAAGCTCTGCAGCATGCACCCTCTCAATAATTCAGATACTGATATTGTCTGACATTATAAGATCAAAAATATCAAATGACCAATTGCTTATACCCCTGACTAAATGTGGCCAAATTTCAAAAGACCTCATTAGCATTTGAGTAACCTGGAGCTATCCCGAAAGAAGCAATGCCTGGTGCAAGTTTTTAGGCCGCACCCTGTACAAAGACTCAAACAGCTGATTGTTAACACTTGCTTCACACATTTACATTGTGAGCGCAATTTTGGCCAAAACTATTATTTCCTAACTCTCTAATACAGAAGTGGTGTTAACATCATGTTGACCTTTACAGACTACATAATATTATTCTCTTAAAACAGCTCAAACATGTATGAAAGTTTTTATGATGAAAACAACATTCATTTTTTCATGTTCCAAAATATCCCACCAGTTGCAATCAGTTATGTGTCATATGTCTAATTACAATAATAAACTTCAATCTTTATCAAAGGCTCCATTTATTCGTAGTTTCAGTGTATGCTTTGCATCCACAAACTGCTCAAATGACCATAACCAGGATTTTAAAAGCCTCAGGTCTAGTTTAGATTCAAAGACCTGGGTACCTGACTGGGATTTTTATAATTAAATGGCACGAAAAGCCGTATTTTTTGCTACTCTGAATTTGTCAAAACTAACAGTTGAGTTTTGCATACACCTGAATAGCCACAGATTTATACCATCATTAAAGTGCATTTGATCTGTCTCTAGACAAACATTTTTGTGATATTTAGATAACTATTTAAATACTTAGCATAAATAGATAGTACAAATACCACAAATAACATACAGCTGTGTGGTTTATTCATATCATGTTTTGAGACCATGCACACGGCTTTTATTTGACAAGTTGTATATATACAGAATGGGGCCAGATTATCCCAGAAATTAAATGTACAAAGACCTAGAGAAGACTGAGAATATCATGAAAAATGACGCCAGAGGATCTGGAACCCTAAGTCAGGAATAGGAAATTCTGAATAACCAGTGTCAGATCTTAGCCTAACCTCAATCCAATAGAAAATTTGTGAAGAGAATTCAGAATTGGTTAACAAACATATAGACATCAAATGTAGACAAAAACTCACATGTAGCTTTGACAGAATTAAAGTAATTTACAACATGATACCCCTTTTTTCTATGGCACCTGGCCACTTGTGCCACCAGATCACCATAAATGTATGGCTCCATATGTTCAAGGAAGGTCTTCAGATATATGGAATATGGTATGTCTCCTTTTTTTGGGGTCACTTGGAACTTCATAAGCCGAACTCATCACTTTACTTAAGTAACTTAACCTGTATATAAAACTATGAGGTAATTAAGTCTCTACAGCAAATTTCACACATTCGAACGATATGCATTTATGGGAACTGGAAAAATCGCAGAAAATGTATGTACAATATGAGCTCCCTACTGAAACGCACCCATTTTTTAATGTGGCCCCTGACAGATCCTGAAAGTAGAGATTCTTGGGAATATTTTGGTACCTATTAATTTATGTATATTTTTCATGTTCACATACTCCAAAAATTTGGCCTTTTTTGGACTTCTCCTTCTACACTATTTATATTCTCGTCTGCAATAGGATTCTGCATCTCTTTTTCTGTGTCTCATCTCAAAAACTTTACCTGCCCCCAAACAAATCTGAACTGCGATGGAAAAATGCTTAAAGCAAGCTTTAGCTTTAGTTGCTGTTTTTCAATGACATTATCTGCCACCTTCTTAATAATTTAGTTTTCGCATATTATTTCTGTGAAATCTTCCATGTCATTTGAACATACCTACTACACTACTCCAATTCCTGCACTGTATTTTTTGTCTCAAAAAAACCCTCTTTTCCTTAGGTCAGGTTATTCTGAAAGTGCCTCACTGGTTTCATTGTTTTGGTTTTCATCATACTTTGATTCAAAATTATTTTTGTTAACTTTTCAGTCACCTCACCCTTCAGGATACTGTCCCAATGTACCCCGCTCTGACTGTCTCAATATGAATACAGGTCGAAACGTCCGAAAACCGAAACGTCCGAGACCGAAATCTCCGAAAGTTTTCCGAAACATCCGAAAACCGAAACGCCCGATTCCCGAAACGTCCGAAAAATGTCCGAAACGTCCGCTATTTTTATTTTTATTTTGCTAATTTTCTTTGGGTGAAAGCACACAATGTTAGTGTGACAGACGAATAAATTATGCATGTAAATATTTCACCTTGTTCATTTTATCTTATCTTATCTTATCTTATCTTATCTTATTTTAACAATAACAATGAAGTACTATAATGTACAGATTTTGTGTATTAGATGCACAAAAAAAAGGAACAATATATATATATATATATATATTTATAAATAATTCATCTCCAGCAGGATACTTTGGTCAATTTGGTGTCATCTGTACTTGGGACATTCTTCTGAGCAGTTGGCTAATTGTCAACACTTCCTGCTCATAGTCATCCCACAACTGCATCAAAACGAGTCCACAACTATATATGTTTTTATTATATTCATCCCAACTTTCTGCACTTTCTTTTCTCAGTTGTCCAGAAATTTTAACTAGAAGTGAAGTTATTAATATTTTCATTTCATCGACGGGGGTACGGCGGACGGACGGCGGGGGGTGCTGGCCGGTCAGCAGGTTCATTGCCGGCCTCCGAAACGTCCGATTGGTGCGGTCAGCCTTAACTTTAATTAAAAGCACTAAAAAAAGGTCTTGCTCATCAAATATAATTTTAAACTACAGAGAGAACTTGTATGTAAAAGAAATTAAATGAATTTATAACTAACTATTGCTTAAAAGTACATAAAAAAAAAAAATAATAATAATTTCGGACGTTTCGGACACTTTTCTTACGTTTAGGTAATCGGACGTTTAGGGAGGCGGAGATTTCGGACTCGGACGTTTCGGTTTTCGGACGTTTCGACCTGATACCCTCAATATAGTCCCCATGCAGTCGATTTTAAAAGAACCACCCACCCAATCTCCCATTCATGCTATGTGAGAACCATCCTAGCAAACATTAGGGTTCGAAATTACGAGTGGAAATTTTACTTCAGACTTCGAAATACATGAAATGATATTCCACAGCTGAACCATTTACATGATCTTGATGGTTCCCACAGAGAAAACGAAGATGTTATCTTGGATTTCTGAATTTGTTTATTATAAAGAAATCGGAGGTGTCCCATTGTACCCCATGTCTCCCCTATAGTGACATCACTCAAAATTGGTGCAGCAGTGTAACATAGTGTTCTGTAATACATGTTAGTTCGTATCCTGTAAATTAGTGATCGGTAAGATATACAAGTTGATACACCAGAGGGCGACACATGCCATATCAGTAGTTCCCATAACCTTCACTAGTGGATGTAAGATTATGGTAAGCCCCTAGGGCGGCAAAGCAGGCCTTGGCAGTATGTCAAAGCAATAGAGGTTGAAAGAAAAGCCTTGAGAAATTATATAAATAATGGAAGAAGGATAGAATAGTAGAGGGACGATAGACGATGATTGTGAGAGTGGTCCATCTTGTATAATGACTTGATGACAAAGAAAGCTTCAAACCGGTTTCGGTGTTCCTTTTCCTGGCCTGATCTCCGGCAGTCAACAGGCGAAATGCAATACAGCAGTTCACTAATTAAATTTTGTGTTAAATATAGATACTCTGGGTTAATGAAATAATAATCGCAAAATAAATATATAAATAAGAATTAAATTAAAATTACAATAAATTATTAATTTTTTGGCATTGATTTTGTAATCAGGTAATGTGTGTCATTAAAAGCATATCATCACTTGAGGGTCATGCACCAGAAGCTTAAAAAGCAGCGTAAACCTGGTTACAGAAAATTTTGAAATTTAAGTCATGAATTTTAAATTTGAATTGCTGTAGAGATATTTTATTTATAACATTCAGTCTAGTGGGATAACGCTCGCCTGCTTCTCTGAAGGACCCAGGTTCAATCCCAGGCCCGGGCAGCCTTTTCTTGAGCATCATCCCAGCTGGATGTTGTTCGGATCAAACGTTATATTGGCGGCAAGTAAAAATATCCCAACCATGGGGTAAATGTGTAACATGGGTGGATTCCTCCTCTCTCTCACCTCATCAATCAACCCTCGATAGCTGTAAGAACTTGCCTTAGAGGGCTGCACTTACTATATCTATCAGTAGCCAAGAACCTAATGACAGTCATTATTTGAGTGTAATGGTGGGGGGGGGGGGGGGGGGATGTTGATTTATTGGGATCAATCCGCTTGCGCACATAATGGTCATTCGCATGTGGAGTAGGATATGAGACATAAGCTCTTAACATTTGGACACCTGTAAAATATATATGTTGTCTGATGTGGCCAGTTTCAGAGTTTATCAAATTGGGAATTGAAATGCAATCAGCATTTTAGAGACATTATTTTTAATGGGAATCACATGCTAATATTGTTTGGTGTTTAAAAAAAATACGGGTGTTTTTTCTTAACACTGCTTAACTACAAAGTTTATTTAGGAAGTTCATGCATGAATATGTCAACAATGTTGTTAAAGGAAAAAATCTGTAGTTTCCTGAAGCATGACTAGATAAACAGAGTCTATATTTAAACGGTTTTTTTTTTAAGTGCTAAAAAGCAGTAATGTGTGGTGAGTGGTTCACTTATTCTTGTGTCATACTTACATCATTGGAAATTATATTTGTCTGAAACAACATTGAAAAAAAGTTTTATTCACACATATCTAGTATTTCATTTCGTTTACTCAATAAATTCAAAAAAGCAGTCTCAGCCAGGGGCGTCGATTTCTCTGGGGTGGATGCAAGCCTACGTCAGTACAAGTGGTGGAATTAACGCGTGGACTTGCCCTTGGAGTCTTTTCAAGAGTTAAAGTAATGGTAGATCATTGATGCCAAACTATTTTTATAGAGTGTGAAAATGTTTAACAAAGCACAAATGTTCCAATACAAAAGTGTGTAAAAAAAAAGATAATGTTCATATGTGAATTTCCGGGGGTGAGGGGGGATTATTGCATTGATCGCCCTCCCCCCTTCCCAAAAAGTGGGGTTAAATATCCACCACAATAATGCCGGCTGGTGCAAGGACCCGACCCCCTCCATGGCCTCCATCTATGAGGAAATGATTTTTAGCTTATACTAACATTACTGCCTCATAAAATCAGTAAACATTGCTACTATATGCTGTTTAAATGTTCAAGAGACCTTTACAATGAATTTACAATGTTTTTAAGTTACAATATCAACAATATTTAGTAACATTGTAGCAGTAAAACAATTCTTACCTATACGTGCGTCGTTAGTCCAGACAATTCGTGTTCATACTGAATAATTGTCATGCATGGAAGGACATGCCCTACAAACACAACATATTTTGAATAATATTGGCACTCACTCAGTGGGACAATTTGTCCTGAAGCAGATTGTACATTGTAATATGGTATATTTTTCTAGGGCCATAATTAGAATGATAATCTGGATGTTGTAACAATATATGTGCCTTTTTTTTAATATGTCACGAAAACAAGGTCATTATCTAACTTATGCCACTTGTTTTGTTTGTAGTTGTTTGATCACTTGCTTATGACGTTCTCCCCTTAAGACTTTTGTTTGCTTATTATATAAGATGTTCATTTGATTGTTGTGTTTTGTTTCATTGTTTTACTACAACTTGTAGCCAGTCAAGTGTGACCATATTCTCCCAGGTATATGCAATTCATCCCCCTGAAATCTTGGCCTCTGATTGGATGAAAAAGGCAAACAGTGGTATAAGGATTTTATTAACCTTGTGAAAACATGTTCTGCCATTTTTTCCATAACGTTTTGTGGTAATAAGATTAATGATGTTGCCGCAAACATTTCTAGGGTCCACATTTTTATATGTTCAGAAATATTGTCACGACAATAGTTAAAGGATAATCTGGATGTTGTGATGTCTGTGAAATGTTTTTTCAAAATATCATTAAACACATTGTTGTAAGATTTTTATTCACCTTGTAAAGTGCAGCCCTTGCAGCCACTTATTAAGTATGATGTCACCAATATTTATGACCAAGCAGTGTACTCTTCATTACACTTGCTTTAGGTTAATGTGTGTATGGTAGAATGGTGTGTCAGGGACATTGATTATGTACACTCCTCGTTACACTTGCCCTAGGCAAAGGAGGTACATACAGGTCGTTAGCGTTAGGTGACAGGTACAAGAATTACTGTATACTCTTCATTACACTTGCCTTAAGCAAGGTTGTACAGGCATGTCAGATTGTATTATACTCTTCATTACACTTGCCTTAAGCAAGGTTGTACAGGCATGTCAGATTGTATTATACTCTTTATTACACTTGCCTTAAGCAAATACCTGTCAGATTGTATGGATGTATTAGGTACAAGTTATTATATGTACACATCATTACACTTGCCCTCTGCTCATGTGTGACTTAAATGCAGTTTGTTGTGTGTTCTCATCATTTCATTGTGCTAGTCACTGCTCTGCTCACATGTGTCAGTATTTTCTTATTACTCATGTTTAGCTTTATACTTAGTAAGCCTGCTGCAAGGAAAATTGATTATATTATTAATATTGATTATATTATTAATATTGATTACATTATTAATTGATTGACTATATTATTAATTGATTGATTAAGTCATTAATTGATAATATTGATTACATTATTAATTGATTGACTATATTATTAATTGATTGATTAAGTCATTAATTGATTGATTGTTTATGTCCAATTGTCACTTGATAGATTGTATTATTCATTTTGTTTTTCATATTGATTTATTGTCAGTATTGTGTGAGTGCATTGCCCTGTTAGGATGCCTCACTGTTGAGTCCTAAATTGTGGGAGGAGCTAACTAACTTTCCCTCCAAAACTGCTGACCAAGCCAAAGTTGACACTCAGCACAATAGCCCATTGTGACTTGAGCTATAAATAGCCTCAGCACAATGCAGAGCACTGCAGGGGGTCCACTTTTGCTCCATTGTATTAGCTGCCCTAAACCCTGGCAGAATTGGGAGAAAGATGCTGGTAGCAACCCTGTTTGGGGGAGGTCTCACCCCGCATAATGTGAATGATAATTGAGCAAATGGTCAGCAGCAGTGGCATTTGCTGTGCTGTGATTGGTTGATTATTCCCTCTCAGCCCCGCTGGGGGGAAACTTCATGAATTGTACTTTTAATACATAAGCCTATGCACCAATAAAAATATCAGTTTTTACCTAACCAGGAACCAGCACTGAGGAAGCAAACATACTGTCTTGCAGAGTTCTTAATTCTATGCCAACTTGGAACACTTACTGAATGCCTGGATGGAAAACTAACTGAAGGTTACATGACAGATCAACACAAGCCTTGGAACTTGTCCTTTTAAAGCCTGAAGTTGCCACAGCAATTCAGAGGAGTCTGTCATATGCCTCTTGCCAGAGTCCAAGAGGATGAACCTTTACATTGGTGACCCCGAAGTGATCATGGATGAAAGGAGCTGCCTCAGAATGACCACAACTCACAGGGATGTGGTGGCTCAGGACTGCAGCATCTGCAGAAGTTAATGTCCAGCCTATTTAGTTAATGATCTGACTCTCCAAGCTGGGAATTGCTCATAGCTTATGACGGCCGCCGTCGAGATGGTGCTACCCAATGCTGCTCCTGCTCCCACTCCCATCCACGTGCAACAGTTCGCCGATGTCGTCCAGCAACTCCGACAGGAAGGTGCAGAGAACCGGGAGGCAGACAGAAGAGCAGAGTTTGACAGGGAGAAACTTCGTCAATTCAACAATGACAGGCTGACAGCCAACAATCTCGCCCGCCGGATCCCGCACTGCGACGGTGCCAACCCAAGTGGAATCAGAGACTGGCTGAGGGAAGTGGACTTGTCAATCCCGTACTCCGTATTCACCGTGTACATCGCGGTGCACTCAGCTCAAGGAGTACTAAGGAGAGAGTTGGAGCATTTTCTTGACCGCCTGCCGGACAGGGAGGCCGCCGATTGGGCCACCCTCCGCGCGCACTTGCAGGCTGCATTTCTGCAGCCCCACGAAGATGTCCGCCTCCGCCATGAGGTGGAGAAGACCAAACAAGCGGCCTATGAGACGTCGGCTTCGTATGGAAGGCGTTTCCAAGAGATGGCGGATCTGGCCTACCCCCTGGCTGCCGCAGGGCGTGGTAGGGCGGCTCCTCCGCGAAATGCTGACCAGACGCGCCTGCTGCTGAAATCCTACATGCGTGGATTAAGAGACCGGCACGTGGTGGAACGACTTGTCAAGGACGGACGCCCTGGCAATTTTTCAGACGCTTTACAGCTGGTGTCAGAGTATGAGGCCGACGAGTACCCTCTGCGTATGGCCCTGGACGATGAAGTGGTGAGAGATGAGGAGCCTATGGAGGTGCCAGACGGGCCACTCAACAGAGAGGAGGAGATGCCCACCTCCAGGGGGGCCGGTAGGCGCCGCAACGGTCGACGAGCTGAAATATGTGGAACTTGTTATGTATGGATACATATTGACAGCGCTCGTCGACACCGGCGCCTCCCGCACTGTGTTGCGGCGCCACGAGTTTGAAGCCTTGTGCAAAATGACCGGCCGCTCCCCCCTGCTGTCTAAGACAACAGAACTTTGTGGGGTTACAGGCCACGGAATTACTGTTTTGGGTGCCACAGAACTGACAGTGGACACTATTGGCGCTATACCTGTCATTGTGGTGGAGGAAATTGGACATCAATTAATCTTTGGACGCGATGTGCTTACTCGTGAACAAGCCAACATCGATTATGATGCAGGCACTCTGACCTGGAGGGGCATTTCGCTGCCCCTGCTACCTGCTTGCCACAGAGGCGCATTGGAATCCCTGGGGGACCGCCCGCCAGTCATAGAGGACTCTTGCATCGGCCGGTGCGTGGCCGACCATGAGGAGGTATTTGCTGCAAGTGGTGAAGATTTAGGATGCCACCCAGACATCCTGGTCCGCATCAATACCGAGGGGCGGCCCATCAAACGGCGCCCCTACCATCTGCCGCTGAAGAAACGGGATACTCTGGATGCCAAATTAGATGAACAGCTGCGCCAAGGCGTTATAGTCCCCTCTGCTTCACCATGGGCCTCGCCAGTGGTCCTAGTCGAAAAGAAGGACAACACCGAAGGTCCTCGCTTCTGCGTGGATTACACGGCCCTGAATAACATTACTAAGAGGGATGCCTATCCAATTCCACTAATAAGAGACATTTTCGACCAGTTGCAGGGGGCCTCCATTTTCTCGACACTGGACCTCAAATCTGGATTTCACCAGCTGCCCTTGCATCCGGCTGACCAAGAAAAGACCGCCTTTGTCTGTCACAGGGGCCTGTTCCACTGGACACGGCTACCAATGGGCCTCTGTAACACGTCCCAATTATTTCAGAGGGCAATGGAGGTCGTCTTCAAAGGTCTGATTGGGAACATTTGCATGTTATATATCGATGACATTGTGGTCTACAGTGAGAACTTGGCCCAGCACGAGGAGCATCTGTGCATCATGTTTGACAGGCTGCGTCAGTACAACCTCAGACTCAATCTAACAAAGTGTGTCTCGGGTTGAAGGAAGTAAAACTGCTGGGATACGTCGTGAGTGAGAGTGGATCCAGGCAAGGTGGCCGCCATCGTCAGAATGCAGGCGCCTCAAAATCTGGCAGAGACTCGTAGTTTCCTGGGTATGACAGGCTACTACAGATCCTGCATACGTGACTACGCCCGCATATCTGAGTCACTCGTGAACTTTACGTGCAAGAATGTCAAGTTTGAGTGGTCCGGACGCCACCAGCTTGCGTTTGACTCGCTGAAGCAGGCACTCACCAGCGACAGCGTCATGGCCCACCCACAGACGGACCAGCCTTATCAGCTAAACACTGACGCTTGTGACTACGCTGTGGGTGCCATCCTGTGCCAGAAGGATGAACAAGGAGTAAAACGTCCTATCGTCTATCTATCCAAGCAGCTCTCTGACACGCAGAGACGCTGGGCTACCATCGAAAAGGAGGCGTATGCTGTCGTGCATGCCCTGAAACAGCTGAGACCTTATCTGTGGGGAGCTACCTACCGGACCTTTACAGATCACAAGCCCTTGACGTCCTTGTTTACAAAGGACATGAATAATACGAAAATTCAGCGCTGGTCGGTCTTGCTGGCTGAGTACAACTGCAAGGTCGAGTACCACAAGGGTAAGCTCAATGTGCGTGCAGACATGCTCTCCAGGATACGTCAAACGGAGCAGATAAACACCTTTGACACAGATTATTGGCTGATAGGAGATGCCCTCCCACCGATGCCCGCCGACGACGACACACCTGACATCTACGGCCACGACCTGCACCTGGTTGCAGAGCAACAACGCGAGATGACGGAGTGGACCGAGCACCATGATGACAAGAGCCACTATGACGTCATAAATGGGCTGCTGTACTCAACCCAGCGTCCTTACAAGTACGCCCCCGATCATCCTCGTCTCGTCATCCCAGAGCAGCAGAGACCTTCCATCATTCAGCGCGCTGACCAGGAGGTCGGACACATGTCGGTTGTCAAGACCATGCGAAAATTACAAGAGGCATTTGCATGGCTGACGTCAAGCGCTTCCTGGCGATATGTCCAACGTGCATTTTACACTCCAAAAGAGCGCCCAAGGCCCCTATGGGTGAAATGCCCTTGGCTACATCGCCCATGCAGATCATCGCCGCGGACTTGATTGGCCCACTGGTGGAAACGCCTGCCGGCAACCAGTACATCCTGACTGTAGTTGATCACTGCACAGGATGGGCAGAGGCATATCCCATGCCCAGGAAGACCAGTTTTGAGGTGTGGAAGCAGTTCACCAGGCACGTCTTCCCATGTAACGGCTATCCAGACGTGGTCATAACGGATCAAGGCCTGGAGTTCGGCGCCACAGCCCTCAGGGAATACTTTAAAGATGTAGCCATTGACCACCGGCAGACCACCAGCTACAATCCTCAGGCCAACGGCAAGTGCGAGCGCTTCAATGGAACATTGAAGCAGATATTCTCTCAGATAGTCTCTCGCCTCATCAACAATACGAGGAATACTTGGGAGGATCAGCTGGGGCCTGCACTCATGGCCTATAACAATGCAGTCTCGGACGTCACTGGACATACTCCTTTTCTTTTTGCACCATGGCAGAAGAGCTCGATTACCGATCTGTTGCCTATTGCCCTTGGGCAGTGTACTAGACGACCGCCTGCAGCATGTGGCTGATGCTTTAAGGACAGCAGTAGAGGCTACTGCACAGTCACGGCGTCACAACAGAGACAGACTGGAGAGGCAGGCCACTACAGGAACGATTAACGTGGGAAACACAGTAGTGATTAAAGCCCAAGAGCCACTATCGCTTACCAGCAAGTGGGACCCACAATGGACTGTGACGCAGTCAAGGGCAAGGTGCTATGGCTCAATCACCAGCAGTCAGGAAAGCAGAAAGTCCTGAATATAAACAAGGTGAAGTTGGTGGATCCCAACATATTCTGGGATGAAGTGAATCCAAGGCCCATCAGAAACCCCAGACAAGGTGCCAGGGCGGCCGGTCTTGTCAAGCAGTACTACCACCAGACAAGAAGGTGTCAGCTCCCACTCGTCACCCCAGGTCGCACAGGCCACCTGCTCCTAAGTCAGCCGTGAAACGTCAGCGTCTCTGCAGCCAAACCAGTGACGACAGCTCTGTAACGCCTGCTGGTGAGGCCAAAGACCAGAGCCATAAAGTACCACGCAAAGGAGCGCCCAGTCATCCACACAAGCCTGCAGGAACACAGAGATCAGCAGCCACTGCTCGCACAGCCCACGAAAGACAAGACGATTCAAAGTGCCTGCATCGGTTTGCCCCACGACGTCCGCATGCACCGGACCCGCCTGTCACCAGCAAACGTCACCGGCCCATGTTGTTTAGGGCTGCCAAGCACTCACACAGCCCAGATCTCCCAGTACCATCCGCAGAGCAACAGAAGAAGGCCAGGCTGGAAGCCATATCAGCATTGGCAGCATTTCTAAAAGCTGCAAGTGATCCGGATGAACCCCTACAACACCAAAGGCACGCCGCCAAGAAGTGAGGAACGCGCTTTGGTATCTGACACGAGGTGGAGACTGTCGAGTCTGCCCATGGACCCAGCTCACTAGGTGTACCGAGGGATTGTGAGTGGTCAGGCGTCATACTCCAGATTGTGCTGGTCGCAACCCTCCTTAACTTTTACTGCAGTGAATGTTAAATCTGCTTATTTCGCCTTTCCACTGTGCAGTCTCCTGGTGCTCTGGGCTCTGAGACCTAGCAGTGTTGCTTCTCCCCACCTTGTTGCCCAGGATTGGAGCCGCTCTACTGGATTTTACTATCCACTACTGGAATTCGCTCTACTGGAATTCGCTCTACTGGAATTCGCTCTACTGGAATTCGCTCTACTGGAATTCGCTTCGACTGGAATTCGCTTTACTGGAGGTTGCTATCCACTGCTGGAATTCGCTCTACTGGAATTCGTTTCGACTGGAATTTGCTCTACTGGATGTTACTATCCACTGCTGGAATTCGCTCTACTGGAATTCGCTCTACTGGATTTTACTATCCACTGCTGGAATTCGCTCTACTGGAATTCGCTTCTACTGGGTTTTACCATCCACTGCCGGAATTCGATGTCCACTGGAACGAATTATCTACTGGAAATGACCAGCTAGTGTCTCATGGAAATGACCAGCTATTGTCTCATGGAATTGACTATCTAATGTGTCACTAGACAACAGGCTGGCCTTGGGCGCTACCGCCTAGGCAGCCTTGAGACATCAAGCGATCAAACTTTAACATGCCATGCTCCCCAGCATACATCTTCAATGTGCCGGATACCTTGAACTTTACCTCAAGGGGAGACATGGTCAGGATGACGCATAGTCATGAGATCCCCACAAGCATAGAACTTCGTAGTGTAGAGACATTATAAAACCTCTGCTTCCTCACAGGTTTCACTGTTCCTTGCAGCATTGTTTTAGCCATGTATCATTGCACATTTATTCACGGTATTTTATATAATAATGTTACTTTCCAAGAAAGTACGCTTAACAGAGGTGACTCATCTTCAATGGCACCGATAAGCATTGGATGACATGCATTCTATAGGCTAAGCACGCTCCTTGCTGCTTACCATCAAGGAGCTACAATAGGGGGGGGGAGTGATGTAAAGTGCAGCCCTTGCGGCCACTTATAAAGTATGATGTCACCAATATTTATGACCAAGCAGTGTACTCTTCATTACACTTGCCTTAGGTTAATGTGTGTATGGTAGAATGGTGTGTCAGGGACATTGATTATGTACACTCCTCGTTACACTTGCCCTAGGCAAAGGAGGTACATACAGGTCGTTAGCGTTAGGTGACAGGTACAATAATTACTGTATACTCTTCATTACACTTGCCTTAAGCAAGGTTGTACAGGCATGTCAGATTGTATTATACTCTTCATTACACTTGCCTTAAGCAAGGTTGTACAGGCATGTCAGATTGTATTATACTCTTTATTACACTTGCCTTAAGCAAATACCTGTCAGATTGTATGGATGTATTAGGTACAAGTTATTTTATGTACACATCATTACACTTGCCCTCTGCTCATGTGTGACTTAAATGCAGTTTGTTGTGTGTTCTCATCATTTCATTGTGTTAGTCACTGCTCTGCTCACATGTGTCAGTATTTTCTTATTACTCATGTTTAGCTTTATACTTAGTAAGCCTGCTGCAAGGAAAATTGATTATATTATTAATATTGATTATATTATTAATATTGATTACATTATTAATTGATTGACTATATTATTAATTGATTGATTAAGTCATTAATTGATAATATTGATTACATTATTAATTGATTGACTATATTATTAATTGATTGATTAAGTCATTAATTGATTGATTGTTTATGTCCAATTGTCACTTGATAGATTGTATTATTCATTTTGTTTTTCATATTGATTTATTGTCAGTATTGTGTGAGTGCATTGCCCTGTTAGGATGCCTCACTGTTGAGTCCTAAATTGTGGGAGGAGCTAACTAACTTTCCCTCCAAAACTGCTGACCAAGCCAAAGTTGACACTCAGCACAATAGCCCGTTGTGACTTGAGCTATAAATAGCCTCAGCACAATGCAGAGCACTGCAGGGGGTCCACTTTTGCTCCATTGTATTAGCTGCCCTAAACCCTGGCAGAATTGGGAGAAAGATGCTGGTAGAAACCCTGTTTGGGGGAGGTCTCACCCCGCATAATGTGAATGATAATTGAGCAAATGGTCAGCAGCAGTGGCATTTGCTGTGCTGTGATTGGTTGATTATTCCCTCTCAGCCCCGCTGGGGGGAAACTTCATGAATTGTACTTTTAATACATAAGCCTATGCACCAATAAAAATATCAGTTTTTACCTAACCAGGAACCAGCACTGAGGAAGCAAACATACTGTCTTGCAGAGTTCTTTATTCTATGCCAACTTGGAACACTTACTGAATGCCTGGATGGAAAACTAACTGAAGGTTACATGACAGATCAACACAAGCCTTGGAACTTGTCCTTTTAAAACCTGAAGTTGCCACAGCAATTCAGAGGAGTCTGTCACATGCCTCTTGCCAGAGTCCAAGAGGATGAACCTTTACAACCTGATGAAAATATTAATGTAAATTTACAAGCGCCATCTTGGGAGTATATTTATCTGGTAGCCATTTTGATGTGGAAAGAGTTTTCAAGTCTCAGCAAAACAAATCTAAAATAGGCTGGTATTTTTATCTTTTTTATAGCATTGGCAGTGATCAGTCATTGCAGAAAACATGGACCAGTAACACTTTGGAGCAATGTTTTCTAAATGTAAGAACAGGCTTGATGTATGAAATGTAACAGCAACATGACTGAAATATGGAGAGAAATCTTTATTTAGTACAAATGCACATTCGAGCAGTATCTCAAAGGTATCAACTTCAACAAAATTGCAAATATTTCTCGTCATACTGAATAGGTAATAATTATTGTGGGTGAGCCTTCACATTGATGTTTCTCTTCATGCTGTGTCTTATTGTCAGTCAGACTCTGGATTAGGTCTACTGTTTCAGTCTGACGCCTTACTGGTTAAGATCCTTTGGTAATATCCACTGTGGCTCTTTTCAAGGAAAATTTATTGGGTGATAATTCAGATGGACATTCTATTGTTATAGAAGAGAGATTAGGTCAAAATAGTCAGACTCAATGCTAAATTAGCTTGTGCACTACTATTACTACTACTACTACTACTACTACTACTACTTGCTGTGACACAATTATGCCTTATTTTGGAAAAGGTAAGGGTGCCATATTATAAGTACTCAGCTAGCTAACATTCATAGTAGACCAGATATAGTTCTTCAACAAGCAACTTTATTTATGCTGGCATACTATAGAGGTTTCCAGTGTAAATCCCTCACATTAGCACAGTAGAAAATATGGTTAATAAAAGTAGCCAAACCAATGAAGCATTTCAAAATGATATGTGACCAATGCTTCTCAGCCGGACTACCATAGCTTCAATTATTATTATAAGCTTGGCCCTCTTACCCATTGGTGACAGATTGTTTCAGATTCCATTAGTTCTTCTGCTGTAACAATCCTCCTGGAGCAGGAATCAAACTCTGATCCCTGGGACTAAAAACCATTGTACAAAAAAGTCACACTCTGGTGCGAGGGCAAAACTCTGCCACTACACTACACTGTAAAGATGGTCCACCATACACAATACTGGTATGACTTAAGCTCCAGAAAATCAATCAATGTGCTTACAGCAGCAGTCAACCATGTAAGACTACTAAGTGTTGCAGCTGTACCAAAAACTTTGTTCTCTCCATGCACCAGTGATGGATCCCAACACTGCAGAATGCCTTGAAACTGATCATACAAACTTTAACACATAAGCATAAGTTTCAAGTATTTCATTAGTATATTAAGTTAGTGTAGGTGTAAGTTATGTTGATGGAGAACAGAACCTCACTTCCACATGTAATCTCATTTCACATACTTAACATTAATCAGTGTTATGTAAATGTAAGGTCTGTCAGATGAGAGCTGAATTTTAATTTGCTTATTAATGCTTTTAGAAAATGGTTAAATTTTTTTATGCAATGTACAATACAATAAATCTTATTATCCATATTGGGGAGTTTGATAGTAGAGTACTTTAATATATGACAAATATTGTGGTCTGTACAAATGTGTGTCACCACTGAGCAGTACCAGATACTTTCTGTGATGTTTCTAGATAACTGGTTTGAATCATGTTCATGTCAGCATATTCTTGATTTTATTTCTTGAAACATCTTAAAAGGGTTGGCCTATCCCACATGGATCTGTTTAGTTATTACAGAAGAGTTATTCAGTCGGTGATTAAATATGCACCTGTGTGGTAAACTTCCACAACTGTATGTCAAATATCAAAACTGTCCAACATACAAAAGAGAGCATTGCGTATAATTGCACCTGACCGAGGCCACACTGCAGCAAAGGAAACGCTCCAAATTGAACCAATACGTGGCCGCCTTAACGGTATATGCAAACAAATGTTCCAAAAGATCATTAGATCTGAACATCCTATGAACAGTCTACTGCCAAAAAGATAATTTTGCCAATATGAACGACGGAAACAGGCAATCTAATCCCCAAAGTGAAAACCTAGTGCTTCAAACTCTCTTTCGTGCCATATGCCCTATGCAATTACCAGTGATTCTGTTGTGCCATTTGTGAGTACAATATTGATTCCATCACACTAAAGCCTCTTTAAATACATTTCATGACCTCACAAACATAGTAGGGGAAAGTGAGAACTGGGCCACCCTCCCTACAGCTAAAAGTAAAATTGATATTACCCTGAAATAGGGTCACATTACTTCTAGGTGATCATAAGTGCATGTCTAAAAGTAAGAAACCATTTGAAATATTTATTTTTCTGATAAAGTGAAATTTTTGTTTTCGGTGTCAGTGAGTAGAATGTTCACTATGTATACAATTGTTTATTGACAAAAACTGATAGTGTATAGATTAGAAATAAACGTACTTTTATAATCAGCCCATAATCAGAGTACAGTCATTTAACTGACATGTTGTTCTTGCCATGTAGAAAATATGGTTGCCATTTCTTTCAAGCAAAAGCTTTGGGGAGAACTTGGCCACCTCAGGTGGGGAGAACTGGGCCCCTGTCCTATGCCTCCCTCTTCTGCTATAAATTACAGTCAACATTTTTGATAAGGAAATTATAAACCACCTGGCATTAGAAATTTTTCTAAAACACTAGCTAAATGAAAGGAAAACCATAATCCAGTATGTCACATCATAGTTGACTTATGGCTTACAATACAAGTTGGTTTACCCCATGCTTGCACTTTCACATTAAATCATTTGTCAAATTTACGGTTGTATTGCAGCAAAATTTTTGGTGGTTACATAAAAATTACAGAATTATGCTAAGATGACGTTCAAACATTAAATTACCAAATTTTAAGCACTGGTATATGAAGTTTTAACTTGAAATTAATGCAATTTTTAAAAAAAAATGTTGGGCATTTTAAAACTAGATTTTCACTGGTTATAATTGTTTCAGTTTTTTAGTTTGTTATTAACTGACAGGAGTGGCCCAGTACTCCTGCCCTCATGACCCAGTTCTCCTTATCTCCTTACCGGAAGGAGAACTGGGTCACTTTTTTCTGAAATATAATTTACTCTTTATAAAAGGAATAGTTGAGAATTCTTTCCAAAAGGCACCTTAAATTATTCGAGGAATGCATTAAGTATAATTTAGATTGAAAAATAGTGACTTTGCTTTATTATTTGAATCGGAAAAAATCAAAGTGTGATAAACGGCCCAGTTCTCCTTACTTTCCCCTGAATGACCTCTAACTTGTTATTAACTATAAGTGGAACAAAACGCCCAAGTTGGCACAAATTCACCAGCCATGAAATGTTAGGGAGGACCCCACAGATCATGAATCAAGAGAAAGAAATACATTGTCAGAGATTTGGGTTGGGTAAAAATTCAGTTCTTCACTGCTGAACTATGTGCTTGTGAGTCGAATATGACTTTTTTTGCAGAAATTTAAAACTCTGAAAAAAGCCACTGAATGTTACCGATAACTTCATTTGCTTAAGAACTTTCACACCCCTGGTCAGATTGGCTGATAAACAATGTATGCATTATAGCGACATCTACTGGACTGTCTTGCTTGACTATGTATCCAAATAGTTTAAGACCATGAACAACGCTCTATAATCATCAATGATACACGTATTAATCAAAACTTATAATCTTTAATAATTTGTCTCTGTGTATTATTTCACATTTATTAATTTTGTGGAGTAAACACGTACAAATAAACCCTTCAATAGCATTGA
The DNA here is from genome assembly GCA_932294295.1 of Alitta virens. Taxonomy (NCBI): domain Eukaryota; kingdom Metazoa; phylum Annelida; class Polychaeta; order Phyllodocida; family Nereididae; genus Alitta; species Alitta virens. Next base: position 20,281,184 of record OW028582.1, read on the forward strand.
CTACAGATACAGAAACAGAAGACTTCTATTTGGAAAGATATACAGTGCAACTCTCTAAATATTCCTAGGTGCAACTATGAATTATATTTAAACTTTGAGACCCCATGGAGACCCACATTAAGGCAAGCATTTGGGCCACTAAACAGTATCTTAATTTTGTGACGCATGTATATGTACATAACAAGTTTTTAACTACGCATGTCGAGTGGTATGTGGAACTTGTGCAAGTTACAATAAGAGGGCATACTCGACTGCTGCAATAATCAAATATCTATCTATCTATCTATCTATCTATCTGTCTATATATATATATGTATCTATCTATCTATCTATGAATCTATCTATCTAGCCATCTAGCTTTCTATCTATCGATATATGTATCTATCTATATATCTGATGTAAAGCACAAAGAACATTCAGCTTTAGCTAGCCAGAGCTGGAAGCACCTACCTGAAGCTACAACAAGCCTAGTCTGACAAACTGCCTCACAACGAGAGCCAATGGCAAAACAGTGACACAGAACATAAAAGATAAAGCAAACATAAATGACAAAAATTGTTGACATCAGGTATGTTTCTAATGTTATATACACCGGGAACACCCTGATTCCGATTTACTGAAACTATACAGCTTAATATCATATTGGTTTTAGAAAAAAACAGCAACTGAATTAATTAACTGTCAACCAGCATTATCAAGAGAGAAAAAGATCCCAGCTCATCTATTTATATGTGGTCCCATAAAATACACCTTAACACTTTTTGTTAATTATTTTTCAGACTATTCTGAGCTGGACTAGATACTACCTTTTTGATCTAGCCCAATCAGCCTTCTTGAAACTATAACAGTTACTATTAAGTACACCATTTGACTGCATAGCATAAATGTAAGTGATGATAGCTACAAGTTGTCACACATTTATAAGTTTAAATAGCCAATTTACTGGTAAGGCCTTTTCTTTTACAATAGGGCAGGATAAAAAAACTTGAAAAACTAAATGAAAGGGCAATAAGACTCATCTGCAATGACTACGATAGCCCCTATGATGACCTACTGTTAAAGACAGGTAAAAGAATGTTATATGTTTACACATTAAATTATTCTAGCTAAATTTGTTTACAATGTGCTTTATGATATGGCACCTCCAGTGGAAAATCCCTTCTTTACTAGACAAGTCACTCCATATGATATGAGGGATAACTTCAAATTAATCAAACCAGTATACAATACAGTCCAATTTGGCATGCGTTCAATTGCTTATCAAGGTCCTCTGGTGTGGTATGCTTTACCTATCAATATAAAGAACTCATCTATTCATTTGTAAATATTTCACCTTGTTTTTTGTCACAATTTTCTGTGGGCGAAAAGCTTTTATAGCTTATGTTTTATTGTTATATGTATCACCACCCGACTTTAAATAAAATTTTATTTTTTCTTAACTTATCTTATCAGCATTTCAGTTATGCTAGCTATTAGGTTCTCCAGCTAAATATTTTTTCAATGAATTTTCACTTGCACTGAAACCTTTTTAATTGCACCTTTTAGCTTGATTCCTTTGTATATATATGGTATATTTTGTATGTTCCTAAATGGTAAAGAACACAACGAGTGACAGATTGTTATTCTCCAAGAAAACTCGAAAATATTTGTATAAAGTTTCAATCCTGCAAAGTAGAATTCATTTTATCATTATTATCATCATTATAACATACTTAAAGGCCTTTCTGTGTCCATGTTTATATTGTGACTGTTCTGCAATACTGACACAATGTTATAGTCAAAAAAAATAAAATGCTGTGTAGATATTGTAATATTTCTGAAAGGTATTATCTCAAATATTGGTTTGCACTGTTTTTCAGTCCATGTTATCACCTGGTGACAAAGTGTGCCACGATATTAATTGTCGTCGAAGTACTCTGGCTATCATTTCTGGCTCTAGAAATTCCCAAATTTATGAAATATATACATATAAAACAGAATTATTTATGTTTAATGTAATAAAAAGAAATAGTCCTGAATCATTCATTACAATGTTTGTAAATATAGGTTCATATGTGTATAATACTAGACAAAGAGGTGACTATATTCTTCCAGTTCTTGGACTAGTTTGGCTCAAAACAGTATTGAGGTTCATACATGTAGGTTCTAAAATATGGGAGAGGTTTTCAAAAGAGATAAATGACAAATGTAGTCTTGAAGTTCATAGTTTTAAGTACAAGATCAAGAGTATGTTAATGGAAAAGAAATATGTTTGTGTACTAACACTGTATATATATTATAAATATTGTCCAATTTTGTTCCTTTTTGTTTGTGTTCTTTTTCTTGCCAATTTCCTTCACAAACATTTTTAAATTTTCTTTTCTTTGTATATTAAGGTTTTTTACCATGTTTAACCACCAGTTGTGTTTTAATAATTTAAAGAGTATGTATTTCCTAATAGATGTATATTCCACTTGGCCTATTTTTCTATTTTTGGCATAAAATACACTATTGTTAACCTAAATGCATGGTTTTTAGGATGTAAGTCAAATGTGGCAATCTGTGTTTTTTTGCAGGGAAAATGTATATATAGAGTCATTATGTCAGAACAGATTAAGATATACTTATGAGAGTGTGTATTACAAGAAGAAGAATAATGTGGAAAGTCATGCCAATGAGCACAGTACTCAATTTGTAGAATTACTTTCAAATTTTTCAATTATACATCTACCTGCATAAATAAATGGCGGTGAGTCAACCAGAGTCGTGGTGAGTTGACCAACCTTTTCAGAAAAGTGGCAGTGACTTAACCACAGGCAGTTGCCAAACTGCAGGCCACAGTCAGTACAGAAGAGAGAAGGCTGTGGACTCTGTCATATTGCTCATGATGCAATAGTGAATTGAGCAGTAGGCTAATGAACACTCGAAATCGTTGGGCCAATGAAACGGCCAATAAACCGCCAATGACGGCATGGCAGTGCAATGACGACTGTCACTTTATTTGAAGTGAGAGCGGATTTCGCAACTCCAATGCCCTCCTTTCTGGTAACAACACTCGCATATTACTGCTTGGCGCATGCGATTTGACCACTTTTTTAGCAATTAGTTGGAATTTTGACGAGTCGCCTTGTTACCCCTGCATATGTACCGCCTTTTCTCCACAACAAATAACTTATTCTTTTTGCCTATACTTCTTGTGGATTTATTAGCAGCCCAATGCTATGATGTTCATTGTACACATAGAAGATTGGCAACAAACATTGTAGAAAGAGAGAGACAGAAAGAAAAATTACTTTATTCACCGTTCATCGAACATACACCCAACATAGATCAAACATAAGCCAAGCATATCCCAACATACAATGTACACCCAAAAATGTCTTTCCAAAATAAAACCTTCGAAGACAATATAGACAACAAACTGTGAATTGATTAAATGTGTTTACGGCTTATGAAACCATGGAAATATCACACAGTAGGTGGTGAAGGGAATAAGTTACCATTGCTTTTCTTAGAATTCCAGAATGTGGGGCATCACATGACATAATTTTGGGCTGATTTCAGTTCCATTTTAAGCAACTTTCAACCAAACAAAGACAGTAAAAAGTTTTGGCTTATACTGCTAATAGAATTTACAAACGTATGTTTGCATGATGGTGATAGAAGTTAATTTTATCAGGTAAAGTGACTGCATTAAAATCTCAGTTAAGTTGCCCACCAAGTCACTCCTAAGAAGATTAAAATACTTCATTTATTTAATCAAAAACCATGTAATACCACTAGCCGGTAATGTAACTTTAACATTTACCTCAAAATATCTATCAAGTTGGTAGGTAACATAATATCTGTCTTTTTCACCAATATGGGCTTGGTCTGTTAATCCAGAATAGTACAGAGGCAAGGTTAAATTTGTACTGATGGCCTTATCAGTGGGATTAAACACCATTGCAAGGGCTTTATAATCTTTTAAATATGGATTAACATGCAGTATGCAGTCAATTCCTTGCATATCAGGTCTTCTCACATGTATAACATCACTGATTAGGATGTTTCTATAAAGTTTGTAAAATGCCACCCAGTTGGCAACCATTTCTTTGGTGACATCGTTGTCATAGAGACGGTAACCACGGTAACAAGCAGCTACTCCTGACCCAAGATATTGTGTCATGGCCCATTCGTAAGCATGCTGAAATGAAATAAAGTTATTACACAAACTATTCAAGTTTAGAGTAACGTATCATTATCTGATCCATTATTTGGATATCATATTATTTAATAGTTAATGTTAAAGAAAAATAACAGATATAAAATAGCAATTGTGTTGCCTAATGGTTGGAAATCCACCAATTCCACATTGCCTAGCTCCACTGAAGGTCCTGGGTTCAATCCCCCGTCTGGGCACTCTTCATGAGCTAGATCCCAGCTGAATGTCAATGGAACAAGTCGCAAGATGGCAAGTAAAAAAAAAAAAACACTATGGGATAAATGTGTAAGATGGTGAGCACAACAAGTCTTATCATTTCATCATTACATCAGCCTCTGGCAGCTGGTCATATAAGCTGACTAAGCTTCAGACCCAGTAGTCCTGAGACAAAATAGTGTTAAAACGATTGTGACGATCATTATCTCAAATTAATTTATATGAAAAATTGTAATATTCTGTATTCATACATGTTTCTTCCAAATTAATGATCAATCAATCTCAAATAAGGAATTATCTGAACACTGGAGTCAAATTGTTTGATGTGTTTCACAAAATGAGGGCATTATTGTGTTTGGTACATGCACTTTTCACCTTGTAATTTTCTTCAAGAAATGAATGAGAGGAAGTGATCGTTATAGATAACAAACGCTTATGGAATAGGGCAAAGTAAGGAGAACTGGGCGTTCTACCACATTTTTCCCCGATTCAAGTAATAAAGGAGAAATGGGTCATGGGGGCACTAGAACTGGGCCCCTCCTGTCAGTCAATAACAAACTGAAAGACTGAAACATTTATTAATATTTTCATAAAGAATTATCAGCTGTAATACAACAGTAAATCACTGTCATACAGACATTGACAAATGATTTAATGTAGGGGAAATACGCCTGCCAATTTTATGTTTGAATAATTTAAATTCTAAAAGTGCAAGCATGGGCTGAACCAACTTGCATTGTAAGCCATATTATTAAGTCAAACTTAGCAAAAGGGCTATTAATATCAGTCTTTCTAATTTTGGGTAAATGCTTAATACTAATACGGGTTATATGGTTATATACTGTGGCGCATTGAAATCCCCTATTACTAACATTAATCTTGTCCATCAGATTATTGTCTTTTCATTATTCTGTTTTAGTTGCTTTTACATTTCCTTTTGAGTATTTATTCTCCGTATATCTATCCCTTACAAGGTGAAAGGATATATTGACTATATTAGATCTACCTACATGTCAGAAAATTTGTTAAATTTGATTGATTATGAAAATGTCTTGATTTCTGAATGTAATTACTTAAATGTTGATGATGATATATCATATGTTACAAATAATGCTCTTGTAGTAGCCAATCTCAACATCCATAGTCTTCCTGGTAAATATGATGATCTGTTAGAATTGATGAATGTACTCAATGAAAAGAATTTGCTTCCAGACATATTGTTGCTATGTGAAACATTCTTGTCTGAAAAGAATTTTACAAAATTTGCTTTTGATAGATATGATTTGATAAGATCACATATCAAGTATGTGGAAAGACAAGATTAAAGTTATTTGAAGAAGGAAAATTTGAGTTAATTTTCATGGAGATACCTCAAAAGGGTAGAAATAATATTGTAGTAGGTGAAGTGTATAGAGTTCCTGGAACTAGTAAAAATGAGTTTCTAGAGAAATATGAAAGTATAGAAAGTAGAATAAAATCGGAGCACAAAGGGGTAATCATTGGAACAGATCAAAACTTAGACTACCTAAAAATAAACTTGCATGCTAATACTATGAAGTTTTTTTTTTAATGAAATTAGATAATAATATTATCCCAAAAATTTACAAACCTATTAGAGTAACTCATAGCAGTGCAATGCTGATAAATAACATTTACTTAGATGCTGAATTATATCGGAATATTAAGACATTCATAGTTAAAACTGATATATAAGATCACTATATGTGTCTAACCCTTATTCAAGATAATCTCTTAGAAGTTAGCGTTAATCAATGTTTTACTTTATGCAAAATTACCGATTCTGCTTTGAGAATCATGAATGCTAGCTTGAGAATTAGAAACTGGAATGAACTCGAGAACATGACAGTACATGAAAGTAGTGAAAGGTTGATTACAGAAATACAAACAGTAATGGACTACTATGCTCCAGAACGCACAATCAATTTCAATCCTGCATGATATAAATCTTATGAGCCTTGGTTAACTAAGGGATTAAAAAAATCTTCTCGAAAATGTTACTTGATGTATTAGAATGTAGCTAGAAAACCGAGAGATAGTCTTGAGTTTCAAAATTATAAGCAATATCGTAATATGTTTAATAAGTGAGAAGGAAGTCCAAATTTATCTACTACAACGATCAAATACAGGAAAACAGGCAAAACTAAAAAAATCTCTGGAACATCTTGTACAAATTAACTGGGAGAATGACAAATAAGAATGATATATCTGATGAAAAAATAGTAAATGGAGTGAAAGAAAACAATGCACGTACTATCAGCAATGCATTTGCAAAGCATTATAGTGAGGTTGGGAAATTACTAGCTGCCAAGATAGAAGAAAAAGGAAAAGTTAAAAATCCCATGCAAAACATGTTTAATAGAGTAGAACGTAATTGCTTTCTTTTTCCAATTACAATTCAAGAAATTGAGAAACTTGTAAGATGTTTGAGGGCAAAAGTTGTGGTTATGATGAAATATCAAATAGAATATTGAAGAAGATATGTCCTGGAATTATAGAGGCATTGTTGATTATAGTTAATAAATCAATTCAGGAGGGTGAATTCCCAAATAATATGAAATTAGCAATGGTCAAACCCCTTTATAAAGGTAAAAGTAAGTTTGAAATGAATAATTATCGTTTCACTTCCTCCTGTTATAGCTAAAATTTTAGAAAAAATTGTAAATGCAAGAATGGTTAAGTTTTTTAGAAAACATAAAATACAGTCTGAGGGCCAATATGGCTTCCGGCACTGCCGAAGTACATCTGATGCCATATTGTATTTTGCTGGAAACATCTTAGAAAGTTTTAACAAAGGACATATTAATCATGGAACACTCTTTAGAAAATTAGAATTTTATGGCATAAGGGGTAATGTCCTTTCATGGTTTAAGAGTTATTTTTTAAACAGACATATCAAAGTTAAATATAAACGAGTTCTTTCAGGTTGTCATATGGTACCCCACAGGGATCAGTATTAGGACCTCTCATGTATGTTATTTTAGCTAGTGATTTAAGTGTGACATTTGTGGACGATACAACTGTATTTGCATCAGGGAATAATTTAAAGTTCTAATACCAAAAAGTTAATGCTGACTTAAAAATTTAAGTGACTGGTTTGATAGCAATTCTCGGACACTTAATGTAGATAAATCAAAATATATCGTATTTAAGCCAAAAAGAAAAGAAATTAGATATAATGGAACAATAAAACTAGGCGAAAAAGCAATAGGGAGAGTAGAATATATTAGATTTTTAGGAATAACCATAGATGAATCCCTAGAATGGAACTTGCAAGTTTAACATGTGTTGACTAAAATGATAGCTGTAAATTACAGCCTGAGTATGATAAAAAATATGCTTCCATAAAAGATGAAATTACTGATATATTTTACATATATCCAGAGTCATGTTAGTTACGCTTTAAGTGTGTGGGGACCTATGCTGAAAGTCATAGATTTGAAAAATATTTAAAAAAAAAACAGCAGAACAAGTCTATAAGGTTAATCTTCAATGTTGGTCCAAGAAGCAGATTGTCACAGTTTTACAAGAAGGGAAATTTATTAGTAATGGAGGATCTAATAAGGTTGGCTTTATTAAAGATTTCTTTTAGATACATGAATGGGACATTACCAATGCGAATAACTAATTTGTTTAATATAAGTGATCATGATTATTATACCTGAAACAGAAACAATTTGAGGCCAACCCAACATACCATAGAAAAATATAATAAAAGTTATTTAGGACAAGCTCCGCACTTATGGTTGCATTTATTAGATAGGTTAAAACAGAAAAATCGTGTATCATCATTTGCTGAAGCTTTTATACAATTTAAAACAGAGAATTATTAAACGGTCATGTAGATTTATATATTATTAAATAGTTAGGTTATATGTAACTTTATTTACTGTTTATATTATATCATAATATTATTTTGTATTTGGGAGCAACTTAATATAGTTTTTTTAAACTCTGTTGTTTTCCTTTCTTGACACTGAATGTATTAAAATTATTATGTATATGCATAACTCTATTGAATGTATCAGTGTAAAATTGTATGAATCATGTGTCAAGAAAAAAAATAAAACTTAAAAAAAAAAAATAAACTATGATGTGACATAGATTATGGTTTTACTTTCATTTCCTAAGTGTAAGCTAGTGATTTATTAAAAAATGTTTGCTGTGTTTTATAACAGAGGAAGGCTCAGGACAGGGGTCCAGTTCTCCCCACCTGTGGTGGCCAAGTTCTCTCCAAAGCTGTTGCTTGCAGGAAATGGCAACCATATTTTTCCACATGGCAAGAACAACATGTCAGTTACATGATTGTACTCTGATTATGTGCTGATTATATCAATATGTGTTTCTAATATATCTACTACCAATCATACTGAATGATGAGAGGATGTGTTGTCATTCAATTTGCAGCTGATTAAATGCATGATATCACTGTTATTGATAAGAATATGCATCTGACATTATTGACCATACCTGGAATGGATTTTATAACCCATAAAACTTAGGTCTAGACCAAAGATATGTGCTTCTATTACAACTAGAAGGGGAGATACTTGTAACTATAGCCAGGCATGACATTTACATGAATGTTATGAATTATATTTCTGTTACTGCAAGATGAAAGTGTCTGAGACCGAATGCTATGTCAGAAATGGATTCTTTGACCCCGAAAACTATGGTATACATGTAGACCCAAAAATGTTGTTTCTAGGTTAGTTCAGAGAAACAATATTGGCAATTTTTACTTTTGGCAGCCATATTGGACGGCATCTTGAATTTCGTAAATTACTCAAGGGTGCCACGTGGGCACCCAGCAGATTCTTAATCTACAAATTCTTAGCTTTCAAATGGCACCAAGATCAGAACTAAAGACAACATTTAAACATGTTGAAGAAACCCCTAAAAATTTGGATTTGGCTGCCGGATTATCAGGGCCGGCAGATGCCAAGGCAATGAGGCAAATGATGAAGCAACCTTCCAACATGGGCTAGATTTAAATCCTAGACCCAGCAGTTGGCAGCCCAGTGTGCTACACTACTGACCTAAGTCCCTCTTTTCTCACAATTTCATACAAGTCACAAGTAAATTTTCAAAATCTACATTATTTTAATGAAACAAGTATATCAACATAATACACCACTTCCATGTGAATTTTACTACCAATCATACTAGTAGAAAAAAAGTCTTGATTTACTGCTAAGATGAGAACAATTATCCACCACATTTCTACCAGGATATTTCCACCATTTCCTCAAAACCTACACCAAATCTGCATGCGGAATCCATGATTGTGGCATGCCCGCTGTGTAACCTTATATGACTTGTTGTGACAGGTTGCTTGGACCTACTGCAGCCAGTATTATTTGCCAGGTAATAATACATAATCAAGTTATGATAGTACACACAGGGTTTAGGCCAAGCTCTGAAGACCCCTGTGTGTTAGTGTGGGTCCCCGGGGCTAGTTTTGGATTGAGCCAGGTGTCTCCAGCTAGTTAAGGTAATGTTCACCTTGCTCTAGCCTCAGGCTAAAGTTTAACATTCTGTATGAGCAGTATATACTTGCCCTGTTTGTAGAGAGCGGTTCAAAAGTAGCATTTGCTCCTCCTCCATGGTATTGCACCAGGGGTAAAAACATCCAGCCAATTGTAGGGATGTAATGATAAAGGTCATCAAACATGCCCTGTCTACTGACACTCAAGTCTTGCCATCTTGGGAGAGAGTATTGCTCTTCATTGTAACCCATTCCTGAAATGAAGTTTTATAACAATGACAGAAACATCTATTATAAAATATATTTTGAAATCCCAGGGTTAACCCGATGTTTCTTCTTCAGCATCGGCCCATGTAGATTTACTTTCTGTCATTTCCTAGGCCTTTGCCAGTAATGCATCTTATGTGGTCTCACCATAACATTCTAAATCTAGTACAACAGACCTGCAATGCAATTCAATTCAATTTATTTATGCTTTCTGCAGTGTATTCTTACATACAAGTACAAAAATAATCAATAAGCAATTATGATTTTCTTATGATCATTCATGGATACTGGTCACCCATATATGAGTCAGTAATGCTCTTCAATAAAACAGATCAAAGAGAAGATAGCAACTGTCTTTAAGTAGTAAGGTAATGATTTTAAACATATGCCAAATTATGTATTTCATGTTGGGAAATGACAACTTTTATTTATCTTTTTCTGTAATTAGATTTCTGTGCTCTCTGTAATAACCTGGCTCTGGTTGCTAATAATGCATCAAGCAGGAGGTTTAGCCGCATTAAATGTTTTGACAGGCTGTAGAATTTACAGTGAAAACCTAGGGATTCATAGTTGCATGGGACACTAATGCTTCCCCAACTAAAGGGGGGTTCTCACATAGCCAGATTTCCCGGAGAACCCGTATTGCTCTCATAGAAAGATGTAATATTGCGTAGAATTGTGCATCTGTTCTGCAACCATGGTTATTGGGAAGTTGTCGGAGAAGAAGGTAAACACGCTTACTCGTTTCCTCGCAGCCGTCCCCAAACCGAGAACAACTGCCAAAATTGATGGATGTCAAGAATGTCAAGAATGTGGGTGAGATACGTGTGCGACGATTTAACCGTCTGCTTCTACGTGTGCACTCACATGTACCACTTGCCTTTGGGGAAGAGTTATTTGAGTCTGAAGAATCCAGTGTTCCTGCAGCTCCTTCAAGTCCTGCCAGTTGTACTTATTACGCTCCTACCAAGTCTCCTGCCAGGTCTCTTGCCAAGTATCCTGCCAGGTCTTCTGCCAATTCTTCTGCCAGGTCCACTGCCGCCGCGTCTTCTGCTGCGTCTTCTGCTGCGTCTTCAGCCGCGTCTTTGATGTAGAGAAGGAGAAGAAATACATCCAAGTAGAAGATGATGATAGTGATGATAGTGATGCCAGTGAATTTCCTGCCACCCAGGCCTCCTCCACCACTGCTCCTGCTGCATCTCAGAGAAGCCAAGAAGAAAGACTGACAAGCTTTTTCTACCTCTCAATGATGAGCAACACATCACAGACTGGTACCGGGAGAATGACATATTCTATGACAGGACCAACCGTGACTACAAGGATCATCAGAGGATGATGAGGCTCATCGAGGACAAGGCACAGACCCTCAGTGTCCCCTGTACTGGGCTACAGTTGAAGACCTGGCTTGAGTGTATCAGAACCAGTGCTGGGAAGCTCATCAAGCAGGGCCCTTCCTGTACAGCAACACATCTCCAGGGTGCCATCTCATCAAGCTGTCACCCTAAAGAAGAAGATTGTGAAGAGCAACAAGCAACTGCCCAACTTTGATGACAGCTCCAGTGCAGGGCAGCCAGATTCTGAGCCTGCAGAACTGGACAAATTTGAAGAAGTTGACGTTGAGCGTACGATGACGGCGAAGCCCAGCTGATGTCGTTCTTCCTGCAGCTGAAGACACAAGTCAGGAGGAACAAGCAGCAGCATCAACAGCAGCAGCAGCAACAGCAGTTGATTATTCAGCAGCAGCAGCTCCATCAGCAGCAGCATCAGGCCCAGATGTTTCAGCCGACGTTCAGCCAGTTCCAGCAGGCTACTCCTGAGAAACAATGGACTACCTTGCAGACAATGTCAGCACATCTGTCCTTCAGCTTCTTTACAGCCTGCAGGAGCTTCTTCAGCTGCCACGTTCCAGCCTGCAGGTACCCTACCAGTCTCCTGGACCTGGACCTTCATCTTCATTGGGTGTCTCTCCTGCTGTACCTTCTCCAGTGGTGGCTGGTTCATCTTCCTTGAACCCTCCTTCAGTGGGATCCTTGCTGTCTGCCAGTGACAACGTTCCTGCCAGTTCGACTCCACTCAACATGAGCCAGCTGATGAACGCGTCCTTCCTTAATAAGACTCAGATGTCTCCGAAGAAGTAAAGACCTTATCCCGTTCCTGTTCCTCTTCCTGTTCCAATAGATGTTCCAGTAGAAAAAACAAAAAAACTCCAAGACCACCAAATCCTCCCAAAAGAGCAAACCATGTACACATCTTTGTGTTAAGAAAAAGAAGTTCCTTACCACCAATTAACTCCGTCATTCCTAAATGTTCTTGTCTCTTAAATCACTGTCAAATATAGTTTTTGTTAGCCCCTTTTATAAAACTCCACAATTAAGAATTTTATTTAAAAGAGACTTTACAAGGAGTAATTTTCTCGTGGGATAAACACAAAATTTAGGTGAAATAAATGATGAAAAGTAGAATGTTTTCAGACCAAAAAAATATTTTACTTCAGGGACAAGAACATTTCAGATAGACAGAGTTGGGTTTTGGAATGAAATGAAAAAAAATTTTAAAATTATTATTTCAGGGGCCACAAAGTTGAAAGTGTTTAGACTGTATTGGCATAAAAATTTACCAAAAACAAAAAAATAATGGGTGACTAGATTTTTGTGGTCAAGTATGTTCTGGGTTGTCGGATATCTGATTCTCACGAGGTTGTTGAGGCAGCAGCATGGAAGGACTAAAGATTCCACCGTCTTGGTTTTCTGGGGCATAGTGGTTAGCAGACACCTAAACCTTGATGCCAGGACACCATAGGCATTCTCCACAATTCTTCTGGCTCTGAAGAGTCTGTAATTGTAGATCCTCTGCTGTTTGGTCATGTTGAGCAGAGGCAGTGGTTTCATCAGTCAGGTTCTCAAAGGGAAGGCATCATCCCAAACGATGAAGTATGGTACAGGTCTGTCACCACCAGCAATAGGTTCAGGTGGAGGTAATCCAATGGTCCCATCTTCTAGAGCTTCCCTCAGGGCTGCAGCAGCAAAAATTCATCCATCACATCCAGAACCATTTGCTCCAAAATCCTCATAGATGAACTTCTAGTCTGCATCCACAAGAGCCATGAGGACAATGGAATGGAAGCCCTTGTAGTTATACTAGAGTGAACCTCCTTTGGAAGGACCCATCTATGGCACCAATACAATGGTTGCCTCAAACAAACTTCTCTACACTCTTTTGGTGTTGTTGGACAGACTCGGCTATCACAATGGCTTCACACACTTCAGGAATGATGTTGCTGATGGTGTTGTGGGCCACTTTGAAGCCATACATCAATGGCTTGTAGCTGTTGCCAGTTGCCAAATACCCTCCAAAGCTTTCATCCAGAAGGTGTCTTGCTTGGTAATTTTGGGCCCAACTTTGGCAAGCAGCTCTTGTAGTGGGTTGCATCATCCTTTAATAATTCATTTATTGAGCGTTCGAATTGGCCCATCTGAGGTCTTCGCAATAGCCATGGCCTCACCCAAAATCTATCCAATTTTACAATGGCTGTTGGTTGGTATACTGCATGTGCCATGGTCCTTTCTCTGTGGTAACAAGGAGCAGAATGAAGTCTACAGACAAGCAGCCACTTATATATTCACATCTGGCCCTCCATCGTGACAGCCGGCCTTCAAACGTAGTTCACCTAGTTCACTTGCCGGGTCGTTCCTTGTAACCTTCACAGTCGTGATGGAAATGTACTTGATACGCCCCTCACATGTACAAGCCTGCGGGTCATACGTAGATGCCATGGGGTCTCCCGTCGTAAATGTGATTTACCCGTGGCTCACTCGGCATGAGACCGGACATCATCCGTCAGGTTTGGTACATATCTTACATGTGATTCACCGTGTGACAGTGATTCACACCTCGCTGCCACCAACTCACCCGCCGTCTTAAGCTCCGCCCCTTTTTGCTTCCAACAACCATGTTGAAGTCATCAAAATGAGGTATTACATAATTCTACAAGAGCAATACCGTTTCACAAGAAAAACCGGCTGTGTGAGAACCCCCCACCCCCCCCCCCCCCTAAGATTAGTGCTGAGACATAAATTAAATTGACTCCACTTATGTCATATATTTACCTGTCTTGCTTCCCCCATAGAAGAAATACTGATCAGGCTGATTGATGTAGACCTGTTGGGAGGGATATGAGAAAGTAACAATGATTATTTCATTTATAACATAGACAAACTTCAAAGTAAATGAGTACATAATAACAAGATAAGGAAAATATAGCAGAACCATATTTGTATGCATACATTCATGGAATATACTATCTGCTGACCAAACGTATTACATGACCTCGGTTGAGGGCATTTTCTGATAGCAGTCTATCAACTCACCTTTACCTTTGGGGTTTTTTTTGTAATATTGAAAACAAAATCACAATGCAAAGAAAGAGAAGAAAAGTAATGTTGTATTTTAAACTTCCAGTTTGACCAGTTTGCCAAGTCCCATGGGAGATAATATTTTCCATTCTTTCTAATTGCCCTCAGACATATATGATATACTCAATATAATTAGTAAGTTGTTTTTTTAATCTTTAGGGAAATACACCAAATCACACTAACCTGTCTTTCTCTTAACTTCTTGAAGAACTTGCCCTGATAGTAAACATTCCAGTAAATATTGTCTTGTAATCCAGTGTGGTAGGAATGGTTATGAGATGCACATTCAAATGAACCATATGGACCATCTGTTTCCATCATTGATAGGCCAGTGGCATCCATAAAATGTGTGATCTTCTCCAACAGATAGTCGTACCTTTGATTTGTAGAAATAGAGAAACAACACATTTATATCGTTGATGTGAAGCATCACGAAGAATAAGCTATGTGTCTGTGAATTACTAAATTAATTCAATGACTGACAAAACATACTAATGATATCAAATCTGGGTGCAATGAATGCATAAATGGGATGATTATTTCTGTTAGTTGGAATAAAAACTGTCACTGAACTCTAGTTGAGTCACTTAAAGATATATTCAGTGGCATCCATCGAGCTTGTTATTTTGTCCAACAAATAGTCAAATCTTTAAGAAAGAAAAAAAAGCACCCTTTTATACTAATGTGAGAAAGCTGTGGAATCTTATACAATAACCATCATGTATTAAGATCACACCGACTTTAAGACCATGCTTGTTGATGTCATGTCCAAGTAAGA
This sequence comes from Alitta virens, assembly GCA_932294295.1. Taxonomy (NCBI): domain Eukaryota; kingdom Metazoa; phylum Annelida; class Polychaeta; order Phyllodocida; family Nereididae; genus Alitta; species Alitta virens. The sequence goes on from OW028582.1 coordinate 20,296,546, forward strand.
ATGTTTAGCTCAGTTTAAAATGGGATACACGGGGAATAATGATGTCAAACTGATTCTGACATGTCATCTTGGGTGCACCTATTGTTTAGCCAATGTGACATATCTAGAATCTCAGAGAGCATTCCACATCGGGACAACATTGGCGTGACATCGGCAATGCTGATACGATGTTGTATTATAGCAGTCAATACTGAAACGAAGCTGGCCTAAATTGGGATGCTTCATTTTTAATGATCACTGCCGAAAGTGCTTAACCATGTTAACTTCCCTACCATCCAGATCCAAAGCAAGCATTTCCTGTTGGTTTCAAGGTTTTTGGGTCAATTGCAGCAAACTCAGGATGTTTGGGACCAGGGTTTCTGGTCAATGATACTAGGTCATAGCCACCAACTTCTATACCCTTGCTGTAATACAAAGAGAGAAATTAAATACTATATTTTTACCAGGTAGACTGTGGTAGGCAACCTTTTCGAGTCCCTGGTATATGCTGCTAAACCAAATACTCAAGCTAAATATATAGGTGTCAACCGGAAGCTATAATCAGCATGATGAAACCACATAAAAGCTTGTTACAATTTTTCTCAAATTTTAATGACCATTTAAAGACCTTTTTAATGATGATATGTTGGACAAATGTACTGGGCATACCAGGGTCACATTTGTAATTCAGCAGTTAAAGAGTGGCTTAGTTCAGCTTGCTTCCACTTAAATGCTATTTGTAAATGTACATCAACTACATTCTATAGAAAATTCATGGCATAAATAAGTTAATTATTAGACTCTATACACTATTTATGTACCTTAAGCATACAGCCAAATTCATAGACTTTTTGGAAACTAAAGTCTAGAGGAAGTTGTGTAAATTTAGGTTTCTTCTTGGGTGGGGTACTATCAACTGTACACGGTATACTGCCTTGACCAATGGGAGCCCTGAATTCACATGCCATCTTCTGATGTTCAGTTTCCAAGCCTATGAAATTGGCTGTGATATATTTTTGTGATCAGTCATTCAGATGTAATTCAAACACTAACCTGTGAGCATACGTGACCATTTCTCTGATTTCTTTGATATAAGTTTCGTTGTCAGACTCAATGTCAAACCCAGATCCAAAACTATAGATGAGCATCTCAAAACCCACTTCAGCCATTTGGTCTATGATTCCCTTCACTGCTGATGGAGTTGAATTGGTAATGTGGAAAAATATGGGATTTTCCTAAAGAAAATTAATGAAAAAAGTTCCACATTTAATTTCAGTGCTCCTCATCTGAAGCTTACACTAGTGGCATTTTACTTAGGAGTAACAATGAACAACGTCTGTACTATTACAACAGAACTCATGGACCTTGAAACTGAATTCGAGAGGATATCATGTAATTCCTCTTGAAAATTCCTGTCATGACTCCATCAATATAATTTACCACTTTGGGAAATTAAATGTAAATTTAATGGGTGATGGAATAGCAGATTAATATTGATTTTATTTGAACTGCTTGTCTAATTTCAACTTTTACAACTGTTGCAAAATTTCCCCCAATTTTATGGGGGTTTCAATAAAGAAATAATTCCAGGACTCCCATTGGCTGAGGGACTGTTGTAAAAAAATAAAAAAAACCTGTGTTTGTGGTGCCAAAAGGCGTAAAAGTTTTCGCCTTGCTAAACCAAGTCTTTCAGGATCGGATGATGGCAAAACCATTTCATGAACTCGAAATGACTCAAAGTGTTGGTGATGAGGCAATTGGACACTGCAAAGATAACAACATCATGCTACAGAGATTCATTGAAATACAATATTCTGTGAAACCTACTGCACCCCGTTTTAGCAGCATCACTGAAATTATGTACAATTTCACTCTTTTCAGGACCCCACTTTCTTTTTAACTTGGCAACTTTGGGTGTACTCAATCACTTATGTAGGTACAGTTTTGGCTCAAACGTTGCTATTATTGTTATTATTGGTTATTGAGGAAATGGCGAGTTAGTGGAAGTGAACTGAACTCTACAGCCATTGTAAAACATTTTTGAACGCTTGCTATAGATGGTGCCTATGGCGCTTTTTTTTTGATCTTGCATCATAAGTTTTACAATCCCATGAGCCCATGAATATGGCCTAGTATTGGGATGGCCTGCACATATGTCAGTTTGTCCCTTTTGTCTCTCTGTCTCTCTGTGAAGACCTTGAATTAGTTGAAAAATGGGTCACTTGGACCTATTTCTCAGGTGGCTCTTCACTCTACTCCCTCCAGCCAGACATGTGGATAACTAGGCTCTTCCCTCAAACCAACTATCCATAACTTAATACATCTATTTGGCGTGACTATTGTTGAAATGTATTTTCAAGACAGTACATTGTAAATATATTTCCCAAAGGAAATAATTCAAGAAAAAAAGGAATGAAGTGTAAAAAAACAGCCAAAATAAAAGTATTTTAAAGCATGCAAAAAAGGCCATAGCTGTATATGTCAACTTTTGAACTTGACTGTGGTGTACATAACTATAATATATATCAATCATTCATGATATTTAAATTTGTTTCAATTAGATTACCACTTACTGGATATTGTCTTACTAGCATAACACAATTTCATTACATTACAAATCCATTTAGCAGTACACAATTTTACTAAATTACAAATCCATTTAGCAGTACACAATTTCACTACATTACATATTCATTTCTGTTCCATTCAAAGAAAATGGCCACATATCACTCACGTGAAATATTTAGTGTAGGAACAATTAAGGTTGTACTGGAAAGACCCAGGTATTTTTGAGGCATTGAGATCTGTAATCCACTGAATGTCGACTCCATGGGGTGGCTGATCTGTACTGATGTCCAACCATCCAAATCCTTGATTAGCCCATGGTTTGTTGACAGCCAAATATTCAACAGACAAAATTGAAGCTTCTACAGATTCTGTTGGTAGCACATTGTGTCCTTGTTGGTGTTTTTTTAAATTTTTTATATCACTGGTCAAATATTTTGATGGTTTGAACATATCTGAATTCAATGCAACAGTTACCCATTTTGCTAGAAGAGGGATTCCATCATATAGTTCATAATGAACAATTATTCTGGCCCTCTGGTGTTTTGCAGGTGCACTAAATGGAGGTGAGAAGAATATATCAAGATGAACACCTTTTGGGGGCCAGACTATATTATTAGGAGCAAATCTTCTTGGAGAATAAGGAAATGCAGCTTTTGGTGAGGAAACCTTGTAAGAATCATAATGAAATGCATCTGGATTATAATCTTGGTACATGTCCAATTCTGTTCTGTTCAAATAAGCTCTCTGGGATGTTGTTATAATCCCACCTACATTGTAAACTATGCCATCCAAAGCTATTACAGCTTCTGGCTCAATTGCTCTCAACACAGAACTTTGTGTCTCATGGCTGTAAAAATCATAAGTAAAAAGATCCGGTGTGACCTGAAATTCGCGAGCTATTAAACCGTTGTTCAGAAGCAGTCGGCCCTGTGATGTCACAGTCAAAGCAGCTTGATACTGCGATGATGTCACTAACCAATCAGGTAGGCGCTTCGCCAAGGTCAAGGTCAGTGAAAGAAGGAAGAGTAAGATCTTACTTGGTGCCATCTTCTCTGCTGTTAGCAAATAAAAGACAAAATTATTTTTATTACTACAATTACAGTTATTCAGGACTATAAAACAAGTACCTGAAGCCTGAATCAGTGGAAAAGTAGCCATCTTTGTCTTAATGTATATAGGATTTCATTGAGCTCTCCCCCCCCCCAAAAAAAAGAAAGGAAAAAGAAACAATGGTCAACTTATTTCTACAAGAATTCACATTATATTATTACTCAGTATGGGTTATAATTTGTTTAGTGGCAGGATGAAATATCACTTTTACTGATAGTGTAGGCAGTACAAATAGATGACTAATAATACCAGAGATCACTGTAATTTAAGTCATTGGCACTTTGATACTATAATTATCACTTTTACTGATAGTGTAGGCAGTACAAATAGATGACTAATAATACCAGAGATCACTGTAATTTAAGTCATTGGCACTTTGATACTATTATTAACTGTACTCAGCATACTGTAAGAGCATAATACAATACTCTAGATGATGGTTTTACTAGTAAAGCAAGTATAAACACACTTACCTGAACTGCGTGACAGTGAACTGTTTTTGTTGCAGTGTTGAGAACTATCTTATCTTCCGGTTGGATAATTATCATGTCAAAGAGTTAAGATCAAGATAAGGGCTAACATACATCCTTGCAAAAGTTAACCTCCAAATGAAATATTAACCTTGTTGATGAAATCTAATGCATTCATAATATGCAGCAAGCATAATTTATGTGTGACAGTGTATAATTCTGACCTGAATATAAGAACTGTGACCTAGATATTCATGCAGCGTGTGCTGCTAGAACTACAATGTCAGTGTATGAATGTGCATTTAAAGTACAGATATTATGTTGTATATATCATGAGAAGGCCATTGGCCAATAGGGGGAACAAGGAAAGATCCTGATTTGGTGTTTTGGAAGTCCATCAGTGATGAGAAATTTTTTTTCGTAATTAAACAATTCAATCAGTGGCAATTCACACCTAAAAATGTTTAATCATCAATTAAATTTTGGAAATGATCATGTATTGTCGGTGCATGGATGCCTATTTGTAAACAGACACAATTTTCACATTAAATTCAGGATAAAAGTGTAATGCCCAGATCCACTGCAACAGCTAAAATCACAGTAAATAAAATATATCAAGAGAAAGCCTAGAATCTCTATTTTCTGTCTATATACTACACAAATAAAGTAGTATAAATAATAATTCCTGTTCCAAAGCAGCGCCCAAATGGATGGTTTTGCAACAGAAAGTCAAACACAGAGAAGATAAGCATATTGCCAAGATCTTCACTTCTATAGTTGATAATTTGATAGCAGGATGTTTATTTTACCTATTTTGAAAGTTTTACCCCTGTACATTCGGTTGGTATTCTGCGCCAGTCACTTTCATATTATTGTAATTTTTCAAAGTTATTCCACAGTTGTTACTACTTGTTCAATCAAACTTACTAGGCTGAGTCCAGGCAACCCACTAAAACCGATCATGTGATGTATGCAAGTGTGGGCTCAATCAAGCAGTGAATTTTTGGATGGTGAGGGGGCCACTAAATGAAAATATATTGCTGCAAAACCATCTGCCCCCAATTAAATTGGTAAGACCCTCCTTGGAATCATCAACTATTTGGGCAAACAAAAAACTCAGGGATTGGCCGAAGCTTCTTATAACAGCATGAAATCACATCAACAAAACAATAAATCTCACGTTGGAAATGTTGTTAGTTTGATTGAATGCTCTATGACAAATGAGAGAAATGTCATGAAGTTAATTGATAATCTGTGTGCATTTCAAGTGGCAATCATCATTATGTTGCCGTAGTGTCATTGGCTCTTTCAGGTCCATGCCCACCAATTCTGTAGGTGCATTGGCCTACTACATTGATAGCTGCCTGGCGTTCCATTAAAATAGCGGTATTATTGATGGTATAATTATATTATTGTACTTTCTATCTACAGTTGAGGAGTTATGGGTTTTGTTCAGTGCAAATAGGCACAAAAATCATCATTTTTTTGCTGACAAATCATTAATTCATTGTTCGGCAGTTATGTATTAGTTAACTCCCGACTATGAGGGATATAACTAATTTACTCCATTAGGCATATTTACTAATTTCTATGAATGTTTGTATGCTTTTACTCCTTTGTTGTGCAAACAAGCTCAGTTTGCATTCAGAAGGGAGTTAAAGGGAAACTAATGGAAGTTTGTATGTTAATTTCAAAAGTTCAATTAGTTGTCAAATAATATATTGCAGTGAAAGGAAATGTCTTAAACTCGGGTTTGATATGATTTCAAGCCAATTAAAAGTGAAATTTGCACCAACCATCAGCATGCTGGCGGCCGCCATTATTGCACACGGCACGCAAAGTAGTGACGTCACTTATGTACACAGCTAGGCCATATGTATTCAGCCATACAAATTAATTACAATCCTGTGGATTACAATCTGTTACATTGTTCATTGCAATTATAATGACAAGAACAGATATCACAACAACATATAGTTCTTACTGAGTGTCAAGTAATTGCCATTGAACTATTTGAGACAATGCAATTATCACACAATATCAGAATAACTATCAAGTATCCTGCTTTGTAATACAACTACTGAATGTTTGGATAACTGAGTACTAATTTAATAAAATGATTTTTTAGTAAATTAGAGCAGTTTACATTGTGTTCATACACATTGTATGCATACACAAAAATTGTATTATGTTGCCAAATAAATCTATCTATCATTCGTCCACTGTTTATCAGTGAAGTTTTAAAAAAATAGTGTATTGACAAAGTTTTGTTGAAAATAAGTTTTTGATATTATATTTTATTTTAAACTGGTATATATAATGTATCTAGCAATGCAACCAACATACAATTGAAATAAGTACAATTTGGTAATTAATATATATTAATCTTGGTAAAGAAGGAGGTACTGCCTTTAAAACAACCCCACTAACACTACATATACACCAAATATAAATACTATAAATACTGCACATTGCCCCTAAAGATTATGTAACATATTTTATTTACAAAGCAAAGCAGTATTCCAATTCTGTTCTCTTGCAAAAATATGGTCCGAAATATTGTGATACAAAATATATGTTAAATGTAATCTTAAAGTTATAAAATTTTATATTAAATACCTTTTGCTATTTAAACTCCTATGCTTGGGAAAAACGTCTTACATAACATGTACGTAGCAGGGTTATTGCTTATTTGCCCATGCATATATACCTATATACCTATTCTTAGATACAAATTGCTCATTGCAATCAATGCAATAATTAGCTATAATTATGCTGTATTCCCAAGAAATTACAATTAACTTTGACATGCCCTTTACAAAAGCTCTGAAAGTGCAATTAACACCTGTATCTAAAACTGTTGTTGACAGTTATTCTCACCAGTTGAATTGCAATGCCAAGCCTCCAGAATACTTGGCTCTCATTGGCTAAGACCACTCTAGTGACTCCATGCTAAGACTTGGTACAACAGTGACGTATTTCCGATCAGTGCAAAACACCAGGAATTTAAAAAATGGCAGCCTCCGTAGTTCACAACACGGAGCTAATAAATGCAGGATATTTCATTACCAGGGCACATATACAAGTTATGAATAGCATGGAATTGTTTCTATGGACCCAAGCTAAAATCTGAGAGGTTAGGTGCAAAAGGGGTTAGTTCCCCTTTAACTAAAATTGTTGTTGTCTATATTCTTCAAAATAACAATAGAAATGGTCACGTGGTGGAGTATAACTGATTATTCCAATTTAAGTGTTCTGATGATGTCACATATCAGGTAAGCAGAGAGGAGTGACAATAACTCACTTGAGTCTTTTCTTATTTCTGCATTGCCTCATCCAATACACTATCTTTGTTCACCATCTCAATACTTTTCTATACCTTAGTTTATTTCTGTATTTAACCAGTATCTGTACTAGCTCTTCAATCTTGTTTTCTCTCATCATAGGATAAGATAAGATAGGATAGATAAATCTTTATTTACAGTCAGTTTACATGAACAATAAAATACACAGTGATGCTTGCCTCCGACTAAAATGACAGGGAGACATTAATACAGATGAGAATGACTATATACAATGGCATAAAATTAAAGGTTTAAGATGAGGCATTTAAGCATGATGATTAACATAAGTGCACGACAAAGGTATGTTAAGGCTTGGATATCATTGCTCGTTATTGGCACATAAACAAAGAAATAGACAAACAGATGGCCTCAGTCCCTGACAGACCAACAATGTATATATTATGGTACTTGTTTAATATACAATGCTTAATGTTTTCTTTACATCAAAATTTTGCTCATTTAATGGGTACGCCAAAGTTTTTTCCATACATTATATAACTTAATATATTACTTTATTGGGGTTTGCCTGGATATCTCAGGACAAGGTAAGCCCTGTTCCACTTCTTTCCAAGTTTTGACAACTACTACTACCTTTTCAGCAGACAGAACTTCCACAGGCATCACTTTGTTCAAGAATTCTTCTCTGGTCATTGTGTGAAATCTTATATTGTTCAGTACATCTCCCAAAACTTCTGCTAAGTTTTCAGCCCGGCAAGTTTTACCAGCACTCTTGCACTTTTCCTTTGCCCAGTCAATGCATGCCTCAAAAAGATGGACTTCTAAACAATTCAATTTGTCACTTTTGCAGAATTTGAGCATGGTTTCATACGATATGTCTAGAAAGCACTTTTGGCTCAAAATTCTAGTTGTGTTTGATTCAAAATATGCGCAACCATAACTTTCCAACTCTACAGAACCAAACAGTGCTGCTTGTTTAACAGCAAATCCAACATTTTCCACAGTCATTTTTTTCTTCAGCTTTTCTTCACAACATTCCTTTGAATCAGGTAATTGAAAGAGAATGGCAGCATGAAGAATGTCAAATAGGTTTGAATCATTTACGTCACATTCATCATCATAGAAAAACCTGAAGTGAAGAAAATAGATTAAAATGGTTTATATAATGACACTACTTGCTTTAAAGTCATTTTACTACGAAGGCTGAGAAGTACATTCTCTGGTGCGAAGCTTTCACCACCGACAGTAGGCACTTTCGTACCAGAAAAGACCTTCACACCACATCATTGCACTTTGCACTGTCATACCTGCATCAACAGCATTGCCCTTTGCAGGATAGATGTAACTATAAAAGGGCATCCGTGGATTTGCATAACATCCTTATGCCTTCAGTATTTATGAAGCTAATTAGCTAAAACTGTCAGTGAGGAGGGCAGGTTGGCAGCTTCGTTGGTACTTTTGTGGTATAAAAGTTGGGTACTTTTATAGGGGAAAAGTTGGTAGTAGTTTCATGGGGCGAAAGTAGGCATGTCGTGGCATGAAATTGGGACTGTTGTGTTGAAAAAGTTGGACTGTCGTGGTGCGAAACTGAGTGTCTCCCTGCAAAACCACGAGACCACAAAATGAACTGTTCGGCCATCATATTTTACCACGGGGACTGAAGCTTAGTCAGCATATATGACTGGCTGTCAGAGGCATGAGATGATAATGCTTGGAGTCCACCAGCATGTTACACATTTACCTCATGGCTAGGTTATTTTATTAGCCTTAGCATAGACACAGATAACACGCCACCTCCAATGTAAGGATTCATGTGATCAACTTACAGCTTGGTTGTACATAGTTCAATGATATGAAGAACGTCCGGACCGGATAATAATAATCCTGGGACCTTCAGTAGAGCTGGCCCATGTCGAATTGTCAAATGCTTTAACCATTAGGCCAACCAGCATATGCATATATTGTTCCCTTTTATCTTTATTGTCTTTTTTACAAATGAAACAAACGAAAGAGTAAGCACTTACTTTATGAACTGTTTGGAACTGTTTGGAACTGTTTGGAACTGTTTGGAACTGTTTGGAACTGTCTGGCTTCAGCTGGCTTCAGCTGGCTTCAGCTGGCTTCAGCTGGCTTCAGCTGGCTTCAGCTGGCTTCAGCTGGCTTCAGCTGGCTTCAGCTGGCTTCAGCTGGCTTCAGCTGGCTTCAGCTGGCTTCAGCTGGCTGTTTGGAACTGTTTGGCTTCAGCTGGCTTCAACTGGCTTCAGCTGGAACTGTTTGGAACTGTTTGGAACTGTTTGGAACTGTTTGGAACTGTTTGGAACTGTTTGGAACTGTTTGGAACTGTTTGGAACTGTTTGGAACTGTTTGGAACTGGCTTCAGCTGGCTTCAGCTGGCTTCAGCTGGCTTCAGCTGGCTTCAGCTGGCTTCAGCTGGCTTCAGCTGGCTTCAGCTGGCTTCAGCTGGCTTCAGCTGGCTTCAGCTGGCTTCAGCTGGCTTCAGCTGGCTTCAGCTGGCTTCAGCTGGCTTCAGCTGGCTTCAGCTGGCTGTTTGGAATTGTTTGGAACTGTTTGGAACTGTTTGGAACACTGAGCACTGATGGTTTGGGTTGGACCTTTTAAATGGCATCAGACAGGCTCTGTATACTGCAGCCATGTATAACTCATTTTTTAGCCATTGATTTGATATTTCAGGTGGTTTAGGCCAACCAATAATAAAGGCCAAAAGGGGGTATTACCCCACACCCCACGTATTCACGTAAATGCCCTCGGGGGAAGCACAGTCGCATTGCATGCAGAGAGGCATGGCATGCCGAGGGTTTCCTGTGCTTTGCAGGGTATTTTTAGCTTTTAGGGTGTATTACTCCTTTTCCCTCATTACAGGTCTAAATTTATGATGCAGGGTGATGGTGCCGTGGTCGCAGACAAACATATTTCAGCCATTCTTCAGCATTGTTCTGTAAAATTATTCACAGAAATAATCAATTTTGAAATATTGCAACTTTTTTTTTTCTTCGGCTCTGTGACCTGAAAAAGTAGGTCAAGGTCACTAATATTGGGTCAAAGTTAATATCTCTCCCAGGGGTACATACTAAAGTTTCATCCCACAACTCCAATACCAAAAAAGTGCTGGAAGAAAAGAAATAATGATTTCAGCAAAAACAAAGGTATTCACCATAGTAATGCTGAAGCCCAAATGCAGTACATGCCTGGTTACAGAAAATTTTGATTCAGATTCAAGATTTTATTGACCATGTTAATCATACAATTGGAAATATTTATACAAAATTACCTCCATTTAAGTAAGTATTTGACATACTGGCGGCCTGATGACCAAATGGCATATATGGCCATTCCCAATACAAAAAGAAAAAGCATACAAAGTATGTATCTGAAAAAAAAATCAATTAATGTTATATTAGTTTGTTCAAAATTCAATTTACATACAAACATTCACAGTTTTACTCAACAAAATTAAGATTCATAAGTTATGAAGTTAAATAATTTGTTCCATGGCCATCCCATATAATAATATATCATTTTTCAACATTAGTGCATAAAGCATTAATAAAGCCAATATATATGTACATATATTATAAAACTAGGATATAATTGAATCACGGTTTCATATCAGTAAAAAAACTATTGACAAAGTATAGTTCAACTAGGTCTAATATGTATTTAAACCTTCAGATTTTATTTAAAAGTGTGGATACTGCAAAAGTGTTTAACTAAGTCAGATATACTATGCCACCCTGAAACCTGATTGTGTTTTGAAATAATTGTGTTCTACCACATGGTACTTGAAGTTTGTGTCTCTGTCTTGTATTTCTGAATTAAAATCTCTATTTGAACAGTTCATTTGTAACTGCAGGAAGCATATCTTTTATATTTAAACATAAACACACATATCGTAATCCTATAAATATCAGCTAAAACTAGTATCCTCACTGACTTAAATAAAGGTTTGGTTTCTGTACGTGCGGGAGAAGATGTTATACATCTAATTATTCTTTTTTTGTAATTTGTATAATGATGATATGTGAATTTCAGCTGCTTTACTCCACATTTCTACACCATCTGTTAGATGAGGATATATGAAACTGTAGTATAATGTCATCAAAGTTGATGAATTCAGTACTTTTTTTGGTTTATTGATAATCCCCAGCCCACGAGAAACTTTGGACCTGACGGCTTGAATGTGTTTTATTCAGGTTAATGAGTTATCAAGGTGAACCCCAATGAACTTAGTAGTGTCAACACATTCTACAGACTGTTTTTTTAAAGAAAGTAGAAATATTTTCTTTCTTGCAGATTTGAATATTATAATGAGTTTTGGAAATATTTAAGGAAAGTTTGTTGGCAAATTAACCTCATGAATTAATATTTGAATTGCTCTAGAGCTCTGTTATTTAAAATATTCAGTCTTTTCAGTGGAGTAGTCAACCCCAAGCCACAACACCATAAACCATAATTTTATGTTATATCAAGGCGTGATATATAATATGTCTTGAGTGTTGATAACGGTAGTCATGCCTTTATCTTATAAATCATAGCTACTGTTTTTATATTTGGTTGCACTTGTAAGTAATGTGGTCTTTTTTTATCTAAGTTTTCATTTGAAAAGATTTTAAGAAATTTTGTCTTTTTGGCTCTATTAATTATTTCATGAATTTTATTTATTTATTTCTAATATAATTTCAATCTTAAAATGTATTCTTATTTATTTAACTATTTTATATTAAATTATTCAATAAATTTTATTGTTGCCACCACTCATTACATGATTTCAACCAGAATTACGGGATGGGGGGGGGGGCAGGTCGGTTGATAAGTACATGTATTATAATAGGCTTTCTAGTTTCTGGTTGTAGAGCAACAGAACTAGTAGCCTACAGAAATACCTTACATGGGCATGCACAAAAAGTGATAAGGTGTTCTATAGATTTAGATCTGGTACAAAAAGAACGCTCGCTCATATAGCAATGAGCTCATTGCTAAATTATCTTCACAATAAAGTGACTTGCATAATAATTGTGCCCAAGTTCCAGTTATTAACGCTATTTGTAAGTTACACAAGTGAATAAAAAACAGTATTACTGATCGTAAAATTGAGGTGCAGAGATCTTAAACGGTTCTAAGTTGCCGAACAAAATACATTCTTGACAGGATATGTATTCCCTAGCTGTAACAGCTTGAGTTGTTGCTACAATGTCTGTTCATTTTGCGCTACTCAATGAAAATTCTTATCAGTTATCTATGTGTGTGTTACTGATATCCTATCAATTAGATTAACACTAACAGAAAAAATAAGCAGTGACGTTATCTATACTTTCCTTTTCTGGATTCTCGATTTGTCTGTGTCTGGAAAATACATTGTCTGAACAATCGGGAAATATATTGTAAGGTGTTTGATAGAATTGCATGCGCCACTTTAATTGGGTTTGTTTCTAAACAGAATATTGTGGATTTTCCCTGGAGTGCCTTAAGCAGTTTCAACTGAGGTTCAAGTTCATATAACATGATTATTGTTATTGATAAGCGCCATATCTGAACCAGTCATTAATTCATAACAAACATGTGCTATGCGATATTTTCTCGATTTTTACATTTCAGGCTTTTTCTTGCATGGTCAAAGCCCTGAAAAACAGAAAATAATTTCAAAGTGCAGAGACCCTGGTGCAATTGTGACAGTTCGCATTAAACCAGAAAAATAGCCATGATCCGCTCTTATGATTTACTTGTAAACAATATACTTTTAAGTAGAAGTCACTTGCACAGTATTTTGTTACAAAGCACCATTTTTACAGTATATATTTTCATTATTTTGTATCTGCTGTGTTTTAATTTTTTTAAATAAAAGTTATGCCCCCCAACTGTCTGTCTCCTTAAAATCAAGTTTCTGCTCAATACGTGAATGAGCCAACAAAATGTATACATTAAAAATTACTTCACTGCGAATTGTATACAATTCCAACATCAAAAAAGCCATGTCGTACCTTAAATCGGTAGAGCATTGCTTGTTGGGACTTGGGTGGGTGGATGGATTAGGGATTTACTCATGTATTTCTGCACCTGATGGGCTAATTAGCATGATTAGGACAGACAGGGACCACATGTGGCAATTAGATGATGGATGAAACAGCCATCTTAAATCAAACCTGGGACCATGGGGTTGGAAGCCCAGCACGCTCCCACTGTAATAGAATTGTTCGACAGCATTGTTTATGACTACACTTAAAGTAACCATTTGTAAGATAAATGTAATGCGCTGTAGCATGTTACAAATCTTGAGAATTTAGTGACACTTACTTCGGTATTTTTAGTATTAGAATATTAACATCATTGAAAAGTTCAAATATCATTCAAATATCTGTAGACACAAATTTATTGAGCCTTATAATGTATGGATGACTCTGAGTAGGCCTACTGCAAATATTCTTTGACCCAGGCCAAAGTATTCAGATCAATCTCATAATCATGATAATAGATTTACTGTATCTATGTCATTAAAGCTGAATAATGGATCAGAATAATTTGGTTGGTGTTTTGACAAAGAATGTCAGCATTCCACCAAAAGGCGGGGGCCTTGCTCAGAGGTAGCGCTCTGGGCTGCCAACCGCTGGGTCCCGGGTTCGATTCCCCCCGGTCTAGCCTAAGTTGGATGGCTGTTTCATACTTCGTCTCATTGCCATGGTCTCTGCCTGTCCTAATTAGCCCAATTGGTGCAGAAATACAGGATGTAAAGCCCTAATCACACACACACAGCATTCCACCAAAGAGCAATTAACCTTGTCACAATATAATTTATGCAAGCATCTCCAGATATTAAATTTTTTGCAATCAGGTATTACGTGATGCTCCATTTAGATCATTATATAACAATTATTTTTCAAAATTATCAAAAACAAATACATAGAATTTCATTTTTTCTTTTTTTATCTCATAAGAACAGGCCTAAGATCATTATATGAAACGACTTTTGGAAAAGATGGAAGCAAAATTGGAAAGCAAGAAAAGGGCCCAGTATGCTGCTTGCTCACAGACCCAGTATTACTTGAATGACCTTTTGGGAGCTAGACAGTGGGAGTTCAGTGCTACTTATGACAGTCTCAGTGAGTATATAGTTATTTTCATAAGTTATTTTATAGGTTATTGCATGCTATCAATTTGTTATAAAATTCCAAGGCGGAGTATGTTCCAGTGTGCCAATTACTGTAATGAGCAAATGTGTGGGTCTGGGGTGTGGGCTATTTATGTCATCTCATCATAACGTCGGCCTCTGGCAGTAAAAATAAGTACACAGGCAAGATAAGATTTTTTAAAGACAAGTTGGTACAATCTTGTACATAAGCAGCGGTTTAAATTGTTTGAATATGGCCTGGTATGTTTTTAGGTCATTGGCCCAGTGGCTGGTTTTGTTGACCAATGGTGTTATTTTTTACATTGTCTTTATGTTATATCTCTCCATGTTAATTACTTCATGATCATTGTATCTTCAGCCCCGGAACAACAGGAATATGCCAACAGCGTTGCCACAGAATATTGCGAGGAATCCTTCGCTTATGATCGAGTTCTCTGTTGATGTGGACAATGCCAAGAAGAAGCTTAATTTGGGACTCCCAATGTCATATTTTTCCTCATTGATGCTTTAGCTATATTTTCTTGAGTGAAAGCTAAATTCCCTAAAATAGCCTTTAATCGCAAGATTTCACAGCAGTTTGAAGGTTTAATGTTTTTGCAGTCAAAACATGTATATTTTTGTTATATCAACAGCAGACAGCCATCCCATGTCGTATTTCGTTGCAATGGCCATGTTTTTTACCTTTTCGAACTTTTTGGTAATTGTTGGGTACCTACACGGCTGAAAGTTGGCTTAAAATGTAGATCTTTTAGTTGGCCATACATCAAGACCAAGATTTCACGAGGTGGGTGCTATCCAGTGCTGAAACTTCGTCTGTTAAAAAAAGATAGGGCGGGATCAAGCCACCGAAAAAAGCATTACTGATATATTATCATAATATCGTGTTGCATATGTTCTCTTATTTTATAATGCAATATATTAACTATGTGATACCCCTACTTTTGAGCGACAGCCTGCAGACTGCAGTGTCGCACAGTTATCAAATCAAGCCAGTCTTGCCCTAGTTAGCCATGGCAGTGCGGTTTGACCTAGATTTACAAGCATGGTTCGTCTATGGTTAGACGTTTCTGGGAAACTGACAGCCACTCGATAGGTGTCATGTCATCAGGCTAGTATTTCAGGTAGTGTATTGGCAATTATGAATATCAGACAATAAGACAATATGCTTAAGACATCTAACTTGCTTAAATTATTCTAACATAATGATTAAGAGGACTTGCTTTTTGTATACATTCTAAAATCAGGTTTACTGAGCCTTGTGAAATTTGCCGGTGACATAACTGATGTTTGTGTACATATAAGCTGTGGTCAGATCACTGATCTTCACATCCTTAAAAACGGACCATAGGTCAAAAGTTCCTGGGAAATTGCACCAAGGTATTTATTAAATCTTAGCAATCTCCCCTCCAACCAATGGACTCACCCATGTTAGTCTGATTCCCAGAAATTGGCATGGTTCATTTGGTCTTAGGGGTGAAAGCTTATGGAGGTTTTCCACAAATATCTCTCAACTCAACAAAAAGCTTAATATCTACTAGAATTATTTCGTTCCTATATGAAAACTAATGTGATTTGAACGGTAACTATGGTGTTTTGGCTGTTAACAAAATTCCATCATGAATTTGTGCTTGTGATGCTGCCGTTGTTATATAACGTGTAGTAGTGGTCACTGCAGGCCTTTAAAGATAAGATCAGATAAGATAAAACTTTATTTAAAGTTAGTGGTGAAATAAAAAACAATACAACACAAGCTAAAAGCTTTTCGCGGACAGAAAATATAACAAAACAAGGTGAAATATTTACAAAGAAATAAAATATGTAACTTAAATACTGTTAACTTATAACAAGGAATTTCTTTTACAGAGAATACAGTTGCCATGATTGGCCAGTTGAGTGACACACCCACACTCTGGCCCATTAAAGGAATGAAAATGGCTACACACACTCACTGCTCTCACTCTTTCTCAAGTGAAACAGTGTAATTACACAAATTGATCTGTCAATTACTCTTTATATTTCTGATAGCTGATTGCATTTAAAACTGTACACTTTAATTAATTACAAATAGGCCAATGTTAAAAATAATATAGTTTCTCAAACTTTTTATATGCAGTTAAAACATGCTACACCTATCAATTATGTCACAATGTTGAAATGAAACATGATTATATTTTTAATGTGGGGCTGAATTATACCAATAGATTTGCAAAACATTTCACATGTTTCTGAATAGACAGTTTTGTGGGCTGCAGATGACAGAATACTAAAAGTATTAGGTACTTAGCCTATAATATATATTAAGAAAAGAACTAGACAAAATTCTATACAACTGAATAGCAGTAAAGTTCGAAATATATTTAGTTTTTTTTTTCTTTCTTTTTTTTTCATAGTAATTCTACAACATCTTTTTATTATTACTAATAATATAGATGGTGCAAGTGGTCGATTTTCAGACAGTTGTGGGTAGCTATCAAGAGTAGGGAGGTTCTATAGAGGCCAATGTTAAAATCTTTTTAAAGCAAGTTCTGCAATATAGACAAAGACATCAATTTATATGAACTATACTAATTGATTGTAATATTTTGACATGATGCCTTGTCAGTATCTGTTACCTGCAACTAATACCCTTTAGACAGGGGTTGACGTTGTTTTCAAGGAATGAAACAAGCAAAAATTACCTGATTGGATCATGGAGTCTCTGATGACTGCATGATTGGAAAATATCCCCAGGTTTTTTCACGAGATTAGTACACAAGATAAATATATTCAATAATTTAGTACAGGTCGACGTTGGCCTGGTGTAATCCAACACTGGTTCTATCACGACCCGATCTGGAGTAATAAAATGAAAAGCCTGTTTTTATGAAAATAATCCTGGGATAAAAGTGGCCAATATAAGCAACACAGTTCTGTTGCCACAATAACTTACTGAGGTATTTTTTGATAGTGGAACTCCTTTTGTCTCAGATAACATAAGATAGATTAAAGCATGTGTACAAAGTGCAGTAAATTTTAGTATATATGCAACTAACATACCTTATTTGGCAATGTGCAAATGAGGTGTTATAATAACTCTGAATTAAAGCAAAGAGTACATGGTTGTCACTGTATCACAGTCACTACAGTTATTCATGACTGAAAATTATAAGAGATATTTTCAAAAATGTACTTTTACAGATTTTTTAATTGGTGACCATGGAAACCAGCGAAAATAAGGGGTTATTGGCTGAAATCAAGGTGCCTCCACATCTAAAAATAATCTGCAAGTAAAGTTCTATAACTGGGCTTAATTATCACAAAATTATTGAAGCCGAGGATGTTACTTTCGTGGTTTCGCAATTTCGGACTAAGATAGGGCAACCTTCGCACCACGAAAGTGCAACTTTCCTACCCAGCTACCAAGAAAGTGTGAGTGTCGCACCCCGACAGGTGTCGTGGTACGAAGCCTTCGCACCACGAAACCTTCGTACCACGAGCCTTCGCACCCCGAAATCCCCGGAGCTACGAAAGTAGCTCTATTAAAGTGTTGACCCCAGACAATGTAGGTTTCGCACCACGAAAGTGAATGCTAATTCAATTAACTGTAGGTACGCAGCATTGTAAGAGTAACTCCTCCTCCTCCCATACACCAATGCAATATTTTTCACATTTATAAGAAAACTTTCACTTGTGCATTATGTAGGTGCAATGTGTACATTGTATGCTGGTATCCAATAATTAAACCAGTGACTAATGAGCCTGTGTTAATGCGACCATATCTATAGATCTATTTTATCTAGAATACTGGGTAATACCTTATTAGAGGGTGTTGTCTTGCCCCCTTAATTATGATAATATTATATTTCTAGTCTTTAGTTTCGGTACAATCTTGAGTTGAAAACGATGCGAAACCTGATTTTTATAACTCACAAGATTAGTTGCATTTTGCGTCATTTTCAACTCAAGACTTCCCAAACTAAAGGCTGTGGAAATATATTACCACTACTAATAAGAAAAAGATAGCACCTGTCTAATAATGTATTAACCAGTACTCTAGGTAAACTTAAGCTCCCAGACCGCAAGAGAGAGGGGATTTGGGCTCCTGACCGGCTCACCCCCCCCCCCCCCTCCCCTCGCCAATTGTTTCTTGTCTTTTAAACCATTAATACTGCATCTACTGCATCATTCTTTGCAGTGGTAGATGTATCTATGATAGGGGCATCCATGGATATAAATACAGCACAAATACGTTTAATATCTATGAAGTTAATTGGCTAAAACCGCCAGTGAGAGGGGCAGGTTAGCAGTTTCTAGGCACGTAAGTTGGTAACTTTCGTGGTGCAAAAGTCGGTACTTTCGTGGTATGAAGGGCAGTATTTTCGTGGTACGAAAGATGGTAGTTTCTTGGGACGAAAGTGGGACTGTCATGGTGCAACACATGGGACTGTCGTGGTGCGAAGGATACTGTGAAACCACGAAACGAAGAGACCGCGAAGTGTACTCCTCGGTCACCATACAAAATAGCCCAATTTGGTCATATTTTGGAGCTAGGTATCTCCAGCCCAACATTCACATGTTTCTGCGTTTCAGTTAGACCAGGTGTTGTACACTAAATGTAATACTTTAAAACTTAAAAGTAAACAAGTCAGAGGTATTGACCTTGTGAATTTTTAAATGTGTCGCAATCCACATGAAATAATAAAATAATCATAGTATCACATACAATACAACAACATTTTTGGACCATCCAAAAATCTTATCATTAACTTGGAATTTCCAACATCACTTACTGTCACTGGTTACCAAGTTCAAGACACAAGCACCAGCATATGTACAAACTTGCAGGGATTGATGCTGAACTGCCAAGACTAGTTCATAAACTGTACAAGTGTTCACTTGGGTTAATTAGCAGCTGTTTTCACAATATGAGTTGAAAATTGCACAAACTTTAGAAATTTGAAACGAGAAAGCTTACATTGGCAATTTTGCATTGGAATGGGCTCAAGTAAAACAAAGAACTGTGAAACTAAGTATACAATATACTTGCAAAAACCCTGTTTATATGCAACATAGTTTTGTGACTCCAATTTAACATTTTTACATTATCTTGAGATTTCAATTCACATTAACCTCCATGCATTTACATAAAAATTTAAATCACTGAAATACCTGGCTGTCAATGAAACTACTTGTGCAAGTCCTCCCATGGCATAAATTTTTCCCACTGACACAAGACTGAGTTAGAGAAGTTGTTACTCTTGAGCTCTTTCAAGTGATCCAATCTGAAATGACAAATAAAAAATCTGATACAAGTATATACGAGTACTTTTTTCGAATTTTAAAAAGTTTTATGATCTAACCATGACCTTTCAAAAGGCAGCGCTATGATTCGGTGCGAAGCACGAGCCTTTCTCATAACCGATTTGCCGCTCCCCTGAAATCGGGGAGGGAAAAGCTTCCGCGCATCGTCTGAACACAAAGTAGTTCGATTACTACGCACATTTTGTTTTATTCATGAAGCAATTCACTGCAAAACTGCTAGATATTGTTTCTTTCCCCAAAACTATATCGACATGACGGAATTGCACTAGTAAAAACAAGATTTTTACAACTGCTGCACGTACTATTTTCGTAAATGGCACTGATCAAGCGTGTTAATGGCGTTACGACGCCTATTCAACGATCCTACGCACCGGACAAGCACTGTCTTTCTGTTAGAAATTGCTCGGTCCCTCATTAGTTCAACATTCACTTCCTGGCTAGCTACAAGTCCCCTGTCCACGGGACAGGGTTACAAGGTCCTGGATGAAAAAATATAGAATTTTCGGCTTGTGTGGGAACTAGCCTTTTAATAAATGTTTGCCACACGAAATATACCTGCTCTAGGATTAGACATATCTTTTTTCTATTGTATCGCGCTCAGATATGGTTGATTTCTTCCAATTATCATTTCTGCACTATTTTTGATCTCATGTTTACTTGACTACATGACAGCATTATGAGAAACATCGTCGTCTAGTTCTGCCAAAACTCACAAGAGGGCCCCTGCGACGTTTCAACGCCCCTAGTAGATAATAAGATTCACACAGGATAGCGCTGGCAAGTCCGTAGTTTTCGCAATTTTACAATTTAAAATTAATAAACCATTTCCACACGATTCCACTGTTCTACGGGTGTAATGAAGCTAAAGTATTAGATATGTATCTGAACCATTGCATCTGGGTGGCGCGCTGTGATGTCGCCGGAGCCCTCAAGTGAGTTTTAGTGGAACTAGGCGGATGGATTATCAAGTCGAAAATGGCACAGAAATTTATTAAAATTGGAAGAAATCACCATATCTGAGTGCGACACAATAGTAAACAGAGCAGTCCTCCAGTACATACGACAAAATAAGGTATGCTAACGTGTTTGTTGAAAAAACTATGTCAAAAATATCAAATTCGACGAATTCATATGCAAGTCGTTTAGACCCTACATCGCATCTAATGCAATGTAGGTAGGTTCTGGCTACTTCCTGGCTTGCTTTGCCAAGAGCATATAATAACTAATTTCGTCGGTTTTGTATTCTTTGTGTGTGACTTTTGGTGAGTAGTTCTAAATAAGAATCTGTATATGTTGTGCGCATGCCCAGTAATACAAGTTAGTGTGGAGATCTTGGGGTGTATCTCATGAGATTCCAGGACTGTTGGTGTTGTGCACTGCCTACAGAGGACAGCACCATATCCTACAGGTGGCAGCACTGTAACCTGAAGGCCTAGTTTCCCCTTAGAGGACAGCACTGTAGCTTGTCTCTGATTGGCTAGTCAGGCTGGCCAATGGTGACAGGGATCCCTGCCTTTAAGATGGGATGCAGTGCCTTCAAACACTAAGCTTACTCTTGGTCAGTGCCTCTACATGAGCTCTCTTGGGCTCTAGTGGACACTGGTCAGGGCTTTGACCTCCAAGGTGGTCTCTGCTCTGAGGGAGTATTGCTGTCAGCCTACACTTAGGCTTGATACTGGACTTGGAGGTTTGTGAGCCATCTCACAACCCCTGTTCACACTGTGACAGCTATCTGTCCCATGTATCTATGACACTAGCACAGCATTGTGCATGTTAGATTGTGACAGCTTTGTCCTTTCTAGTTATGAGACTAGCACACTATTGAGACAGTCTCTGTATCTCCACCTGACTCTGTCTGGGTTGTAGGTTGCACCTGTTTGTACATTTATGGGTCTATTTCAGCTTTGAATAAACCTTTACATTGTACCTTGTTGTTGGTCTTTTGTTGGACAAGACTAGTGGTCATTGAACCTTCATCCATGGTCAACTTGCCATGCATATGAGCAAGAACCATTACATTAGTATAGATGGCGTAGGCAGTCGACTTGTACACAGTGAAAATGTAGTAAAATATTTGATTGCTTTTGTAAAATTAGATAACTCTCAAGCAAACAGCAGAATAATGCAATGAGATGCATGATATTATAAATCTAGACAGGTACAAGGTATTACACGCAGACATTTACTTCTTTAAACACTGTGTGACAGCCATTTCAACAAAATATTACATAGATTAGGCTAATAAAGGCATAATGTAGAAATTATTAATTCACTTAAAGATGAAACAAAGGCATAATGTAGTGATTTCAACTTAGATGAAATTTACTGAAAATAGTCATGTAAATAGTTTCTTAGAATTCGAAATGGTTATCTCCTGTGGATACATACCAAAAATTACTATGCCTACCAGATTAACTCAGCGTCATGGCACACTTGGAGACATAAATCCTCGTGTAAATAAATAGCCACTCCTCTGTGTGCACTGCATAACCTCTAGAAATTAAATTGTATCCTGGTATTTGCAAGAGGGAAAGGTCAGCATCCGCCGTGAGCCATGCTTCCTGTAAACATAGAGCATAAACTTTGTGATTGTCATTATTATAATTTAAATTATTAGTTCAAACTTTGCATTTAATGATTGACAGTTCAAGCTGAGTATATTGAATACTTTCATTTAACTACTCTGTTCATAATAAAGGTGACATCTGATAAATTACAGTACCTGGTTCATTACTATACATGCTGATTAAACTTAGCATTTTTAGGAGAGAAGAGACACCACAATCCCCTCCCCACCTCTCAGTGAAGTCTTTCATATACATTTCATTGTACTAAGTGCAACTAGACTCAACATTCAGGAATGGAGCAGTGGTTATTCAGAATTGTCAATAAAACAATGCAACTATCAGACAGCAGCAAAAATGGCCGGAAATGCCGCAATTTGGATCCCACTGGATCTTCACTTGTCAGATACAATGGACTATGTGACTTACATGTGTAAAATTGCACTTTAGACTTGTTGAGAGCATGTCACCAATTAAGTGTACTAGGGTAAATCGTGTTTAATGCAATTGGGACCCTACTAGGTTTGACATCCATCTGATATAATCATATGACAATTAAATGTAGCTATTCATTAAGCGGTTCACATTCATTGAGTGGTCATTTTCATTGTTTTATTGAAAGCATGTTTGTTTCTCTGTCATGGAAATTGATTTAATTATTTATGAATATACATTTCAGGCCTAAAAAAGGAAAATGGCTTGTACCCTATAGCATCGCATCAAACTTATGTTACACGAAGAAGAATTCACAGATGTGGTATTCATTGTCTGTGAAAATGAATTCAAGTGCCATAAATTGGTCATGGCTTCTCATGGTGGACGTTTGAAAGAGCTGATCAGAAATGAAGACAGGATAGATCTTGGAGAAGAAATAGCACCCCAAACGTTTAAAACAATCATAAAGTAAGCGCTTTTTATTTGATTTGTGCGTGTGTTATTTTGTAAAGAAGACAATCAAAGTAAAATATGAGACTCTTGGTAGTTGCAACACCATTGCCAGTGGTTTACAAAACCAAACATCATATTCATTAACATCAGTCTTATGAGCAATTAACACTATCATAAATATTTTCTCTATTTCAGATTTTTCTACGATGATGAATGTGACATAAATGATTGCAATGTATTTGAAATTCTTCATGCTGCTATTTTCTTTGAATTGCCAGATTTAAAGAAACGTTGTGTAGAAAATCTTAAAGGAAAAATTACAGAGAAAAATGTTGGATTTCTGGTGGAACAAGCAGTAATGCTTGGTTCAGAAGAGTTGGAAGTTTATTGTCAGAAGTATTTTGAATCGAACAGTACACAAATTTTGAGCCAAAAATGCATTCTGGACACATCATATGAAACCATGCTCTCCTTCTCCAAAAGTGAGACATTGAACTGTTCAGAAGTCCATCTCTTTAATGCTTGTATTGACTGGGCAAAAGGAAAGTGCAAGCATGCTGGAAGGACTTGTACGGGTGAAAACCTGGCAAAGGTTTTGGAAGATATACTGAACAATATGAGATTTCACACAATGACCAGGGAAGAATTCTTGAACAAAGTGGTTCCTATGGATATTCTTTCTGCTGAAAAAGTGGTGGCAGTTCTTAAAAGTTGGAGAGAAGTGGAACAGGGCTTACCTTGCCCAGAGATATCCAGGAATGCTCCCATACAGGTACATAAATAAATATATGGTGGTCGAAAAAAAATCATCATAGGTATCAATTAGATGATGTAATGGCATATTTTGTCTCAAAATTTAACTGGTGTTTGAAACCTTATTCCCACTACTGCATGTACAAATTGTATGTGAATGAATGCATGTGTCATGTAGTAATGTATGCAAGGTGTATTGTGTGCATGCGCTATTTTTGTTCAGAACTATAGGAATAGTTTAGATTTGCTCGTTCTTGTAATCTGTAGTGTATGTAATTGTATATACCTCAGTAAAACTTTTATTAGGTGTTCTCAATCTCATTACCCTTGCTTTTGCAAGTCCAGGCTCCCATCGTGGCAAGGTTGGTAACATTCGGGGTGAAGACCTCTTACCCCAGTCTCCAACACAAGGCATTAACACATCATTAAACATTATATACCTAACTCTATTTACTTTTATATATAACAGGTCTGTTTCATGAACTTCGAAGGAATGCTATCCCATGCAGTTCCGTATCATGCCACAGTTTATGAAGTAAAGCAAGAGAAGATTTGGAAATGTGGAAAGAAATCTTTTCCAGCGGATTTCTTCACTGTCAGTTTCAAGAACAAGGAGCTTCAGGATGATGTAATTTTGTCGTCCCTTGGAGCCCCGGGCGAACAGTTGTGCCTATGGTTGTATTCAAGATCTTATACAGTGCAAGAACAGCAGGGAAATTGGGAGTTTGTCACAAAACTTGAAGAGAAAGAAAGCACCAAATGGAAACAGCATATAAAACTAAAGGTTGCAATCTTGCATGGTCAAAGCCCTGAACAACAGAAAATAATTTCGAAGTGCAGAGACCCTGGTGCAATTGTGACGGTTTGCATTAAACCAGAACAATAGCCATGATCCGCTCTTAAGATTTACTTGCTAACAATGTACTCTTCTCTTATAAATCACTTGCACTGTATTTTGTTATAAAGCACTTATAGCATACGTTTTCATTATTTTGATATAATTATGTCATTTGATACGAGTCTACAAAGCTTTGATATTCACATGTATCTGCTGTGTTTTGATATTTTTTTAAAAATAAAAGTTATGCCTCCAAACTCTCTGTCCAAATTTATACATTAAAAATGACTTCACTCCGACATCAAAAAAGCCATGTCGTACCTTGAATCAGTAGAGCATTGCATGCTGGGACTTGAGTGGGTGGATTAGGGATTTACGTTTTGTATTTCTGCACCTGATCGATGGGCTAAGTAGGACAGACAGGGACCATGGCAATTAGATGATGTATGAAACAGCCATCAGGAACCTGAGACCCAGTGGTTGGAAGCCCAGCAAGCATGCTTAAGAAAACCCATAGCGAGGCACACAGGAAAAATTAACCTGCATATAGATACTGCAAAATTATTTATACTAACACAGCTGTGCTGATAAGTACATTCAATATTTCAATTGTTTTGCATACTCTTGATCATTTTAATTTCACGTATTATCAAATGTGCATGACACCCTTAACTTCACAACTTCTTTGTAATAATCTGAGCAAACCATTGTTACTGGCAACTTACAATATATATATATATATATATATATATATATATATATATCAATGACGTGCATGGTGTGGTCCATTAGTACCCTGTGTTGAAGATTTTCTTAATTATTCTGAGACTTTTTGATGTGGTATGGAAACGATTTCAGGCAAGTTTGATCATTGTTGAAAACAAAAGGCTGAGTATTTTCCTGAAATAGTAAGCAAGGAAATGAAGATGATAATGATGAATATTTATATCAATCTCATACTTTTTGGCACATTTTATGTAATTTTTCAAAAACTTAAACTTTGATAGCAATATAAATATTTTAGGTCTATCTAAATTAACCCTTTGTAAAATAAATAAGTGGCTTAACGGAGAAACCTGGCTCAACTTACTCCCTGGATAAATTCTGCGAGTAATCGAGTAAGCCTACTTAATTTTACAATCAATATTATCCCAGACTAGCCTGATTTAATTGCAATAGAATTGATCTACTGCATTGTTTAAGACTACATTTCAAGTAAC
Source organism: Alitta virens (assembly GCA_932294295.1). Lineage (NCBI taxonomy): Eukaryota > Metazoa > Annelida > Polychaeta > Phyllodocida > Nereididae > Alitta > Alitta virens. Next base: position 20,322,680 of record OW028582.1, read on the forward strand.
CATTTGTAAAGATTGACCACTCTCCTTAAGTTGCCAACCATTGATATGTGCCTTAAATGATTAATGTAAGTAGTAGGAAAAAAGAATAAGAAAAAAACACAAATTGGCCGATATACAAGCTACACTCAGCAAAAAGGAAATAAATAAATAAATAAAATTACCAAGAAAGAAAAAAATAGTTCAAACATATTTATATAATAGTTATAGTTTTAATTAACAAAATGACAAATTTAACCAAAGATATGTTAAGACCACAGATAATTGTGGGGTTGCTATATATATTTATTTTCCTCACTAGGATATAGGATGGGGTTGATTAGCTTGGTGGAGTAATAACGAAATAAAGTATAACATTTTATTTTAGAACAAATATATACTTACTCGGTACAGACACACAGACATCTATTTGAAGAGAAATATCAAGTTTACATGGACAACTGAATAAACGTTATATGAATAGCAATTTTGAGAAATTTTGAGAAATATAAATGGGCTACAAAATATTTTAGTTGACAAGAGCAATAAAGTCATGAATTTTTCGAGTGTATTGATTAATTGAAATAAAAATGACACATACGGACTGAATTATCAGAAATATGCAATAAATATATACACAGTTTTAATGTCTGTTGCTTCCTCTATAAATACAAACTGTACTGAAATTAAACATTTAACTGGATGATACTTCAGTAATACATTCGGTTCAATAGGCATTAAGTAAATAGTGTCAGGTTAAGGTTTCAAATTTTGCAGCATCATTTAGGGCAAATATTAAATTCAACGAGTTATTCTCTAGCCTGCTGTATTTCCTAAGTCTATTGCACTTGGGTCATTAAGTGTCATTAATTTAAGTGCATATTGGGCACATATTACATACAACTGATTGATCGACAATTAAAGCTCCTTGAACAACAAAATAATTTTTGGATGCAGTCTCAGACTGCTGATTTTTTCTAATTCCATGGCCAACTTAATATTAAGGTAATCTGCAGATGTATTACTTAACAACTTCAACTAATCTGCAATACGATTGGTTAAGATTTTGTTTGGTATCAAAGTGAAATAAAAGGCGAGATTTTAGATGGTTCAACATACCTTGCTTGGGCATCAATTGGTCTACTTCGCTGCTACTTTCGGCTGTTATCTGTGCCACCTGGACACTACCAACTGGCAATTATTTGATTTATGTCTTAATGCTGTTTTACTTGGTATTGTTTTACTTAAAAATATTACGAAGTGTAAAATATTTATATTTTGTACGCATAGTGTTTTGAAACGTAGGCTTAACTCTCAGGACTTAAATTTTGATAGCATCTATAATTAATTCACTGTTAGTGTATTTTTTTACTTGGTACTACACATACTATTACATAATATGCACTTAAAATGTTCTGCGTAGTACTACGTTCATGTAAGATATATTTTAATTAAGTACATGCTTTTTATTCTAAGAAAAATGTAATGCGCTGTATCATGTTACAAATCTTGAGAATTTAGTGACATTCACTTTGTTAATTTTTTTTTTTTTAACAGCAATTTTTGGTATGTAAGCTAATATTTTAGAATATGAACATCATGGAAAAGTTCAAATACTAATCAAATATCTGTAGACAAATTTATTGAGCCTTATAATGTATGGATGACTCTGGGTAGGCCTACTGCATAAACCTTTTTATTGCTTAATTAAATTTAATCATTTCTTGCTCCTTCTTTGACCGAGATCATTCTTGCTCCTCCCCAACTATTCTTTGACCTAAATCCTTATCATAATAGATTTACTGTAGTTATTATGTCATTAAAGCTGAATAATGGATCGGAATAATTCGTCCTGTGTTTTGACAAAGAATGTCAGCATTCCACCATAGAGCAATTAACCTGACCTTGAATCCCTTGTCTCAATATAATTTATGCAAGCATCTTTACTATCAATTCCTATCAAATGTAAACTCCAGATTGAATTTTTTGCAATCAGGTGTTACGTGATGCTCGTTAAGATCATTGTATAACAAATGATTAATAACAAATATATATAGAATTTCATTTTTTTTTTTTTTTAGCTCCAGTTGAACAGGCCTATGCCACTGGGGTAGCTTCACAGTATGCCGGTGAGGTATTTGCACTTGAATGACCTTTTGTGAGCGAGACAGTTGGAGTTCAGTGCTGCTTATGACAGTCTCAGAGAGTATATAGTTTTAGTTATTTTTATAAGTTATTTTCTAGGTTAAAGTTGTATATGGGATTGACAATTTATAATCCAAGCACTCATTTGTGATATGCTTTCCCGCAAGCAATTTTTTTTTATCTTGTTAGCATACACTTTTATTGCATGCTATCAATTCGTTATAAAATTCCAAGGCGGAGTATGTAACATTGTTCCATTGTGCCAATTAGCAACTATAATGAGCAAATGTGTGGGTGTAGAGTGTGGGCTATTCATGTCATCTAATCATTACTTTGGCCTCTGGCAGTAAAAATAAGTACACAGGCAAGATAAGATTTTTTATAAAGACAAGTTGGTACAATCTTGTACATAAGCAGCCATTTAAATCGTTTGAATATGGCCTAGTATTTTTAAGTCATTGATCCAGTGGTTTTGTTGACCAATGGTGATATTTTTTACATTGTCTTTATGTTATATCTCATGTTAATTACTTTATGATCAATGTATATTCAGCCCCGGAACAACAGGAATATGCCAACAGCGTTGCCACAGAATATTTCAAGGAGTCCTTGGCTGATGAGTTCGCTGCTGATGTGGACAATGCTAAGAAGAGAAGCATGGGGATTCCCAATGTCAAATTCTTCCTCATTGATGATTTGGTAGATGTTTGTGCTAAATGTAATTGTGGTTTGCAAGCATTTCCAGAATTTCTCAAGAAAAAGACTGTATTTCATGTCCTAATTGTTAGTTTAAAAATGGTTCATTATTGCAAGGAATTGCACTTTATTAGATATTGTTAGTTATGAGGCTATATGGATCATAGAAAATAATATTCTTGCATTGGCTCTGTGGGTAACATACAATTTATAGTAGATGTTTCAAGAAGCAGTAACTTCGGGTAGCTTCAGATTCTATAATAGCATATTTTTTCATCAAGGCTTTTTTATTTTTCCAATAAATGGAATGTTTTTTAATTTTAATGTCTAAAAGTGGGTGTGGCTGTATACAGGTATCAATCTACAGACCTATTTTTTGGCTTATAATTTACTGGTGATATTAATGTGAAAATAGCTTTTGGGTTTCGTATTAATTAAGGTCACCGTATTAGTGAGGGCTTTGGTATTTCAATTTTCAGGAAGCAACGATGTACCATGGACCAAGTCTTAGGTAGTGGCCCCTTACATGATGGACTTAGCTACTATGCCCAACCAGTGTGCTCCCCTTCCAGAGGGGCTGTCATGTCTGTCAACTATGTATGGCATGCAGCATGTAGTCATTGCCTACACTGTGCTTGAATGTGCTCCTAAAGATCTGAAATTCATCTTGGAAAGTGAGTGGGACAACTTCTATATATTGTAATTGAATAACTTGATAACCAAAGTTACAGTTGCAAATAGTTAAACCCAATTTGTTGATACAGAGCTTTTAAAAAAAAATTGTTCATACTAAATTGCACGTTATGGAGTTAATAAATTTACTGTAAGTTCTGCGGGAATCATCTTCAGTATTACGAGAACTGTCATGTTTTCTCAATGCATAAATTACCATAGTTAAAATTCTGACATGCATAGCTCTAAATTCAGTACAGTCGTCCGGTAGATCTGACCTTCCCAATACCTATTCTAGATGTTCTCTGAAACAATGTCAAATTTTCGATTCATGCACATTTCTCTCTGCAGGTGGCATCTTGGTTTCTGCAATGTGGCATGCAGCCCCACCTACCGGAACTTCGACCCATTCTTTGAATTTTACCAGGGCTACATTGATCACATGGTTCCTCATGGCTACGACTGGTGGGACGATGTAGCTGGTGCTGAGAAAAATCCAGGATGAACTTGCAAAGACAGTATGCTGGGGTAGGTTAAATCCAGTCAAAATGGTGACCTTGTGCTTATCTATGCTGGGCAAGGGGCAAATGAAGACCCCACACATGTGGCAGGGAGGGGGAGGGACTTAAGTATAAGATGGTGGACTCTAGCCTTATGATCACCTCATCAGTACGTCTGCCTCCGGCAGTGGTCAGAATTCGTGTGCTAGCAGGCTGTGAGACTTATTCTAGATATACCCATCAAACAGCATGTTGCAATTTTGCAATTAGATCATCTTTTTTTTTTATGTATACCGAGGGCCTTAAATAAAGTTTCTTAATGGTGAGGTGGTCTCATGAAAGGTTTCCATATTTCCGTGAGGAAGAATTTACAGGTCAACAGTATATAGGCCTAAATAAAAGCTGTAATCAGTAATGAACAATATATATTATTAGAAATGATGACTTTACATGTTACCAAAAAAGACCCCAAAAGATTTTAGTAGTCCTTAGATAATTCAGAGCATAAAAGTTAGAACTTTACTATGTACAAACGATATATCTTGCTTTCAGGACCTTCAACAGCCACGATGCCAACACTCCAATGTACTTGTACTTTGCCCACTCCAGCGTGCACACTCCCATGCAGGCCCCTGAAAAGTACACTTCCAAGTACCCTGGCTTGGACCACCACAGGGCTACATATCTTGGCATAGTCAGTGGCATTGATGACACCCTTCAACAGGTCACTGAAGCTCTGACAGCTAAAGGCATGTATGACAATTCTATGAGGCTGGAATCAAGTGCCCGGATTCATCCACTCTCCTCTTATAACTGCCACAGGAAAAAGTGAAGGGTAAGTTTTATTTTATTTTTGGACACGCAAATGGGTGAAGTTACATTATATGCAATATAGGTTATTGAACTGTCAATTGACTGAAAAATAATAAAACGTTAGAAAATTGTTCATTGGAGAAAGGTTTTTTGTCTTGCAAACATGTAGTGCTGGAAGACATATATCTCAAATTGCATGTGGTTGTTCACGCATCATGCGTGCATTGGGTCCCAAGTGCAACACATGTACAAAAAAACCATGCAATTATTTGTCTGGAGTCCATATACCAATATTTAAACTGGGACAGAAAGTTGTAATCCACCAGTAATTAAGACTTAATAGAGATTCCCGAGGCTTTTCCTCATATGCCTCGGCATCTGGTCATAAAAAACTATATTGGTAATGCCTGATGCACATCAGTGACTGGTATGCAACCATCATGAGCATGGTGGGTCTTGACAACTCTGGAATTGATGGTACTGACCAAACTGAACTTCTCTTCAATGGCGGAAGCAGTTCGAGGGATGAAATCATCTTCCAAGTAGACTCAACCTTCCCTCAGTTCCTTGGTAGGGAAGCCATCCGTGTTGGTGACTACAAACTTCTTCGTGGATTCCCTGGTCTTTATGATGGCTACGAAAGGGACGGTTCTCTTGGTTTCAACCACTCGATTGACTTCATGAGATCCAAATGGGGCGTCTATGAAAACCAGACTTGGCAAGAAAGGAAATGGAAGCTCTGAAGAGAGGCAACTACAACTTCGACTGGCGTGCTATCGCTGCTTATGTGAGATCTGTGGCGAATGTTGTCCAGCTGTACAATGTTGTTGGTCAGTATCATTTTTTAATATGCCAATTAGTTGCTATTTATTAATACCAGAAAACTAATCTTTTAGTATTGTAAGTCTTGCTCTGCTCTAAGAAAGTAGCTGCCAGAGAAAAAAAATTAGTACTCTTTAAACGAATGATTTTTGCTACTTTGTCGATTGCAACAATCTGCCATTTTGGCTTTTTAGAACATCTATGCATACATTGTATTAGCAAACAATTAAAACTTTCAAATGAATGATAAATTATTTTCTTTGCCTACAGATGATCCTGAAGAGAGGAAGAACTTGGCTGATACTGAGCCTGACAGAGTTGCAGACCTCATTGCTAAACTAGATGCAGCAAAGGCAACTGGGAGAATCCCAAGACCTGAGGGCCCAGATCCCAGTTCGAAAAGGAGATGCTTCTAACTTCGGAGGAATATGGACCCCAGGATGTTGTTAGAACTTCATATGAATTCACTTGTTACAAATTCACTTGTACAACGATTGGATGATCCTGGTTCGGATCTTGATCATGTTTTACTTTACATTTTAGTTCATTTGTTGAAGGTAGTCGCAAACCTAACTGAACTGATCTTAGGAAATATAGGCAATTGTATCCATATCGATAGTTTTTATTTCCCGTATTATATTTTTTCATACATGACTGTTGAACAACTGTTTCAACAACTAATACTTATTCAGAAAGTGGACTTGTCCAATAGCTTATACCTCGTTCACATATGCCCCACTTCAGTACAATACATAAGTACATAGTTATTTTGTGCAGACGATATCCAGCAGCTTCAAGATACTTGAACCAGGATTCAAAATCGAAGCAAGGACGACCAAATTTCTTACACTACCTTCCAAGTAAGCTTTCTTGTTGGTGCCTGCTAGGCATTGCCTAGGCTGCTTCGAACTTCAGCTGAAAACTCTTAAGCCACTGTCACACGGGCCGGTTGTGCCGTAGTGAACCCGTAGTATTACGTAATAGTTGCGGAAATCGCTACCCGGCTTGAAGCCGGCGGCCCCGATAAGGCCACCCGTGGATACCCGTCAAGCACCCGTGGGACCCTTGGCCAAGCCGCAAAACCCGGCCCCGGTAGCCGGTTGTGCCATGCAAGCATGGCACAACCGTAGAAATCTCACGGGTGTAAAAAAAACAAAAAAAACCCGTGGAAGCCGGCGGGTGGCCCGTAGAAGCCGGCGGGTGGCCCGTAGAAGCCGGCGGGTGGCCCGTAGAAGCCGGCGGGTGGCCCGTAGAACCCGGCGGGTGGCCCGTAGAACCCGGCGAATTATTCGTCCCTAATTTCACCTCAGCGGCTTGTTGAGGGGTTCTACGGGTAACCCGCCGGCTTTCACGGGTAACCCGCCGGCTTTCACGTGTAACCCGCCAGCTTTTTGCTACCAGCGTCAGCGTAGGCAGGGAGGTATATACTTTAAAAAGGCTGCTGCTCCTCTAATATTAGTCCGATTTTCCTCAAATAAAGACTGAATGGCAGTATAGCTCATTTAAAAAAACCCGAATATTAAGCGAGATATTTGTCTGAGAAGGCAGTTGTCTTGCGGCGGCTGCTGCTCCATTTATATTAATCCGATTTACGTCAAACAGGACTGAATTGTAGTATAAATCATACTGATTCCATACGTGTTTTCGGATTGAAAATAGACCAAATATTAAGCGAGATATTCGTCTGAGAAGGTAGCTAGGTTGGCGGAGGCAAACAGTGGTGCTCTCGCAGACGTCCGCGCCCTGACTGTATCAATGCAGGAAGGGCTGAGCCCTTCTTTAAAAGGCTGCTGCTCCCCTAATATTAGTCCGATATTCGTCAAATTAAAACTGTATTGTAGCATAGTTCATACTGATTCCATCATGTTTTCGGATTGAAAATAGACCAAATATTAAGCGAGATATTCATCTGAGAATGCAGTTCTCTGGCGGCGGCCAGGTGCTCTGTGTATGGTCATGACTTGAATGGTGTGGTCAATATTTTTGACCATGATATATATACATTGTTTGGATGAGCTTTATTGCAATTCATTTCTACTCATTCTGCCAACTGCCATGACCGTTATGTCAATTGCTATTAGCATTTTGAATGATATAAAGAATGGGTGTAGAGAATACAGCAAATGCTCAATACATGTGTCAATTGCCTAATTGCCTAAATTGGGGTTCTTTGACCTGTCATTTCATAGTTTGTTCATAGATGACACAGTAATATGACATTGTCTTGATTGTCATTCACAATTACAAAAAGATGTAATTGCTTTCATTAATTAAAAACAATGTATTGTATTGTAATTACCAGGCAATGATTATATTTGTATATTGGTATTTTTTTTTATTAAGGGAACATTCTTATCTTTTTGTGTATATTTTTGTAAAATTTAAATCTAATATTGATATTGTAATTAGTATTTGTGATTTGATCTGTGATTTTATTTGCTATCTTTTATGTACTTATATGGACCAAATATTAAGCTAGATATTCTATATTATATAATAAGCATATAAATCTATCTGTCTATCTACATATTCGATTTTCGTCAAATAAAGACTGAATTATTCAGGGAAATGTGTAGAATTTATATAATAGTTAAGGTGGGGAAAATTATTGGAGTATACTAGGCACAAACAAGAATATTCTTGTTAATAAAGTTAGTAATACCTCATAGAGTATAGATATGTAGATAGACAGATAGTTATAAGATCTTCACCTAATAATATGTTACTATCAATAATTAATTAATTCGTAATCAATAAAAAACGAAAATAAAACAATGTTTGTTTGCTTGTTGCCAATAAAATTCCGACTTGATAAAGATGTCTATGGAGCTATAACAACTATCTATAGATAGATATACTCTAGTTTATATAAATTATCAATATTTCGTTGTTGTTTCTGAAAATAATCCAACTGGAATTAATATTGATATTGCATGTTCCATCCATGATCAAAACAATCTCCCTCTTTAATATGCATAATAAACAGGAATCAGTTGAAATTCAGAACTTCAATTAATGCTTGTGATCAATGATGAAAAAGCATGACTTACCCCATTCTTTGTATTATTCAAAATGCTAATAGCAATTGACATAACGGTCAAGGCAGATTGCTATTACATATATAGGTTAATTGACTTTACAAAACCAAAGGAAAAGTCCTTCCCATTGGCCAGTTGGCAGAATAAGTAGAAAATAATTGCAATAAAGCTCATCCAAACAATGTATATATAATGGTAAAAAATATTGACCACACCATTCAAGTCATGAACATTCACAGAGCACCATGCTGCCTTCTCAGACGAATATCACGCTTAATATTTGGTCTATTTTCAATCTGAAATTCCGTGTGAAATAAGTATGAACTCTTCTATAATTCAATATTTATTTGACGCAAATCGGATTAATATTAATGGAGCAGCAGCCGCCACCAGACAACCGCCTTCTCAGACGAATATCTCGCTTAATATTTGGTCTATTTTCAATCCGAAAACACCTATGGAGTCCGTATGAATTATACTACAATCCCGTTTTATTTGACGAAACTGGGACTAATATTAGGGGAGCAGCAGCCTTTTAAAATATACTCCTGGAAGCTGCGAGTTACTCCTACTACTCGCCGGCTTACTCCTACAACTCGGCGCGTAACCCGTAGAACCCGCCGAGTCACCCGTAAAACCCGCCGAGGAACCCGTAGAACCCGCCGAGGCACCCGCGGCAGCCGGCGGGTAACCCGGCGGGTGCTGCCCCGCCCCTTTTTGCTGCCAGAACCGGTCGCCAAACCGGCGGAAAGAGCTGTTACATAACTATTACGTAATACTACGGGTTCACTACGGCAAAACCGGCCCGTGTGACAGTGGCTTTACTCCTACAACTCGGCGAGTAACCCGTAGAACCCGCCGAGTAACCCGTAGGACCCGCCGAGTAACCCGTAGAACCCGCCGAGTAACCCGTAGAACCCGCCGAGGCACCCGTAGAACCCGCCGAGGCACCCGTGGAAGCCGGCGGGTATCCCGGCGGGTTACCCGTAGCACCCGGCGGGTGCTGCCCCGCCCCTTCTTGCTGCCAGAACCGGTCGCCAAACCGGCGGAAAGAGCTGTTACATAACTATTACGTAATACTACGGGTTCACTACGGCAAAACCGGCCCGTGTGACAGTGGCTTTAGACCTATTGCCGACTGTTATATGGTGTAGAATAATCAAGAATAATCCACAAACAATTTTGAATAAATGCTTGTTATTTGCACACCCAAAAAACAAGTCTTTATCAATGAGTACTCTCTGGTAAAAACCAAACAATTCCATATATATTATGTTATTTTATTTTATTTATTTTCTTTAACAAAAGTGTTTTCATAGGTTCTCTCCCCCCCCCCTAGTTCACAAAACTCACTTCGTTAATATTGCTTAATGAAACTTTATATACAATAAAAATTGAATACAAAATTAAACAGTGTAAATGTGTACAAGTGGCTGACTTAAGAGCCCATCTACAGCTTGTAAATTCTACCAAAGAAGCCAGGCCTTTGTATTATATTCAATCATATCCAAATTAGCTCCTTTTACCTACCTCACAAAATAGACTGTTGACCATCAATAATAGGTTTAGAACTGGGTGTAAGATTGCATATCTCAATTAAAACTGGACAATCATATTTATTTGCTATTTTAGAAAATCAGTGGTAATTACAGCTGATGTTTACAGTAGTCCCCTGTGTAGCCCTCTATGCAGTGACACTTGTAAACACTTTTATTTACCTTACTCAAATTGTGTTTCTTTTTATAATCATTTACAATATATTTCCCAAGCTGTGAGCTTATGTCATTCATAAAATTTCCTATCTGTTTTTCAATCCGTTCTTCAATCTTATTATTCTCAATCTCTTTATACAGACTTGAAATAATAGCATTTTCATTTTGGTAATTTTCCATAATTCTTGGTACATTTATAACATAACATCTGCCATGAGATGAGCAAATGTTATCACTACAATAAGAAACGAACTTTTTCACTTCAAGAATGTAAGGTCCCATAACATTATCTACGAAGTCCTTGGTCTCCAGGCAACGGGTTTTATTAATTTCGCCTAAAATGTCTCCCCACATGATTGTCCCTTCAATACCCATGTCAGCAAGTAGGCCTATGCTGTTAATTAGGTCAATCTGGAAAGAAATAGGTAAATAATAGTAGTCTGCATAACTGAATTAAATTTGTTTCAGAACACATAGAATGACTTCTTATGTTTTACAACCTTTCATGACCTGATAGATTAGATAGATATATTCGATAAATATATTAGATAGATAGATCAGATAGATTAGATAGATAGATAGATTAGATATATAATAGATTAGATAGGCAAAATAGATAGATATAGTATATAAGATAAGTTAAGATGGATAATAAGATAAGATAGATAAGATAATTAAGATAGATAAGATAGATTAGATAGATTAGTTTGATTATATATTATATATATTAGATAGATAGATTAGATAGGACAGCTGAAATCTAAGTATTTTAACTTTGACTTCGATTAGAATGGATAGATAATTTTCAAGCGAACACTCTTTGCTAATATTCAGTAGAACCTCAACATATTAATATTAATTTGTTATAAATTGTATTGAAGTCCATTCACAGCTCAATATGGATTATTCTTAATGGCAAGATGATCATAGTTCTGCAGCAATTATGGTTGCATATTTTAGCAACTTGATCACTATTCTGTGGTCTTAATGGTTAGGTGCCCTTAACTATTAAGGCAAAGTTCAATACTTACCGTGTCATACAGCATCAAGGGATAAAGACTACTGTAAAATCTTGTGAATGCCAAGATGGGGAGCCTTGGTCGACCAACTTTTTTTCGACATCTCAGAGTCTCTGAAATGGTGTTGTAGACTTGCTGACGACGGGCCCTCTCATATTTGGCAGGGCCACCATGGAAATAGATCGAAGGGTAGAGGAAATCACTGGATTTCCACAACCATTTCAACCTGGAAAGTCAGAAAATTTGTAAATTTTGGTGGTTGCAACAGTTATTTGGTTTTTTAAGGTAAAGGTCAATTGCACATTTTAAGAATCTGCAAATCACTGATGGGCTTCCTTTGAAATTTCTAATTTATGTCTCCCTACAATATTTACAATATTTACAAACTATTTTGGAAGATTTCTATCCACCATTTATAGCATTATTTATTGGCATCCAAAGCCACCGTTTTCTGTCCAATATATCTTTTATTTCAGTCAACATGTAACATGGTGTTGACTCCAAGCATTATCATCTCACCAATGCGTCTGCCTCTGACAGTTGGTCATATAAACTGACTCAGCTTCAGACCCAGTAGCATTGAGACATTTAACGTATTGAAATAAAAAAAAAATTCTGTCCAATAATATTGCACAGGAATACATTGCTGCAAGATTAAAATCAAGTAAATAAAGTTATTAATTATCTATACATAAAAAGACCCGCATCCCAGTTACTTAGCTATAAATATACAAGTTTGTCATATTCACCTGTCATTGTGGAACATATTAGGGCAAGTGGAGTTGTAGGGTGCATATTTGATGCATAAGGGAAACCTGTAATAGCCCCAGCCTTGACCCGGTCGAAGCTGTTTGACTAAGTCCAGGGTTTTTTTCCATAGCACTCTGAAAAATTGAGTAACTTAATTTTAATGTTGTTTGATAATATGTAATTTATTGGATTATGAAGATCTAGGCCTAACTAATAATAAAAATGTTGTTGCGTCGTGCTTTTTTTAAAGTTCTGCAATTTCTAAGAAAATGCAACATACAATGTTCTGCCAAAACGATGGCTACCTCGCATTAAAAAAAATATTTATCTTTGATGTTCCCAAGCATCATTCACAATTTTCAAACGATATCTCATACTGTTCATTTGGCCTTTTTGCAGACAAATGCGGTATCACAGTACACATTACTGAAAAAATACATTTTTGAATTATGGTGTATCAAAATTTATTTTTTAATATCGCATTAACTGATTAATGAAATGCTTTACGTATTTAAAAAGATAATGATCTTGCATCTTATTACAGAAATGCATTATATTGAAAATGTATAAATCTTTTCTTTTTACATTTTGCTGAATTTTTGTGTGTGTAGTTCATTATAACCATGTACCAACTTTTAAAGAAGGCAAACTTAACTTTGTGAATTTAATAGTCTCAGTGCTTAAGTTGCCTTGAAAATGTTAGGAAAATTCGGATGATACAAAACTGTTATGTATCTGTCTATGTTCGTACGAAGTGTTCTTAACAGTGAGGTAGTCTTAAATGGGCTACTGTGATATAAATGAAACTTCCCAATTCTACTCACCTTGCAGCAATGTCAAATTCAGCAGCAGCTTCAGTATAAACCATTGAATCATTCCAGGTTGGGTGTTTTTCTCTCACCAGCTGCATTGAGTAATTTGCATATTTTGTGAACAAGATATTTCCTACGTCGTCTTCCAGTAGTGGCCACCAAGCCTGTAATTAAAAATGTAAATCACAGACTCATTCACTAATTTTTATGGCAATAAATTTAGATGAGCCCATCATGGCCTCAAAAGGAATTTAATAATTTTTTGTCCAGGAATTGACTAAAAGGTCCGATACACTATTATTCTAAAAGTATGGTTCTTTTATTTTTTATTTTTTTTTAGGGGGAGAGGGGGAACGTTGTTAATTTGAACAGCTGAAATTGTTAAAGCCGATTGCATCAAAGTGTGGTCAACAGGCCATGCCTGCACTCTGTTGTGTTGATTCAGGATTTTGGCTTGGGGGAGGAGGGAGGCATTACCGTCACCAATAATATTAATTTATTTTATTTTATATAATGACACTTAATTTCCCTAATCTACCAAAAAAAAACTTATTGAAGGTAGGAAGATAGGTAGCTCTATCTATCTATCTATCTAGCTATCTATCTATGATTAGTATTGATTACCAGAGGCTTGATTCAAAGGGTGAAGATGATTCTATTTGCAATTTTTTAAATTTTGTTCCACAAAAGGTGATCATACCCACCCAAGCGTTCACTGGTCATAACACTATTAACTGACTGGCTCTAATTGAAACCAAAGAAATTAAGTCCATTCCTGTTGATGAGCTTGACAAGCGACCACTCAAGCATGGTAAATTGTGACATCACTAGAACACTTTGTCAAGTGACTGATCACACTTCATTGCAATCCACTGTAAGCACAACACCACCAACCTCAAAGTCCAACACACCAACTCCCCTCCATGTTTCAGATATATTATTTTGTAGATACTTAGCCACAGCTTGAAGATGCTTATTTAAATCCATTCTCTGCAAAATGGAAAAAGCAAAAAACGACATTGACTTTTCATTAATGAGTAACTGATCATAGACAAAATGTCACCTTTCTTAATACAAGTGTATTTATCATTCAGTTTCAAGATATAGCCATGTCTTACAAGAGAGATATTTGTACAAAGTCAAGGGTATTTGGCTCATTTTTTATATGACTGTATTAATTTAGTCATACTGAAACACATACCTGAGGTACTCCTCCATTGATAATTTGCCCCTTTTTATCAATTTCAGGCCATTCTCCAAATTTATCATTAACCAGATAAATAACATCTCCATGCCAACCATTGTCTACAATGTTCAAGCATACAAATCGGAATTCATACATGTAAGAAGTGAAAACATGATTTAGGATAACACCATATCTTTTTATTTTTATTTTTTTCTTACTCTTTCCTACATTTTTCACTCATGTTCATCTTGTCATTTGTAAAACATACTCACTAGGGGGCTTGTTGTGTTCGATGCTCCACCTAGTGAGATTTATTGAAACATCATAAACTGGAAGACACCTTTCAATCCTGGAGTTCCATATCACTCTGAATAATTCAGATTCCTTCCATGCGGGAGAAACATTCTATAATATAAATCATAGAGCAGACCTCAATACATTTTTAAGCATTTTTAAGAAAGTTGATACTCCACCTAGGCACTCGTCCTATTGTTTTGAGCAGGCAATACCCAACGAAAATATTATTTAATTCCCTCCTGAGTGCAAACTGTACTTTAATTGCTTATATTTATAACAGTGAAGCAAATCAAACAATCAAACAAAGTAAATATGTCTAGTGGAGTATAAGTTAGTTATATTCCTTCAGCGTCGGGATATAACCAACAAAAATGTTAGTTAACACCCGACTATGAGCAGCTGATGAGGGATATAAATATAGTCATTGATTCAGTCTATTATTATAGCTAATAAGCGTTATAACATTCAACAGTTAGTGACTATTGTGACACATTGATTGATACTCACATTACCCACTTCAGCAGAATAGACAAGTGACATACATGCAGAACAACAAACTAAAAGATGACATAAATAAGCGTGTGAAGAGTCCATGTTTATCAACAGAATATCAAGTATATCAAAAACAGTTCCGCATGTACATTGAACTAGCAGACTAGCAATGTAGGTTAGAAATGTTTATTGGGCTGGACAGAATCATTGTTAACACGGCCACTTTTTTATGCTTGAATAACCACAATTTTGTACTTATCTGTCTATTTTAGGGTGGTTCACCATAGTTGTAATAGTTATAATTAAATAAGTCTGCAATATTTTCTTTGCTTTGCAGCAATCAAATTTGAGTAGCAAAAAAACTATTTTAGATCAGTTTTACATTTAGCACACAACAATAAAATACACAGATGAGTCTCTACTTGATAAAACCTAATACCCGGATAGCATTCCAAATGGGCCTGCATCGTTTCTGCAATATCATTTTGACATCGCCGGCAGTGCACCGACGTCGTTACGACTTGGAATGCTATCTGGGTATAAATATACAAGGAATTAGTAATAGTTATATCACTCATAGTCGGGAGTTAACTAACATTTTTGTTGTTTATATCCCGACGCCGAAGGAATATAAGCAAAAACGTTAGTTAACTCCTGACTATGAGGGATATAACTAACTTATACTCCATTAGACATATTTACTAATTTGTTGATTTTATTTTTTGTATTGCCTTCTTTATGCAAGATAAATTCATTTTGCACTCAGGAGAGAGTTAACTAAAAATGTTGTTGCTTATATCCCGCTTAGAACAATAAAACAGTCCAAGTGGAGTATAAAGTACATTATAACACAGTGAATGGGGAGAAGTTCAACATATAGTTTTGTGGGATAAGGAAAATTATACTGGTTGAATCCACAAAACTCCTATGTTGGACGACGCACCATCTACCATTGCTTACAGTCTCCACTCATTGTACAACATACACTGCAGCCATCCAACATACACTACAGCCATCCAACATATTCCCTTCGTGGATGACAATAAAGCAATCTGATTGGAAAATACGATCAAAGATATTCGAAGTCAAAAAAATTCTTATCTTTATCATGTTTATGTTGTCTACTTCCTGTCCACCATGATATTTGACGATGTTTTACTTAATTTTTTAATTCTTTGATTTTAGTGCATAAGATCAACTATTGGCATTTGGCCACCATAACACGAGAAGTATGTAAGTAGTTACTCACACTTTTCCTGGCAGAACAGAATGTTGTTTACAGCCCTCTTTTTATTACTTTTTTTTTTTTGCAAAGTAATGAGCTGCTTAGATTCTATCTTCTTGTTACTTGTATGGCCTCCAGTTTCCCCCAGGAAGACCTGACCAGGACTGTCTGCTTACTTCCCAAATTGATGTATCGCTCTCTTTAAGTACGAGAAAAAGATGGTTTTGCTTCAGGCTCTTTCAGTCACTGTCTCTGGAGAATGTAGTGATTTACATACTTGTGAGACTACCCTGTCTTCATAGGTGTATTTACTTATCTTGCTGTTGTACACCCTTTAGAATAGAATAGAATAGATTAGAATAGAATAGAATAGAATAGAATAGAATAGAATAGAATAGAATAGAATAGAATAGAATAGAATAGAATAGAATAGAATAGAATAGAATAGATTAGAATAGAAAGTAAATTGTCTGTGAACTTATAAACGTGAACAGCTTATTATAAATATCAGATATTGTGATGCACTGTCAGTAGGGCCAGCATGTAGTATAGTATAGAATAGACTAGACTAGACTAGACTAAAATAGAATAGAATTTTCCTATATTTTTGCAACAAAATAGGGCTGATCAGGACAGGCAGGTGCCAAGGCAATGAGGCTAACGATGAAGCAACCTTCCATCGTGGGATGGATTCGAACCCAGGACCCAGTGTTTGACAGCCCAGCATGCTACCACTTAGCTAGGCCAGGTAGGCCCCTGCTCTGAATAGAATAGAATAGAATATACCTTTATTTTTTAATTAAAAAAATTACTGTTAAACAATAGCTATAGGAGCAAGATAAACCACTGGAAACTATTTTTGTTTTGTAATTAATTACAGTACAGTATCTTGAAATCAGTAGTAACCATACAGCCTCAAGGCTTTTTCATGGGAAATAAATGTCATAAGCCAGTGAGTACACCCCAATATGTATATTTAAAGTCATTCTTTAATCTGCCAAAATATAATAGTCCAGTATTACTCACTACATAAGTTCTTGAAGTTGAAAAAGTCTACTACAGCAAACTGAAGTGAAGCGAACATTGTTCAAAGCTAATTAATACCACCAAAAAAAACTTTACTAATAAAAGGATATGTTAGTTTGTAATAAAGGTGCTCTCCCTCTAGTTGACTACATGCTTGAAACCCACTCAAACAATGCTTCATTATACATCATAACCAACAACGAACATTCAACTTAAGCTATCCACTAGAACCATCTTCCTGATGCAAGCCACACTCCTTTGCTCGCCTACAGCATATGCCTTGCTAGATTTTATGACAATGCTGTGGTTTCTTTCGCCGTCGCCTTATAGAGGTAAATAGATGCGTCACACATGACTAAGTAGGTCAGCCAATGTAAGCAATGCACCAGCACTTCAAAACGCTCAACCGTCACTACAGGCCACCTTGCTACGCTAAATATAGATACTTTGTAAACATAACCGCTCATTTGTCGGTCCATAGATCTCCATAACCAATCAAACTGGATTGCATTAAACCAATTAAGCTCATTTATAGCAAGTCTGCATAGCTACGCTACGCGAAGATATGTCACTTGCCTTAGGAAGATGACTAAGAACTAACTAAAGCTAACGTTCCGCACAACGGAGACTATATTTGCAAAAAATGCTGGTAACTACTGACATGTACTATAACTTATTTTAGACACATTTAAATTTAACATATTGATAGTATAATTAATAATTTGATCAAAGAATAACACCTGTGGTTGCTTAGCATGTTTAGGGACAGCTTTCAGTAGACATATATAACTAGCTTATATCATATATCGTTTGGTTTATATAAGCATGATAAGGGCAGACACAATGGTGGTTAGATCGTCTAGTTAAGTCTGGCTTGTAAAAAACTTAACCTTTTATTATAAGGAATACTATACAGTATACAGCCTGTGTGGTAACTTCAAATACATCATGTTGGATAAGTTAATCAATATTTAGTATCATCTGGTTAAGTAGATTGAGTACTGTAAGATGATGCTGGCCACACAGGATCTATCTTGTACTGTCAAGCCATATAAGGACTTCGTTAATCTAGTAATTTAATAGGTTAAGGGGTGAGTGCATGGACAGGAGTTGTTGGATGAGATATAGGCTTAATTGATGAAAAAAGTTAGCAAGTTGTGATAAGGATAAATGATTTGGTAGGTGTAGTGAAATAGGGCGAGGAAAATGTACAATATACAGTGTAGGTGGTGTTAATTTATTAATGGAATATCATTGCATTTTCGTTTAGTAAAAATTTTCAGAAAATTATTGTAAAATGTAAAAAAATAAGACTTCCTGGAAGACCTTCTCTTTTTCGTTCTCTCTTTTTTACTTTTTTCTTTCTCTTCTTGTTTATTTTGAAAAAGATCTCTGAGCCAAAACATATATTTGCTAAATGTCACTGACTGGTGGAAATTTGAACCCACAAGGTGTGTAAGTTAGCATGGAAGGTCGACGTTTTAGTAAATGGCCACAAATGTATGAATAGGAATTTTTCTTTCTTATAGTTTTTACAGAAAACGAAATAAATTAATAGGTTTATATAATTTAAAAAAGACGGAGATTTTGACGGTCTGATGAGACGATAAAATAAAGAACGATTTGACTGGATAAAAACTCATTTAAAGTCTTGGATATTATGGTAACCTTTTTTTCACAACAATGAATCATAATACCGAGTTCCATCTAGACATTAATAATCCATGGAAAATTCTGGCTTATCACACCTTTTCATGCACTTTCGTGGCAATTAGCAAGAGAACACTATCAGTGAGCTGATCACAATCCAGACACTATTTCATTAGATATTGATCAAATTCAAGTGCTAAAGAAGAGCTAGGCACGAAAAGTTCAATCTTTTAGTAGTCACTTCACATGCATGACTGGTTATTTTTCACAATAGAATTGGCAACTCTGCACTGATTTTGAGGTGATTATGGATATTAGAAGAAGATTTTCCTATTGCTTTTGTATTTATAATTGACTGTCGTGGCAAATTCTGTGTATTTAAAAACAACTTATGAAATAAAGGATTTATTTTAAGACGAAGTCATGCAGTAGGATTTTTCTTTTTACCCTGATTGTACAATTACCCACCACACAAAAATAGAGACTAGTTTAAATTAGTCTGATCTATTATATTGCAGATGCTGAGGCAAGTACAAGATCCCAACCATGGATAAATGTGTAAGATGGTGTGGACTCCCAAGCCTTATCATATCATCATTATGTCTGCCTCGAGGTCTTAAATGTATTACCAGTTATGAAGGCTTTTATAATGCATATAATATTATGCTATAATCTGTAGCTCAATCAAATTTACCTCACACTTATCATCCAATATATCCTAAAATGCCTTTACAGCACCCATCAAACAAAGTGACCTTTACTTTTTGTTGCCTAGCAGCAAGAACCACACCAAAAGCAGAGTTCGATGCTTTGATGTTTTTGTCGCTAGGTGGCACTGATGCCCTATATTAGCTCTTGACAGATTGGACCCATAGAGGGCAGAAGGGGGATAATGCTATTATCGTATGAAGCTATAGGTTGGCCAGACATTGCTGGTGTGCTATGGATATTGATGACACCCTGTCACTTTACTGATTGGATTCGATATCCTGCACCCCACCAACAACATTTTACCCCCACCCCCTCCACATGTTCCAATAGTTTCACTGGCCAATCATATCATAAGCACTAAAAGGGCTACTATCCCCACTAAAGGTCTTGGGATGTATAATACAAGAGTATTGTTTTTGTCAGACCTTGTTGGTTTGTTTGTATGTAAGATTGTTTGTTTGTATGTAAGAATGTTTGTAAGATTGTTTGTCTTAACTGAGCTTAACTAAAGCCATCTATTGAATGCAATATTATGTATTACCTAACCATGTATCTAAGCCCACTTAATATATTGATTTTCTGTTGATTTACTGTTATCTTTCTATTGACTTTATGAGTTAAATAATTGTGATGACAATGCTTAATTTTGTATAAGTAATTCGTGTGCATAATAAGCTATTAGGCAGTGTCAGGCGGCTGCAGCAAATGACTGGATTAGCAATATTATTTCGTCAATTTGTGTCATGTATCCTGTAACTTAAAATCAATTTTGTGAAAGTTTGTTCCTTGTATGGTTAATTAGTTTCGTCAATTTAAGTGGCAGGTAAGACATCAGCATACATCAGTATGTTGAAAACACAGTAAGATGGTAGATAATGATAGAGTTGGAAAGTGCAGCCCTCTATGGCAAGTTCTTGCTGCTATCGAAAGGTTGATTGATGAGGTGAGAGAGAGGAGTCCACCCATGTTACACGTTTACCCCATAGGTGGGGTCTTTTACTTGCCTCAGCATAGACACCGAGTACAAGGGACCGCCAATTTAACGTCTCACCCCAACGACATCCAGCTGGGATGATGCTCATGAAGGGTGCCCGAGCCTGGGATGGAAACCGGGTCCTTCAGAGGAGCAGGCAAGCGTCTTTTACCACTAGTCCACCCAGCTGCGATCATATAAAACACAAAGGTAAAGACATGCAGAAAAAGAGATAAGAAAGTTTATGTAGCTACGCTGTTACTGGTGTACACAACTGTATCTGTTAAGAATAAAAACCTAGCTTTGAAATTGCTGAAGTCTGCTGAAATTTGCCAATATGAATTACTAAACCAACAGTCAAGTTGTAAGAAAATACTCACTCCTTTCCTGGGTTAGATACAACTAGTCAGGTACCATGAAATAATAATGTATCTATTGAATGCAATATTATGTTAATGTATCACCTTCTGGAATCGTGAAAATTGGATGGATTGTTGCAACGTTATAATTACCCAATATTAATCTGAATTGTAAAGTTACATTTTTGTACTCTTATGTGATCATCCTGTAGTTACACGGAAATATATTAATATTAAATTCAATCATGTTAATTCAATAAAATATCTCAAAATTTGGGTTCAGATTCTGCATAATCAACTTAAATCTTCTGAAATAGCATGAAATGTTACCCCATTAAGACCCACTGCCAAATTGAAATAAACCCACGATGAAACCCAACATGAAAATTGCGCCTAATTATTGGCCAGATTATTAGGAAATTATGCAGACAGCATTACAAAATTAAGTGCATTACCCAAATTCCATCAGCATGGGAGATGATTGACATGAAAATTGGTATTCCGAGAGGATAATGAGTGGCATTTGCCTCAAAATACTTTTGGGTTTGCTTAATTATAGCTTTGGCCAATTTTGGAAACGAGAGTTTTTCATTCACATGCTAAATTAAAGAAAATGGGAATTATTATTTCTGACTTGTTTAGGTCTACTTATTGGCAATACACATTGGGGATTCCAGAATTAATTATAATGTCTACCTCATAGTATGCCATGCTTTTCATGAGGTCAAAACTGACTTTATCTGAAATACGATTTTTGAAGTCTAAGAATATTGGCAGAGTTCACCCAAAATCGTTATTTAAAAAGTCACAATGCAGTAAATTGCAATTACCAATTATTTCATGTTAATTTGTAAAGTACGTAATCCCCCGTGTTTTTTTTGTATTTTTTTGTATATGTGTTGCCTAAGTATTACATAGTCGGAATCGATGTCAGTTAGGAATTATATATACCTAAATAATAAAACATTTCAATTTTAAATCTTTGATATTGTAAAAAAGTAAAAATAAAACTGATATTGCGACCACGTCTGATTAATAGTAGGTCATAAATAATAACTCAGTTAGAAATTTAGGATGGATGAATGTCATTGAACGCACGACAACGATTTTTCTATTTCCAAACCTTACTTATATTCAAATGCATTCATGGACTGGCTCAACAGCATTTAACAAATACTATAGTTTTAGATATTTAAATTAAAGATAAAAGAACAAGACAACATGATATGAATTTAAATAAAAAAATATCAGTCAGCCCAGTGGCCGTTGTAATTTCAAGATCCCACTGCAAATAGTGTGAGTCAGTGGATGGCTAATATAACCAATGAAACAGAACCTAGTGTTCTCATCTGTTTGTCAATCTGTCTACTTCCCTTCCTGTGCACAGTTTCAATATTCCAGTCGAGTAATTCAGTATTATTATGATAATGCTGAGCGTTTAATATCCATTTTAAACTGCAATCTAATACCTGATCTGGATACAAAGACACGAAATAAAGCAATTAAACACTCATTAAAACGATTTCTTCCTTTGTAAAACCATAAAGCTTGTGGGATTTAAGAAAGAAACTGAAAGGAAATAATTACCAAAATCAAGACAGAGCATGTTCAGAATTAATAAAACACAAAAGAATTTCATTTTGGACTCGATTCTGTAGGAGGCATGAGAAGCTATTCATTAGGGATTATGGCTGGGGGAATCTCATGTCAACAACAATTCATCATCTGTTGTCAAGGAGATTGTTTGTTAATGAGCACAGATTTACACAGATTCTCACGCAGCCTCTGTTATGTGGTGGAGAACTTGGATGTGGCAGACATCTCGTAAATTAATTAAAAACTTAGCCTTCGAATTCTCAGATCCAACTGGCAATAAATCTATTTTATAACAACTAAGGTTTTAAATCATTAGATCTAAATAGTAATAGATACATTTTTGTAATGTTATTAATAAGCACTGATTACCAACTTGGAGTATGTTCCAATTCATAAATTGGTCAATCACTTAACTTTGATCTTAATGGTGCATTGGTGATGTAACAATTTTATGAATTTTTGATGAACAGAGGTTAACACAGATTCTCACAGGCTTCTGTTTTGTGGTGGGATTTTTAATGTGACATAATTTTATAAATTGATAACAAATTACGCTTATATATTAACAAAACTAAATATTGATCAATAATATTTTTCATGATTTTTGATGAACATAGGAAAGGCTAAGCTCATACAGAGGATATTTGGAGGTAGGAATGGATAGGTTCGGATAAGTTATAGAGCTCTTCATGTGAAGTCAATAGTTTCAGATGGTAAAGTCAGCCACTTTCAAAAGGCTGTACTGTAGCTGTAAATCAGACCATGGCTAGCTCTGTAAGATTGTGTCAGGCAAATCTGTAAGTCGTTCATCAACGTGCCACTCTTGCAAATCACTTTGAGCCTCTAGAGTGAGGTTGGCTTTACAAGTATATTAGAAGCGAATCTATTAAAACTTTCAAACAACTTTTCTGATATGTTCTGCTTTAGTTCAAAACCTCAAGACAAGCTGATAATACATAGAACTTCACTGCTATTTATCTACTGTATCATGCCTTTGTCTGAAGCTTATGGGCTTATATGACCAGTGCCATAGGCAGACATAATGATAGACGATAAGGCTTGGAGTCCACAGCATATCACATATTTAACAAATTGGTGGGGTATTTACCTGACTCAGCATAGACACCGAGTACAAGGCACTCCAATTTAATGAACTATGTGATTGCCATCACGTTAAGATGTAGCTCATGAAGGGTTCCGAATCTGAGAGTTGAACTGGGTAGTCTAAAAAATTCTTGGCTGTCCACTTCGATAATATAATCCAAAATGTTTTGCCTTGAAGTGAAGCCACTATGAAATTTTAAATAGAGTTTAATTCGAATGGCCCAGAAATATAAGGTGATAATAGGGTGTAACAAGAATACTTCCCTGCATTAACAATCAACCTTGGCCATGAAGCATGCATGCATCTTACACGCCATTCAATTACCTTCCTAAGGCTTCCTTGTAATAGAGGAGCAGTTAGGATATTTTTTTTCATACCCCCAGATAGCATGCCAAATCAGATCTACATCATTCCAATGCTTGCCATCGTTGGACGATATCGAGCGGATCTTGTATGTTATCTGAGACAGAGGTCCCTTTCAGCAAAATGTCATATAGCTGGTAGAAGTAGCAATGTTGTCACACCACAAAAATCACATCACAAATATTCAGAGTGCAATGTCCTGACTTGTTCAACTGAGGCTCCCTTTATCTGTGCTAACTAAGCTCTCAGACCTAGTAGCATTAAGACATTGACATTGACAACACCTTGTAAAGTTCCCAATTCTCCTGAAGTCATATCCAGCAATTATCAAATCAACCAGAGTCAACTGGTTATGATAAGGTGTCAAGCGAGGAAACCATGGTCCTTTAATTACACACCCTGCCACTGGGGTGTCTCTATCACCCTTTCCAGAACCACCAGCCGTTTATAATCGATACCCTTGGCCCCCTCACCCGCTCTTATTGGGTTCGATCTTGCCAAACTCAAAGTCATGCCTGTCTTTTTGACAAACCAAGTAATATGACACAAAAATGTCAAAGTAAATACTTGAGTAGTGAAAAGCAGATTAGAAAGAAGGAGACGAGTCTAAAATTTCAACATGTCTCAGTAACAATTACGTTGACTTTGATGCAAAACAGACGCTGAAGGGGGAGATGACAGACACTCAATGGACAGTGGACACTGAATAGAAACACCAAAGTAGTAGTTTTAGTTGTGGTATTCATGATACAAAGCTTTCCTGCTCATTTGTTTCTGTTATGAGATTGCATGTCACATCAATTTTGTCAACAGACTTCTGTCATCTTCAGACATTCTTTAAACCAATATTCAGTTGTGCATAATGTTTATGTAATTTTTATTTTTATTTTTTTTGAAAGTGCAATGATTTTCCAGATGCAGTCTGTGAGCCTGCAACAAGCAGTCTCTTGTGGAGATCATCATAGTCTTAATTACAAGACCACCTACTAGTAGATAGTTGCCTGTATAAAATCGTCATTCTATGAACATGTACCTCAACATTGACGACAGTCTTATTAATCCCTTTGCCTCAGGCTTCATCCTTTTTTATTTTCTAGTGCCATTTCTTGTCCAGTTTAAGCAATCTGTAATTACCTGGGTGCAATATCTTGCATGCAGCATGAGCCCTAACCTTGACCTACTGGATGTTGTAGGTCTCCGCACGAATACATTGCCACACATTCTAATGGTCTTGCCCTACATCTTTTTCTAAGATAATTTTGCAAGATCTCTGCCTTTTGTATGGAGCTTCTTATGTTGCTCTATATGACCTGAAATTCTCTTCTTCTGTATATTATGTGTCTTTTAATGGAGATGTCAACAGTTTCACTTTGGAGTTGGCTGTCTCTTTCTGCCTACATGGCCATATGTGCTACGTGCGTTCTCCATGCGTATGGATAAAGGCATGGAAAACGCATGGTTTTCACCTCATTTTAATTAGGCAAAAACCATGCATTTTCCATACGTTTATCCTTCTCATGGAAAATGCACGTGGTACATTTGGCCATGTAGAGCACAACACTATCACAGTGACCATGACCTATTCATTCAGCCAAGGAAAATATTTGCAATTCGGTTGAACGAAACGAAAAGAAATACCTTGACTCCTTTACATTTAAAGTCATTTAAATTATAAAATTTACAAAGACCTGACATCTTATTTTATAAGGAATCCTTTTGAAAAAAGTAACATAAACCTAAATTTACCTGTATATTATATTTAAACTAAAAGCAATATTTGTACAGGTTATACACAATGACAATGCCAAAAAAAATATTTCCCCTATATTCATTGAATACAACAAAAAATGAAGAGCAGCTCACTAATGCTATGGTGGTGATCTCAAGGGGACATTTTCTTCATATTCAATCTTGAAGATTAGAAGTGTAACATGGGCTGAAAGCCCACACGAGCTTCCTTTATTAATCTACTTGAATTTGTCCTGGCAAGGTAAGTGATGAATGAGCATGGCGTGACTAATGATTTTAATCATCTGCTAAAATCGCTCTTGATAGAGAAATGCTACTTAATCATGAATGGTTCGCTACGGACAACTCAAGCTTTTTATATTAGAAAATGGAAATTAACTGCTTTCAGTTGCGCGTAATATCAATATTTCATCGCTCTAAAAAGAGAAATGTCTTTGCAAATGAAAAACATCTGTTCTAGTAACGATTTTACATTAGATGGAATTAAGAATAACATCCCCATGGAAAACCCAGAAAAGATGCGATGATGAAAGATGCCCATCATAAAAAAGTAGGTGTTTTTTCCAATATATCATTCTGTGGAGCCTGTAAAGTAATTTTTTTAGTATAATACTCATTTTATCGTCAAACACTATTGTTGATGAAAAGCGCTTTGCTCTTATTTTTGTTTCAGATATATTTAGACCCAAAATGCTATTTAACTTACTTACTTACATACTTATGAATATAATATCAATATATATTGCAAGATAATTCTAGTTATTTATCATTTCTGTTGACAGAGTAAGAGACTGTTATGGAAACAGTGCATTGTACTTGAGGATTGCAAATAGGATCAAGCGGTTCATATAAAGAAGGTTTTTGTCTATTTCTTATTCTGGGGAAAAGTAAGAAATGATGGCTTGTCAAAGTGGTCATATGTTGGGCCGATTAGTGCAGATATTGTGCTGACACTGGGCTGAATTGAGTTAAATGTGCCAACCATGAGCCAACATCGAGATTATATGGTATATTACAGAAGAACTCACATCGACTTGGAAACTAAACTCCAGAGGACGTCACGTGAATCCAGGGACTCCCACTGGCTGAAACACTGCATTAGCCAATGGGAAGTCAAGATTCACATGACGTCCTCTGTAGTTTAGCTTCTAAATTAATGAAATCTGCTGTAAAAGCAGGCTTCCAGTCCTGGAGTTTTACTATCAGAATGTATATAGTCTTAACAAGCTCTTGTGATGAAAGGAGAACACTGTATATACTCAGTAATCCTCTTACTTCATATGAATTTAGGGCTTTAGTTTGTTTGTCTTTCTACCAGAATATCATATTTCACACTTATAAGCAAATGAATTGAGCGTTTACAGATGAATTGGAGGTGAAGTACAAACTGAAGATGTTTTGGAAACTTTGTAAATTCATGTTTTCGATCACATAGCAAAAAATGTAATGTGCAAAAAACAAAAACAACAAACATACGTCCGGGTGTCAATTTTTCTGACATGCGTCATTAAAGACTTGATGCAGAAATCTACATGATATACCTTAAACACACGTTTTCATCAAAAAGTCTATGCATGCGCCAGAAAAAGGCACAAGCCACTCTTGCAAAAGGAGCAAAACCGGAAACAGCAAGTTGTGTGGCAATGTATTCGTGCAGAGACAGACCTCAACCCTGGACATCTGGGTTAGGGGTTAATGTGTGATGCTTGTAAGGAATTGCTGCCAGGTAATTACATGTCAGTTAGACATGGCAAGACGCGAGCGCGAAAGCTGATAAAGAAACTGATTCCTGGGATGCAAGATTGATGGCAACGGTGCTGATATCTGTCTTCCCTCAGTATCTTTACACTTTAGGAAGTGACATATTTATCACCTAGGGAAAAGAAAATATGTATGGATTCAAAGGCAAGATGGATAAATTCCCAATTAATGAAATGGTTCCATTACCTGTATAGATGTATAATATGTGATATATTTTAATATTTGATATATGTATAATGTGATTTATTATAATATGTGATATATGCATAATATGTGATAAATGCATAATATGTGATATATGCATAATATGTGATATATGCATAATATGTGATACATGCATAATATGTGATATATTATAATATCTGATATATTATAATATCTGATATTTGTAGAATATGTGATATATTATAATATGTGATAAATGTATGATATGTGATATATGTATAATATGTGATATATTATAAATATGTGATATATTATAATGTACTGTACCGCTGTAGTCTATCACCATCGATGAATAGTTAACATTTATGACATTCTTATAATGATGATACCCTTAATTTATTACATTTCAATGTCACATCTTTTGTATTCATGATACCAAAGTAATCCATGATTATTGGCTATAAATGTCATACTGCCTATGCGCAATATCACAACATCAAATGTGTGAGAATTTGCGGGGGCCTCCTGATAAGCTAAGACCAACCTAATCATCGGCAAAACAGGCGGGAAACCTTTGGCCCCTTTGCACCAAGCCTGAGGCTGTCATCTCCCTTCTCCCTCTGGTTATAATCAAAGTCAGGATAACTGCTAGTGCGGCATGCTGCCCTTTCAGGTTCTTCTCTCTCTGTCTAATCATGTTTTCATTACCCAAGCATCCAATATGACAGCTTTGTATCTCACATCACTCGATAATCCATATCTTTCATATTGGAGGCTGCCAGGTCTGTCAAAAAGACAGGCAAGACTTTGAGTTTGGCAAGATCGAACCCAATCAGAGTGGGCGAGGGGGGCCAAGGGTATTGATTGCAAACTGCTGGTGGTTCTGGAAGGTGATAGAGACACCCCAGTGGCAGGGTGTGTAATGTTATCTCTCTTTGAGTACTGCTTATTGAGAGGCAGGGTTTTTTTGTACTCTAAGCTGCATCATAAGCAGCTCATTACCAGCAGATGATAATATGAGAAGAGAAATGAATGCGAGACTTGGAGAAAAAGGAAAGAAAGAGAGCTAGCTGCTATCATCAAGGATTTGCATTCAGAGAGTAAATGGAAAACCCAAAGAAGCAGAGAAGTAGCATAGCTGCAGACAGAATAATGTCGTGGATAAAAAGGTGATGCAAACTTTTGCAAGTTTCTTCCATTAAATTTTTCTTACACAGAAATACGTCAGATACTCCTGTTCCTATTGCTAAGAAACCATTAGGTAAATACATAATAACTGGTAATATGCAAAAGCCAGTCCCAGATAGAATGCCAGGATGGCCAAAAGTTGTTCGGTGTCATTCTGACAAGTACAATGCTGGCCAAGGCACATAGTATTTATGGACTTACATTGTGCCGAATTGACAAATCATGTTATCTGGGGTAAAAGGCAAATGTAACAAAGATGACATTCTACATTGGAGCGGTGCTGGGCCAATGATGTCTAATGTTGAAACAATGTAAACCCAATCCGGCACGCTATCTGAGAGTATGTTATCTGGGGTGAAGGGAGTATGTTATCCGGGGTGAAGTGGAAATAGTGTATATGTCCCAGACAGTGCAGAGCGAAGAAATCCAAAACTACTTTTGTCCAATATGGTACCTAAGCTGACGCGACTTGACATACATGTAATTTAACCGTATTGGATTACTGTCGTATAACGGTTACAGATTTAAGATCACCTGAACTTGAAGGTTCTCACCTGAAGAAAACTTTTATGTGGAACTGAATCATGCCTGTACACTGCATAGTCCCTATAATGGCATATATAGTTGTATACAGCAAGTTGTCCTTCCTGCAAATACCCAATTATTTATGACTTGGAGTAATTCCAAGTCTGTATGGAGTATTAACAGGATGTCCTGTCAGGATATCCTTGCCGGATATTATGAGGAGACTGGCTTTGACCCGAAGAGTGGAACTCTCCAGTGACAGGTACCAGATGACGTCATCATGACCTTGAAGAGCACGTGCAATGAGCATGATAAGGAATGCTAGTGAGTTGTGAATTACCATTTCATTCCTTTACAGCGCGTCTGTGCACTACAGTACATGATGCTGTTGGATTGGAAAACATTAAAAACAAAAACATATGATGAAGGCAGATATACATAAGTAAAACTCTTTGAAACTGGTTTACTCTAGCGATCTGTAGCAAGCTCTAGCTAGAGCCATAACTATCCGGATCTATCCATTACTCCGGATATCCTTGGATGGCTAAATCTCCTATACCCAGATGCCCTCTGTTGCAGCTTGTTCAATCAAACTGACTACACTGGGTCCAGGCAACCCACCAAAACTGACAATGTTACATGGTCATTTGTGCCACGTGCGTTTTCCATGCATTTGGATAAAAGCATGGAAAACGCATGGTTTTTGCCTCACTATAATTAGCTAAAAACCATGCGTTTATCCTTCTTATGGAAACGCACATGGCATATTTGGCCATGTACGTATGCAAACGAATGCTAAAAGTAGCAGTGAATTAGCGGGTAAGGAGGGGGGCCACTGGATTAAAACAAAAAAACTTGCGGCAAAACCATCTGGTCCCTATTTAATCTTTATGATCCTCCCTGGAATCAACAATTATTTTGGCAAACAAAACTCAGGGATTGGCCAGAAGTTCTTATAACACTTCCATAAATGTCATGTGTGAAATGTAGTCAGTTTGATTGAATGCTCTTTAATACCACAAAGCAGAGACTGTGGCATATCAGATATGAGGGTATGGACTGGACCACTTTAGTGTAGCCAAGTAATTATATGTCAGATAGGCTTGGCGCAAGAGATTGATAGAGCTATGTTCTAGCAAGTAGAACAAGGTATTAATTATTAAAAGTCTAGTTAAGTGGTTTGTAACATACCAACCACTTTCAAAAAGTTATACTGTATTTAGTTTTTCCCAGCTACTTTTCTCTTTTACTCCTCGGTCTACTGGTTATGAAATCGGCTCCAAGAAAGTTCCTGATTCAGAGAGTTCTAAGTTGAATTTTAGTTAGTTCTAGAAGTTATTCACATATCTAACGTCAGTTGTTTTTACCAATACTCTTCTTAAAAAAAAAAAAAAAAGGTTCAGTGAATGAACGGTAAAACCAAAAAATATATATGGCAAAAATCATTTAGTCATTTTCCATAGCTTGCAGAGCTACTTTAAAATAGTGACACCACAGCCACAAATATATTTTCTTTAATAATACCATGGAATCTGACGCCACTTTCAGCTAAATTACTTCTATTGCATCTTGAATTTGCATCAAATAATGGAAGTGTCCGAATAATTCTATGTGTAAGTATAAACATCGCTTGGCACCTCTCATCACATCAATCCCAGTGAGCAACAAGCACTTCCACTTGAGTTCTGCACTGTCATAATTCCAAATATGTGCAACCGATTTGAGCCACTATTGCAATAACATCCACAAAAAGACAGGATGCTTGCTAGTGTATTCCTGGGAGACAACCATCAACTCTGCGATTCCAGGTCAGGGGTCACACCCAATGCATGCTGGGAATTGTAGCCAGGTAATTATATGTCAGACAGGCTTGGCGCAAGAGATTGATAGAGCTATGTTGTGGAATCTTAAGAATGTGAAAGCGTCCTACGAAACTGCTATTTTGTTGCACGTTCGATCAAGATTTTTATGAAGAGGTAATATCTCTATCTCATATTCTGAATTCAGTTAAAAAGTTTAAACTGAATCAGTTAAAAAGCTCAAACTGACTCAGTTAAAAAGCTCAAACTGAATCAGTTAAAAAGCTCAAACTGACTTAGTTAAAATGCTCAAACTGACTCAGTTAAAAAGCTCAAACTGGCTCAATTAAAAAGCTCAAAATGACTAAGGTAAAAAGCTCAAACTGACTTAGTTAAAAAGCTCAAACTGACCCAGTTAAAAAGCTCAAACTGACTTAGTTAAAAAGCTCAAACTGACCCAGTTAAAAAGCTTAAACTGACTTAGTTAAAAAGCTCAAACTGACCCAGTTAAAAAGCTTAAACTGACTTAGTTAAAAAGCTCAAACTGACTCAGGTAAAAAGCTCAAACTGACCCAGTTAAAAAGCTCAAACTGACTTAGTTAAAATGCTCAAACTGACTCAATTAAAAAGCTCAAAATGACACAGACGGCATGCCAGATCAGGTTGATATGGGGAGAAATAGTTTCACAAGAGGTCACTGACACCTAACAGATAAGTATTGTTTAGTGACGTCATCATATGTGCTACAGTCGTAGAGCCACCTGCAGGATCTGTTACTTTTTCTCCCCATTGTTTCGATGCCAGAGTCGGGCCGATGCAGCGCCGGTGTGTCATCACTGGAAATCAACTTGTCAATGACGAGCAAATTAATCAAAACATTGTGACTAACTGTTATAAATTGTACTGTGTCTAGAATGACTAACCCAAATCCTACGTACATTAATCTCACATTGACTCTATATATACCAGACCATGTCGCATAATGCCAGATCAACATCACTAGCATATTGAAAGTAAACATAACGGTCATAGAATAGAATATACAAGAAAAGTGTCTTTGAATAGTAAAAACACATTTTTCTCAATCATATGACACCCCAAAGATGCAATTACAGTTTTTGTATATTCGCCTTCCACTTCATTTCTCAGAAGGTCTTCTAATTTCTAATCAAATTATCTGAAGCGTTTTATCATATTATTCTTTTGCCTTGGAATATTCCTATTGTCTTTTATTAGAATCTGGTGAAGTTTCTGTGGAATCAGGAAGAGAAAAACACTTTAAATTCACGTGACAGAACTTTCAGACACAATAGAATTAACTTGTTAAAGACACGATAATGCAAGGTTACCCTGTAGGCAAAAGCTAACCTTTGGAATCTAGACCATTTTGATCAAAGTAATTGCAAGAAGCTATCTAAATTTCATAAGAATTCTCCTGGGAGTCAGGCTCTTGCCAGAAGAAATCAATAAGACTCTCATGATATTAGGAAACTGCATGAAGCAGACTGCCAAAAAGACCCACATAACAAAAGAAATTCCCAATTGCCGGGTCAGATTTGTTTTTCCAATTGACGCTTCATTAAATCTTTACGACTATCATCTTTGATATCCGTCCAATATGGGAATCGTATTGAGGAAGTTCGCTGAATTTGCAAAATGAGCTATAGGTCTATTGATGAAATGAAGATGACTGCTGACTTTTTAAGGCTAAACTTTCTGTTCTATTTACACAACGTTTCATCTGACAAAAGCTTACCAACTGTCAAATAGCTTTTTTATGCATTGTGTTAGAAGCACATATTGTTTAAGACCCATCTTTAAGAAACTTAATGCTTTATAACACATCAATGGGTGGTCCTAAAAGACAAAGTTTGAAATTGTTCACTCTGACCTCCTTAAAAGTTTCTAAATGACCAGAAACAATTTTCTGTAAAACCTTAGAGGTTACTCAAATGGTCATAATAAAAAAATAAAAAATATAAATTTCTCTAAGGCTATTGCATTCCCAGATAGCATTCTCAATCGGGCCAGCATTGTTTCCATATTAGCCGCCATTGGTACAACATCGTATCAACATCCCTGACGTCGCGCCGATGTTGGTACGATTGGAATTGCTACCTTGGATTGCAATCTTCAGTTAATTCCTCAAATCTTAGTTTGTCTCCCAACAATCATACCTGAGTGTGACAACTTTGTAGTTTTCCTTCTAGTCTTTCCAATTATTATAAAGTTCTAAATTATGCCATTTACTATTATGATGCTTATTTAATCAAAATTTGTATTTAAACGTGAAGAGACCATATATAATGGAATAAATTTAATTCTTTGAAATATCATGACTTACCTCATAACCTGCCTGTCTTAACGGACCATAAACTGCATTCAACCAAACCCAGATAACATTCCATCGGAACAACATAGATGCAACATCAGCAATGTCGATAACATATTGTTCCAACGGTGACCAATTTCGAAAAAATGTTTTTCCGATTTTGAATGCTATCTGGGAAGGGGCAAAAAAGTTAGCAAATTCTACCTGAATTTTTATTCTTGGGCCTATCTAAAAAATGTCAGCACAGAAACAAAGGTGTTTGGCACAACCTGATGTCAACAACATAAAAAGATCATAAAGTCGAGTGACTAGACCTAATTGCCAGGTTTATGTCCTTTACAAGTTTCATGCTGCTCTAAATGACCTTGTTACCATCCTTAGATGACTGACTTTGTGCCAAATTGCAAGGACAGAGCAATAAAGACTACATAAAGGCATTACCTTTCTTCCTGTGACAAGTACTGACATCTCTCTAAGCAATGAAATACAGAATTATCTCTTTGTTTAGAGTTCAATAAGACCTATATAAGCTGGATTTATCGATTTCACTGTTTATGCATTGAGACAAATATATCTGTTTTAATAGCAATGTATTCTTAATTATGGGGTGGTCTTAAATTGGGGTTTTACAGCCCATCAGTGTACAATCTACCCAGCTTTTTTATGTGCAAGCAAGCAACATCAAAGATGGACCCATAAAAATTAGGGCACGGTCTGGTACACTGGCTTTGAAAGTTTATGAACTCACATTCGCACTTGTTTTATGTGATTTCCTCAACCATAAGGGATAGGGATTAAACTACATTATATTTGATTCACCTGTTTTCAGGTTTATAGAATTAATTACAGTGAACTCACACCTATACGGATTTATACAGCGGTAGAAAAAGTCTACCAAAAGTAGTACACTATGGATTTTTTTGCCAGTGCACTTAATAAGGGTAATGAAATTAGACAGCTCTGGATTTTGTCAGTATAGGTATTATATTTTTCATCACATAAACAATTTGATACAATTAAGATGAACTTCAGAACTTGTTTCATAACCACCTTTACCATATCATCATTATCATCTTCAATATCATTTAGTACATTTAGTGTGCTTGGCTTGCGAAAACTAACCACCATGGTTGGAATAGAATGGAATAAAATACGTGTTGGACGGTCATATAATAAAACAGAATAGAATGGAATACATTATGGACGGTCATAGAATAGAATAGAATAGAATGGAATACATTGTGGATGGTCATAGGATAGAACAGAATAGAATACATTGTGGATGGTCATAGGATAGAACAGAAAAGAATAGAATACATTGTGGATGGTCACAGGATAGAACAGAATAGAATACATTGTGGAAGGTCATAGAATAGAACAGAACAGAATACATTGTGGATGGTCATAGGATAGAACAGAATAGAATACATTGTGGATGGTCATAGAATAGAACAGAACAGAATACATTGTGGATGGTCATAGGATAGAACAGAATAGAATACATTGTGGATGGTCATAGGATAGAACAGAATAGAATGCATTGTGGATGGTCATAGAATAGAACAGAATAGAATAGAATACATTGTGGATGGTCATAGGATAGAACAGAATAGAATACATTGTGGATGGTCATAGGATAGAACAGAATAGAATGCATTGTGGATGGTCATAGAATAGAACAGAATATAATACATTGTGGATGGTCATAGGATAGAACAGAATAGAATGCATTGTGGATGGTCATAGAATAGAACAGAATAGAATAGAATACATTGTGGATGGTCATAGGATAGAACAGAATAGAATGCATTGTGGATGGTCATAGAATAGAACAGAATAGAATAGAATATATTGTGGATGGTCATAGGATAGAACAGAATAGAATACATTGTGGATGGTCATAGGATAGAACAGAATAGAATACATTGTGGATGGTCATAGGATAGAACAGAATAGAATACATTGTGGATGGTCATAGAATAGAACAGAATAGAATACATTGTGGATGGTCATAGAATAGAACAGAATAGAATAGAATACATTGTGGATGGTCATAGAATAGAACAGAATAGAATACATTGTGGATGGTCATAGGATAGAACAGAATAGAATGCATTGTGGATGGTCATAGAATAGAACAGAATAGAATAGAATATATTGTGGATGGTCATAGGATAGAACAGAATAGAATACATTGTGGATGGTCATAGAATAGAACAGAACAGAATAGAATACATTGTGGATGGTCATAGAATAGAACAGAACAGAATAGAATACATTGTGGATGGTCATAGAATAGAACAGAATAGAATACATTGTGGATGGTCATAGGATAGAACAGAATAGAATGCATTGTGGATGGTCATAGAATAGAACAGAATAGAATAGAATATATTGTGGATGGTCATAGGATAGAACAGAATAGAATACATTGTGGATGGTCATAGAATAGAACAGAACAGAATAGAATACATTGTGGATGGTCATAGAATAGAACAGAACAGAATAGAATACATTGTGGATGGTCATAGAATAGAACAGAATAGAATACATTGTGGATGGTCATAGGATAGAACAGAATAGAATGCATTGTGGATGGTCATAGAATAGAACAGAATAGAATAGAATATATTGTGGATGGTTATAGGATAGAACAGAATAGAATACATTGTGGATGGTCATAGAATAGAACAGAACAGAATAGAATACATTGTGGATGGTCATAGAATAGAACAGAACAGAATAGAATACATTGTGGATGGTCATAGAATAGAACAGAATAGAATACATTGTGGATGGTCATAGGATAGAACAGAATAGAATGCATTGTGGATGGTCATAGAATAGAACAGAATAGAATAGAATATATTGTGGATGGTCATAGGATAGAACAGAATAGAATACATTGTGGATGGTCATAGAATAGAACAGAATAGAATACTTTGTGGATGGTCATAGGATAGAACAGAATAGAATGCATTGTGGATGGTCATAGGATAGAACAGAATAGCATGCATTGTGGATGGTCATAGAATAGAACAGAATAGAATGGAATATATTGTGGATGGTCATAGGATAGAACAGAATAGAATACATTGTGGATGGTCATAGAATAGAACAGAATAGAATACTTTGTGGATGGTCATAGGATAGAACAGAATAGAATGCATTGTGGATGGTCATAGAATAGAACAGAATAGAATAGAATATATTGTGGATGGTCATAGGATAGAATAGAATAGAATACATTGTGGATGGTCATAGAATAGAACAGAATAGAATAGAATACATTGTGGATAGTCATGGGATAGAACAGAATAGAATACATTGTGGATGGTCATATAATAGAACAGAATAGAATGCATTGTGGATGGTCATAGAATAGAACAGAATAGAATAGAATACATTGTGGATGGTCATAGGATAGAACAGAATAGAATAGAATACATTGTGGATGGTCATAGGATAGAACAGAATAGAATGCATTGTGGATGGTCATAGAATATAACAGAATAGAATAGAATATATTGTGGATGGTCATAGGATAGAACAGAATAGAATACATTGTGGATGGTCATAGAATAGAACAGAATAGAATAGAATACATTGTGGATGGTCATAGGATAGAACAGAATAGAATAGAATACATTGTGGAAGGTCATAGAATGGAATAGAATAGAATAGGATACATTGTGGACGGTCAAATTTTTCGCAGAACAGCTTGAAATCACATCATACCAGATGACTGCAAATAGGCTCAAAGTAATTGCCGGCAGAAATTGGTTTAATTTGGTTTGACATATAGTTGTACGATATTTAAGGCAATCAAACCTGTGTTTTATTAAAAATGGTCATTCAAGGGAAGACGGGTGGTCGTTAAATAAAAGGATAAAGCACTGAAAATTCAGTCAAGGGGAGTTAAAATGCAGTGGCCGTTTATTCGTTATTACAGGTGGCCATTAGGACAGGTCTGACAGAAGAACAAAGTGCTCACAATCCAGCCTTGTACGAGTATGTATTCTTCTGTAAAAGCCATTAAAACATCAAAGGTGTCGATTTTTGTGCCCTTGCCTTTCACCCATAAGTTACCAGTGCAATCCATGGTACACTGATTACAATGTGTTGTGCATTGAAATAAATAATGCTTATTCACAATTGGTAAGTCACATATTAACCTACATTTAACCCACATTAAATTTTATAAATTTATTTTTAACCCAATTTCTTCATGTGTAATGAGACAAAGAGCTCAAATACAGTCGATCTCAAAACTAAGTATACACAATTGATGGTGGCACCATGTCTGACACGTCTGTTTGGAGTTCCTCTTCGGAGTTGTATTTAACATGACATAATCATTTACTTAATCAAAATCATGTGAAAACTCTCAGAACTCTACATATGACCAAAAGTATTGAAACTAGCACCCATAACGAAAATACATACTATTAGTGACAGTTTACAGGGACGTACACTGCCCTCCAAAACTATAATACCACTTACCAGTAGACTACTGTGTATATGCTTTAAAGGTGGTTGTATTTTGAAGGATGTTTAGCCACTAAACACTGGCAGAGACATTAGTGATAATAACAATGGCATATCAAGAGAACCAATATTAAGACCACCTCGATTTTTCGACCATTTACTAAGTCTCAAATCTCTAAAATTATGTTAAAATGTAAAGAAAATGTACACAGACCAACTCAGTTGAGAGTAAGTAAAATTACAGCCACTTAAATCTGACAACAATACTAGAGTTGTGACAATAATGGCTTGATTTTATTTTGTTCAATACATATTATGTCGAAAATTATGTGACTCTAATTGGGTTATTTTTATTTGTGCCTGGAACACAAAAGAAAAATAAATTTAATCAGACGGATTTTTTTTTATTTTCGTTGAATACATGTTGCTGAATAGTTTTATGACAATTGTTTGTTATATTGAATCAATTTAATACACATCGAAATGGAATGAAACTCAAGCCTAATATATGCTTTATCAAAAATATATGGGGATGAATTATATGTATTGGTTGCATGGATATTTTTTTTTTATCCTTCCACAGTTGATATTAAACCAATTTTAGTTAGTTGTTGTCAAGCCAAAATTTTTTGGCATATCATGTTTCTAACAAAAGTATATATAATATATATACTGTATAATATTTTATTGACAACGTAGTATCTCATATCATTTGTAAATATTTGTCATCCTGTTGTTATTGTTATTTTATTCGTCGATTAAAAGCTACTGTAGCTTATGTTCTTTGTTTTATTGTCACCACCGACTGTAAATAAAGTTTTATTTTATCTTATCTTTGCTTAGTACAGATACATGTGTAAAAAAATGCAAAAGAAGAAAATTCAAAAAAGGCATAAAATAAAACATAGATTATGTAGAGCATTACATAGGCGCCTTAGCCGCTATATAAACAGTCACAAAAAGTATATATTATTAATTTATAGATACAGATATTTAAAAAAAAATTTTTTTAGATTGGGCATACTGATGCAGTAGAGCCTGTCGTTAAGGCCACATTTTGTTCAAACTTATAGTTTTGATTTAGTCTTAACCTTGAGGTAAATTAAAATTATAGGAAATTATAGTCACAAAGAAAAGTAGATATAAAGCGCTAAGAAATTTAGTACCCCTTATTATGAGTAGTCTTAATAGTGGGGTTTCTCTATGGTGGGGTTTCTTAGTATGCTTCATTGGAACAACCTTGAGATTGTGGACACTTTAAACCAGACTTTTGTCTATTTACCAAAAACTACCATCCTAAATCAAATTGTTCCCGTGGCTAATTCGACATCTGCTGCTGCTGCTGCTGTTGTTGTAGTGTCCTATCTTCATCACCATCAGCATCTTGGCATTCCTGTATCTGCAGCTGCTAGAGCAGCAGCAGCAACAGCAGCAGCAGCTGCAGCTATCTCTTCAGATCAATTCTACCCAGCTCTTCATAAACGTTGGGCCCAGTAAGTTGGCACCACAATTGTCAGAGCCCTGTTCAACTCAGCACACGCCACGGCACAACATCTCGCCCTCCACGAGACTTGGAACGTTACCTATTGCGAGAATCTCGTTTACCACGTGGCTGAGAGTTGAAGCAATGATATCATAACAGATTCATCATGGACAAATCTGGATCGTTCATAATGTAGTTTAGCAGCAAGGTAGGTGACATAAACCAATGATAAGCTTAATATACAAGATTTTTACAAAAGAGCTACAGAAGGTGCT
The DNA here is from genome assembly GCA_932294295.1 of Alitta virens. Lineage (NCBI taxonomy): Eukaryota > Metazoa > Annelida > Polychaeta > Phyllodocida > Nereididae > Alitta > Alitta virens. The sequence goes on from OW028582.1 coordinate 20,362,383, forward strand.
CGTCAGTTCAAATTCAAATTTGTACAGGTGCAGTAAAACTGGATTGGTCACAGTAAATGTAGTACTTACCAATAAATTTGTAGTGCTAAGGTATTTGCAAGGTTGAATTGCATGTCAGGTGTATTAAGTACTGGTGCATTTGACAAGGAATAGTCAAGTTCGAGCTGTTTTCTTGTAGCACAAATTGTTACTACATTAGGTGCACTTTGGTATGCCTGCTGGTGCTGTAAGGTAGAAATATCAAGGTGGAGTTTTTTTATTGTCAGAATGTTCTATTTCCATCATAGGTGCGTGTGTGTGTTCTGTTTTTGTGATTTGTTCATGGTCTCGTGTTTAAAATACATAAACAGGACACCCAGCCATAATATTATCTCAATTTTCACTCTTTACCACACTTGCCATGGTACTGACCTCGTCTATAAAACCACCTCTCCATTCAAGCTAGTAAATATTGCACCAAGTGTATTCTTACTCTAAAGAACACACTTGCCAAGGGAATTAAAGAAATACCAGAATTCAAATTTGAACATTCTTTGTATCTAAGAAATTAGCTATACAGCTGCATGAAACTGCATCTTTAGCTCAGTCACAGTTAGCATCATAACACATGCATATTTTATTGACAGAATAAGATTTTTTTTTTATCATCTTTAACATTATTTTATCATATTCGAATGACAATGTAATGATGAGATGACAGGCAATGCCTGATGATGTCATAAACTAATATTTCAATATCAAAATGATGTTAGGTAATATTTCAGACTAGTTCATCAAATTCGCCAATTTTGCAAGTAAATGTGTGTAAGTCCGACAGATTTGCAAAAAAAAAGCTAGATTGAGAATGAATATATATATGAAGTGATATTTCCAAAAACAGAAACTCAGTTATGCCCATCCATCAAAATAAAGACTCATCAATATTTTACAGCATAATCCAGATACAATCTTATATTAGCTCCACGTTGGCCCAATGTTCAAGCCTACATTAGGACGACCTGGCAGACTAGTCCCTGACAACTTGACACATCACCGGCCCAACATCGGCCCATCGTCGATCACATGCAAATCAGGTTATCATTGAACCAAACCAGCATTCTACCTAGTAGGCAGCTCCCATAATAGATGAAGACGAAAAAATATCAGGGTCCACTGAGAATGGGCCGTTTTCCGTTTTTGGCCAATTTGAGCCTGTTTTTAAATCAGTGACATAACTAATTTGCAATTTTAATCACTGTTTCCAAACCAATACAGCTTGGCAGTTTATATCATATAACACTACAATTAACACTGATTTGAACAAACACTGCATTAATTTCCCTTAATTGAATGTATACATATGTTTACTGTGGCACTGAGAAAGCAAATTGACTTTGCAGTAGAGGAATCACTTCACATTTTAAAGTTACATTGAGAAATTCATCACAAAATTAGTAACATCAAAACTGCATAAGAAAGATTTAAATGAGCAGGTTCCAATGCAATTAAAATAAATCAGTCCAATAATATGTTAGAAACGGAATCTGCAGCATCTGAGTCAAAATTACATTCATACATGTTCAGTAAATGGGATTAAACAATCAAGGTCATATACCATTCCAAATCGAGACAAGTGTTGCATCATTGGCTGCTTTGAGCCAATGTCATGCTGATGTCGAGCTGATGTCATGCCATTGTCGTGCCGATGTTGTGCCAATGCTGTGCCGATGCTGTGCCGATGCCCATCCTGGTTTATAACCTAATAACATCTATTCCACCCAGCTAACACAGTTAAAAGACACCTTCCACATTAAATTTACAGGAATTAGCTCAGCGAGGGTTCTCTGAATAACATTATCAATGAAGCGAAATAAAATAAAAATATTTCCTGAAGGCACCTGGAGTTTCTCATTGTTTTTGACGCCCACAATATTTTTCTCAGTTGATGAATCAGCAATGAAATATAATACTTTTCACACTCTCATTTCAATGTGTAACAGAAGACTAATATATTTGCCAGAGAAAGACAAAAAGCTAAATGAAGAATATTTGTTTCTACAACAAAATATAACATGTCAGTACTGTGAACAGTTCCACTATGAAACCTTGTCTTACGATTACTCCTATATTACAAACTCAAACTTCTATTGCAATTGAATTAAAGTTTGCTGTATTCTACATTGTAATGCCTGATGTTGCTTAGCAACAGTAACCCCTGAATTTGTCCCTTGTTATATCCAAGACGACACACAAAAGTAATCAACATCGTTTTTATTTGCCAATGGCCAATGTTGGCCAACGCGGGGTGCCGATGTCTCGCCGATGTCTGGCCGATATCTAGCCAATTATACCACAACCTCTTAACTATGGCCAACATAGGCAAACGTCGACCAAATCTGGTAAGCTATCCTGGAACTAGCCCAGCAGCGTAGCGCCCAGATTTCTTCCTATCTTTCATACAGTGAAATTTAAACCATGGCGTATCAGCACTTTCAGCATACCTCATTCAATCCTCATTCAATAATTAGTTGATCAGCACTAGTTTGGTCAAATTCAGGATACTGAACTATGCTTGCTGAACTATCCTGGAACATGCATAACCAACTGTTGATTGTGACTATTTCATCTTGTTGTTAAAAGTAATTAAGTAAAACTTTATTTAACATCTAGTAAAAGTACAATAAAAAACATAAGCAAAAGTCTTGTAATCGACAAATGATAATGATTATATACAATGAAAGAAAGGGTATTTACAATGACAATCCAACAAAAGGTCCCGGTGAGCTTCATTGAAGGTCTCAGGTTTGATTCCCAGTTCAGATACTGCTTCATCTCAGCTGGATGTCGTGCACATGAGATGCTGGATTTGCAGCCCTTTGGACTTCATGTCTATTCTGGGGCAGGTAAAAGACCCAACCTGACCGTGAAAGACTGATTGGATGCCAAATATAATCATCGCATTATCACGTCTGCCTCTGGTCCAATAAGCTAACTTTTAGTTGTAATGAGCCAACACAAAACATTCGAAGACAAGGCTCTCTGGGAAAATTAGACTGTGAAAAATTCTATTTATGGCTAAGTTCAGATTCGAAGCCATTTTTCTTTGTAAGAAAAAACTAAATTGAGGTAATTTAGATCTCACAATGGCTGAAGAACACAGCCATCACACCTCGTCCAAAGTTGGCCGGATGGAGGGGAAGTACTTTTGGTGCCACAGGAAGGAATAAACGGCTTTTTTACGACCTATATTGCCTTGTCCTTGCTAATTTAGCTCTGAGTCTGTCACTAGCGACACGGGCCATTCTGCGGGCCTTGAACAAATTTAATCTCGGCCTAATCACGTCAGAGACGAGGTTCCAGAAAAAGCTCGCAACCCGATTGGCCGTTGGGCTGCGGTCTCACACTTTCCCCAGCATGCCATTCTCTGCAAATCTCCACCATTGAAGAGTGGTCAGCCCCTCCAGCTGCCATCAATTTTTCATCTGGCCAAATGTCCCTAAGTGGGAAGTGAAAAGAAAGTATGTCTTTGGTGACAGGCTGAAAAGCAAAACCCGCCAGGCAGCCACTTTTGCTTCACACCGGAAGTGTCCCCTTGTCAAACAGGAAGTGCCCTTTCTGACAGACCACCTCCTGTGCTCTGGGTCCCTTCCGTCTAGCAAAAATGTTTAGCTAAAGCAATACCTCTGACCACTTCCGTTGTGATTCATTGGTATAACTTTTAACATAAGTTTCTTTTTTCTTTTTTACTTTAGAATAAATATGAATGTTTCAACCATCTCTGTTTCTCTGTATAAGAACATATGCTTTTTTTTATATGTCATTCGTATGTTTGCACAATATTTGTATACAGATATGTGTAGGTACATGATTTTCAGCGCACAGTTGCGCAAATGGAACTGTCTATTTTTTGTTTCCAAGCATATGCAGTTTTTACTGTGAAAATATTTTGTGACATATTTGTGTCATGCATATTGATGATTGCAATATACCAAATTGTTACTCATGCCAATTTAATAGGCCTACAAATCAAAATTGCTTGTCATAATCTTCTACTCTCGCAAATTTCCTTTTATTACATTAAATCTGTAACTGTATACTCTTAAAGCGGCATGTCACTAAGCCTTTGGGAAGAATAGCTTTATTCAATAAACAATAAACAATTCAATAAACAATAAACATAAAGGAAATATAGTAAAATGTGTTCCAGATAACACGCTACATTGGATCGATATCGGCGGGATGTTGGCATTGTTGATATGATGTGCCGATAGTGGCCAATATTGAAATGATGTTGCATTGGTCCGTTTTGGATTGCTATCTGGAGTATAACATACTTCAGTTGTTTTCAAGATTTTTCTGAAGAATTGTTGAGATGTTTGGGAGAAGTTTGACACATATTGTTGTGAAGATTGACAACAACATATTGTGAAGAATTTGCTAATTATTTTTCGAGATCTCCAGATTATCAGATGTTTTGAAATAGCATTTCCAAAATAACTGGAATATTCCGCTGAATTTTCATACATGCTTGCGAGAAAATTGACGTTAACTTTTTGTCCCCTTTTCTTGAAATGTTTGCGTGCGGGTTCAAATCCTGGTATATCATGACAACATGCTATGTTGGCCCCGACGTTGGTCCGATGTTGGTCCGACATTGCCCACATAGGGCCAACATCAATACGATGTCAAATGCTATCTAGCTAGGCCTTTTCCACGTACATGTATATCAGCCCGATGTCTGTCCTGTAAAATGGTGCGGACTCTAAGCTTATCATCTCATCATTATGTCTCCCTCTAGCAGCTGGTCATACAATACTGCCTAATACGACGATATTTCATGAGATAATATATGTTGCAATTATCTATCTATCTCAAGATGATTCTGAGATTAAAACGTTTGTGAGGCATTAAGCATGGTGTTTGTGGGATCCCTGATGATATGACCTGGTGGAGAATGTTTGAAGATTAGAGACAACCGCGTGGAGACAGATGACTTTTCTTTGGCAAGTCAGGCCTAGGCTAGTAGTCTGCTTTTCCTCAATGCCACAGAACCAATTTTAAGGAAGAGTCCATTTGCCAGACAAGAAAATTCCAAAGCAATCGTTTTGCCAGACGAAAATGATCGATATGAGAGCAGAAGCTGATTTATGAAGAGAGAAAACAAAAGGAAAGTGAACAGAAGTGTCCTCGCAAAGTCGAACAAAGACATAAAAGAACAAACACAGGCTGTTAATGATGATGCTGTGACTGTTATGATGACCAAAATGACATCAACTTGCGAAATACCGTAGGCTATTATTGAGCCTACACAAAAGGCCAACAAATGGACAAAACAAGAACAATGTATCACTTATAAAACATTAATGCGAAATTGTGACTCATAGTAAGAAATTGGGAAACTGCAAAACGTATATGAATCGATTTTCAGATAATTGTAGTCTGTTGAAGCTGAACTGCCAATTTTTAAAGGAATTATACAACAACAACAAAAAACACAATAAAACACCAACATGGAACTAACTAGCGATTTACATAAGATATGTATTGATGATTCCATTTTATTGCTTCTTTTTTTTAATGGCAGATTTTTTAACATCACATGATTTTATTCATAAACAGGGAATATAATTCCACAATTTGTAGACTTTTATAGGATCGTTTTCTTAAATGGTAAGCATAATGCCCATGTTTGTCACGTAAATTATGATTTATGAGTTTAGTAAGAAACCAATCAATTCAAAGCTAATAGCTACTATAGCTGTAATTTTGTATTAATGCAATGATGTGGTTAAGCCTGCTAAAGGAACGTGTGGGCGGGTGAGTGGATTTATGTCCTTATCTCTGCACCTGATGGGCTAATTAGGACAGGCAGGGGCCATGGCGATGAGATGAAGGATGAAACAGCCATGCGCGCAACTTGGGCTCGACTCAAGAGTCGACTGGGTATCGAACTTGGGACCAAGTGGTTGGAAGCCCAGCGTGCTACCACTTAGCTAGGCCCCCACCCCATAAAAGGTATGCTGTAAAGACGTCAATCTTTGATGGCAACAGAACTGCAGGGCTATACCAATACAATTTAAAACCGAGGTAGATTACTGCTTATGTTCAAATTTAAAAATTCAAAGTCTATTGGCTACAAAATATATATTTTCTTGCATACAAGCCGAGTCTGAGATAGAGACGGGTCTCATCTAAATATCTGGACCAGAATGACATAAAAAGTTAGAAATAAATCTAACGTAGTTTAACTCAAAATACTGTCCAGAATAAAAGAGGAACCAAATCATAATCAGGAAAATACCATAATTATGAATGTAATTCTAAATGTTTGCAGTTTGAATATTTATTGATATTAAAATGTGTTACAATAAAAACACATTGGGGTTAAGGTTAAGACAGGCCTACATAAATACTCCCCCTACCAATATAGTGCATAATTTTCAACCTTCCTTTGAATGCATGTGTTTTAACCGAACAACTGAGATAGATAGGACCCACATGTAAAAGTAATTAACAGAGGTAAATGACACAATGATAGATATAGTGGATAGTAATTCTGTTGGTGCCAAAAAAAAAGACAGAACGGGAAGGGAGATGGTGATGAAACAAGTTTATGCTGTGAATCGCAGCTAATAGGATTAAGAGGAATTTGTCTGTGAAGATGGTGTATAGACACTGCAGACCAACAGAGCCACTGCCTCTGCAACTCTAGAAGATCCAATTGAAGGGATGAAGCGGCTTAAGAGAGGGAAGAAACATGCAGAAACAAACAGTGTGGGATGCAGCCACACAGCTGTTGTAATTGGAAGCCTTTTGAGTTAGAATTAGCAAACAGGGGTCCCTTTGGTTCATATTTTTTTCTTTGATATTTTTTGTGTTGGCCCACATCTTTAATTGACGAGATGCTACACAAGTTTGATTGCATGGTTCTGTTTTCTTGCACCTTTAATATATTGGTTTTGCTTTGAATGTTACAGAAAAGCTGCCAGTTTGTTCAACAATAACATCCATGTTATTTCAGTTTTATATAAATTAGTTGAACTCCACATCTATTGTCAGCTAAAGCTAAAATTGTCTAGAGTTAATTATAATGCCACGTAATAAAAGAAATTTGACGGTTAAAATTGACATTGTATAATTACTTGACAGTTTGTATTGATCAGAGTATGACTTCAGTTGAATGGAGTATTTATTTTCCTCATGTAAGAAAACATCATACCTCATGGTTATTTTGAAACAGACAAAAATACCTTTAAAAGTTCAGGAAATTATTATTTTAAACATGTTAAGATAAGAGGTTTTAACATGCTAAAAATAGGTAGATCACATAAATAGTATGATTTATTGAACATGCTGAATAGATAAGAATTCCAAAGCAGAATTTTTGCGATGTCTACTTCACTGATTTTGAAATCACACTGCATTCGTTGCGGATATGGGAATATGTAATACGTAGTTGTTATTGTTGTAATGAAGCATTTTCTTGTTCTTCCGTACAGTCTGTCTTTTATCTATCTCTTAATTTCTGTCAGTCTGTCTGTCAGTCTGTCTGTCAGTCTACATCAAATACTTATATTTCTGTCTTGTTTGCTTTTCTCACTTTAGTTTTTATATAACTTGGTTTTTCCAGTGCTGCTTTCATGTAAATTTCCAACAATTTCTACTAACCCTTATACATGAATGAAATATTGTTTAGATAACATATTCTCAATTTTTGGTTTGTTTTCGTGTATCCATATCTGTGTTTTGTCTCAGTACAGCGGGCAAACAAATATCAATTTTTCTTCTTGTCTCTGCTTCCAGATGGCGCTCTAGTAATCAGCTAACCACGTGATCTGATCAACTGTACTGATCAAGGAAGCCTGACAAGGATTAGAACTTGATTGGTGTTGGAGAGGATTACACCCTGTTTTTAGCCTACTTGAGATTCTTGAGCACCTTAATCTTCATCTTTTTGTACACTCATTAAGGATAAATTAAGGGCAAGTACACAAGTGATTGCTGCCAAGGCTGAACTTAAGAACTTGCTTCATCCAACTTAAGGGCTCTTATCTCTCAGCTGCCCATGGACGCATGATTTAGGAAGGAAAATTGATGTCATACGATTGGAATTATGTTTGAGAGTTTATGTGAAGGCTGTAGGCGGAATGTAGCCTCATATGAACCTAAAGCCAATTAACTGTAAGGAATAACAAGTTCTAAAGGATGGAAATGATATAATTGCCTCTATAAATCAAGCTTACCAATCAGGTTTTAATAGACACTCCTGCACAATTTTTAATTTATGTGATAATAGCTGCAACAATCTCAAAATTTCATCGTTAGATCATCCAGTTTCTACTACATCTTGGATTAAAATGGATTAATTTGAGAAGATGCTGAATTATTGCTCTTCCAAGAATTTGGTACATGAGTTAAGACTCTATAATTAGCAGTTTATCATTAACTTCAAGCAATGAATTTATTACAGGTTTAGTGTCGACATATAAATTACTTTCCTGTCGATCAGAAAATATACTTATCTACCATACACAATGGGTAAAGTTGCGGAATCCCATCTCGTGGTGGAAGACCTTCCAGAAGCTATGTTGCATTCCGTCAGAGAACACCAAGCATCTACGGTGTTACGTAACAATATGACATCATCAGCGTCTTCTATGCTGCACGTGCGCGGCTCAATGGACGGCTCGCTGTTGGCGTCATTACAGCTGACGTCACGACAAGACAGGTTTTCTACGTCACTGGTTTATGACGTATGGTTCAAGGGAGCCTTAATTTTATGCTTGGTGGTGATTTTGCTGACAATGGCTGCAAGGTTAATAATGTGGAGGAGAAACTGTAAAAAAGTAAGGTACAGAGTTATACCTCAAATCGACGAACGCCAACCGCCACCTCAAAGACTCGGCCGCTCGAGAAGCGAGAATCTATCGTGGGTTACAAACTTTTTCGGAGTGTCCCTACCTCTGCTCAGAGAAGTTTCAGAAGTATAGCATCAGTCTGAAAGACTCGATTGAAGTTTGTGAACAGTCATTGCTGAAAATTTTTCATTCCTTTGCTTTTTTAAATTGTTTATCATCACAATATGTTTAGGTCTTATGCACGTTTTAATATTAGGCATGGGGTCTCTCACCAAAACAACAAAACATAGAAGGGTAGACTCTACAGGCCTATTAATTATACAATATGTGCAAAAATTTGAAGATTATTTAGTTGGCATTTTTTGGGCATGCTTAACAATTTATATAAGCAAACGTGTATATGACCTTTGATATTATAATATGAGTCAAATCAGTTTTTGCCAAACTAGCTTGTTAGTTGATTCTGCGGCAGTATGACCAACGCTCAACTTGCTTCTAATTCTTTATAAATATTTTTATTAATATATACAATCCAATAACGTTATTACGTTTTTATTGGTCAACCACTTTCCAACAACGGTTTCATGAGTTTTTGCCAGCATATAGACAGAAAAGTTATTTAAATTGAAGCGATGATTTTTTGAAGGCGATTTACAAATGTTTTATGAGATTGCAACTTAACTTTAAATTTCCAGAATGCCTCAATGCCAAAATTGTCAATTCGATTATTTCTTGACAAATAACGCTATATATTCACCACAAAAATGTCATTGCTTATTTTTGTGCTGAGTATATTTTTCAAATTGACTTAAAACTTTATATTTTCAAGTAGGAATGTAACATAAAAGGTATACCTCAAGGGTCTTTTTTTTCCTTTTAAGTTTGTCTTCTTAAAATTGCTACCTGCAAAAAACTAGAAATAATATTGCTAGCGTGACAATCTTCTATGCTGTGCAAATAAGCAATATTTAAATATCTCTCCGACTGTCTAACTCTAAAAGCTATGCAGAGTTGCATATATATTATATAATCTAAGCTGTAGATGACATCCCAGTGGTTTGGATGTCTGTCATGCCTGCCACAGTTAATAAACACTGAATCCCAATGTGTATGTACCATAAACTCTGCTGTATAATTTGATGAAATATATTTTTTTCCCAATATTGCATACTGATTGTTATGTTATTATGTACTATCTAGTTGGTACTGAGTTATACCTCAAATCTATCAATCTATCTATCTATATATATATATATCTATCTGTCTATATCTATCTATCTATCTACCTATCTAGCTATCTTTCTACCATCTAGATTTAAATTAATCTATCTGTCTATCTATTTATCCATCTATCCATCCATCCATCTATCTATCTAGCTATCTAGCTATCTTTCTACCCATCTAGCTATCAATTAATATATATGTCTATCTATCTGTCTATCTATCTGTCTATCTATCTATCTATCTATCTATCTATCTATCTATCTATCTATCTATCTATCTATCTAACTATCTAACTATCGATCTATCTTTCTATCTATCTATCTAGCTAGCTATCTATTTATCTATCTCAGAAAACATAACCATATTCAATTGGTTCTGCGCTGCCTTGGTTGTCGGCTCAATGTTGGCCCAGCATTGGTATATCACCAACTTAACCAGCCCTATTAACAATAATTAACAATGATCAAGCATGCTATCAGGAATCCAATGATAAATTAGTCAATCTATCTGATTCACAAATTGGTTCAACGTCGACCTGGCATTGCCAATTCACATCGATGTTGAGCCAACCTGTCGTGATATGTAGGAAAACTCTGACTTTTAAAGCCAATTCACTATTCAGAACATCTTTCAGGTAGGACTTTGGCACCATCGTCATCGTATCAAACTTACACCAAGTTCCTGGTAATAATGTCCATAACAATTGTTGCATTTTGTGTTTTCGAAAATATCAGGTTCATTTTGCTGAATTTGAGAAAATGGGACATTTTTTCTTCCAAATTTTCATGTCACGTTCCACAAATGTCATATTACCTGCGATATTCTAAAATCATACATAGAATGTTTTGCGGCAAAATTCCAAAAGATTGTGTACACAGTAACATGATATTATGGTATGCCAATATGCCATTCAATTGTAGTTTGCAATCCTAGTTTAGTAATATCAAGAAGGGGTAGGGTTTTCTTTTTGTTATTTCATTTTCATTTCAACATGTGTCAACAGCAGTCAGCATATTCCTATTAAAAAACGTTATAAATGATTTAAATGTGCATCCAGTGGACCTTCGATATTAAGACTAAATATATCGTCCTACAGGCCTTAATGAGGAGACCACAATAGCGAAGTATTCAATGACAATAATCCAGGTTAAGTCCAAAATTGGTGGTCTGAATAGTTAGATGAGGAAGCCATTATGGTGAGGCTGCCTTTATGCTGAGAGGACTTCATAGTGGAGTATGTAGTCTTTATGATGAGATGGTAAGGTGGTCTTAATAATGATGGAGTGATGGGGGTGGTGGATTAGGGCTTTATGTCCTGCATTTCTGCACCTGATGGGCTAATTAGGACAGGTTGGGACCATGGCAATGAGACGAACAGCCATCCAAGGCTCAGCCGGGACTTGAACCCGGGACCCAGTGATTGGAAGCCCAGCACGCTACCACTGAGCTTGGCCCCCACCCCCCTGGTGATGGGGGTGCATGTGATTTTATTACAGAGGTGGTCTACAGTGTCTCAATATTGAGGTGTCTTCGTAGTGAGGTGGTCTTGAAAATGATGTTCACGCGATTGTAATATGAGGCAGTCTTAATAGTGAGGAGTCTTTATTGTGAGGTTCTAAAAAGTGAGGTGGTCTTAATTGGGAGGCGGTCTTATGAGTAATAATTATATAGAGGTGATGTATAATGAGATGTTTAGATGTTTAGATGTTTTATTTGTTCACAGTATGTAGTATTTCAATACGGTTAGTGCATTACATAAACAATAAAAGACATTTGCATACTGTGGGGGATGTGCACTAGCTTACTAAAAAGCTGTAAAATTGTGCACAGATGGTCTTGATAGTGTGGTGATCTTAAAAAGACATCATCTTCATAACTACTGTCAGGTGGTCTAAATAATGAGGTCATAATAAGCCACAGTTCCACAAGATAAACGAACAAAAAGATTAGATGGTGCTAGGCTTATTCCAAAAATAGCTCTTGCACTCCATAAATCTGAGATATGGCGAAGCATAGACTCTATGAGCCTAGGGCATTTTGCTGACTGTCCCCCAGCTCAGACTCACCCATACACTATAAACAACACCTCAGGTGCAGATACACCAGCCCTGGCTCCAAGGCATTAGTATAAATTGCACAACAGACCTTCTGGCTGAAGAAAATGCTGAGATATGACACTTGGGATGATTGGCTGTGAGAGAAGTTTAGAGACAAGTTTCAGGATATTGTGTTGCAGATTCTACAAGATGCTTGGATGATGTTTTGGGTTATGTTGATGCAAGGATCTATGCTAAGCTTTCTTGGATGTGTGTAGCCTTTGAGTAGGCTTTTAGAATGACAGATTTATGTTCAGCTCAGTACCTGCTCATTTCAAAGATAATAGAAAAGTATGGCAAACGATGTTGTTGAGTATTTGAGTAATGTCAAAATCAGTTGATACAAACTGCCTGATCATCCCACAAAATTAATGACATACAATCGTGTGTGGCTCCATAGAAAAATGTCTGTGTCTGCTTTGCTCAACCCATACCTCTCAGCACACTGGTTAATCTACTTGACATTCAATGGTGCAATCTATGCAAAGTTGATGTGGGTGTATAGTATGTGTCTAGCATAGACAGAATTCATTGTATGTTTCCAACACAGGATTGTATTACAGCCTATTACATAGACTTGGAAACAAAACTCCTGTGGATGTAATCTGGATCCAGGATTCCCATTAGCTGCTGAGAGACTCCGATAGCCAATGGGAGTCCTTGATTCACATGAGGTCCTCTAGAGTCTAGTTTCCAAACCTATGAAATTGGCCATACAATGAAAGCAAACAAAACAGTAATGTATTACAATGAAAGCGTACAACACAGCAATGTATTACAATGAAAGCGTACAACACAGCAATGTATTACAATGAAAGCATACAACACAGAATGTATTACAATGAAAGCGTACAACACAGCAATGTATTACAATGAAAGCATACAACACAGCAATGTATTACAATGAAAGCGTACAACACAGCAATGTATTACAATGAAAGCATACAAAACAGCAATGTATTACAATGAAAGCGTACAACACAGCAATGTATTACAATGAAAGCATACAGCACAGCAATGTATTACAATGAAAGCATACAACACAGCAATGTATTACAATGAAAGCATACAAAACAGCAATGTATTACAATGAAAGCGTACAACACAGCAATGTATTACAATGAAAGCGTACAACACAATGAAAGCATACAACACAGCAACAAATTACAATGAAAGCATACAACAACAGATGTCAGCATATTAATGTAACATAACAAATCACAGAAGAAGCAAATCCTTTTATTAATACATAGCTTTCTGCACAGAAGATTACCTGCTCATTTCAAAGAGAATAGAAAATCAAGGCAAATTCTGTCTTTGAGTGTCTGAGTATGACAAAAACTAGAGCAGCTATAGATTCTCATATTGTTGAATGAGGTCTTTGATGTCAGTTCTTCTCTTTTCCAACTCACATTTGATATTGAACCCACTTCACATTTAAAAGTGCAAACCCATTTACAGGGAATATACTAGAGCATTACAGGAACTCACATCCGAACATATCTCCTTTGCATTGCATTGCATATCATATAATCCATATAAGCTCTACTAAGGAGCTGGAGTACACACACATCTAAATGCCCCCTAAGAGCTGCTACAGCTGCTGCTGTTACTGTGCATCTGAAGGCTCTAAAGCTCATCTTGAAATGTGATTCGCCAAGGCGGTGTCATGCCACCTATGCTTGTTTAATGTATCTCTGAAGGAGGATTACCATTACACAAAACTGCTTGCAAGATAATAGACCTCGACACGAGAGAAGCATTGGGGAATAAGCTATAATCCTGAGGAGCTTTAAAAGCCAAGAAGCAGAGAGAGTTTATTTGCACAGTGTTTGCACAGTGTATTCAGTGTCGTTTGCACTTTACTACCAGAGAATGTGACATCTGAAGAGCCTGATTTCTCCATAAAAAATGCAATTAAACTCGGTGGAACCTGGTTGCTGTTGGCTAAATTTGCATGGAATATATAAATAAGATTTTATTTTTATTTCAACAAAAATGGAGCCTAATATGGTTTCGACTATATCAGCTTTTGGTTCTAAACTATAGGTCATTCGATTGGTTAAAAAATAATTCTTTAAACCAATAAGACGAGCATAATACCTCATAAAAAGTTATAAATGTAAATGTCCTTTACTTTCATTGATATTGATCAACTGACGGAGTTATATAGTATTTATGAAATATGTGATCCTGTCCATACGATGGACTGATGATTAATTAGGCTTGGAAACGCTCGAACTTTTCAAGGCAAAATAAAATATACCAAAATTGTGCGTTTAAGAACCAGGCAAATGACCTCTTCTAGGCTGAGGCAAGTAAAAGACCCCAGTCGTGGGGTAAATGAGTAACAACTCTCTCTCTCTCTCACCTCATCAATCTACTCTTGCATGCAGCAAGAACTTGCCTCAGCATATATCTATCTTTCTATCTATCTATATGTCTATCTATCTAAATATCTATCTGTCTATCTATCTATTTTGCCCTTGATAACTGATCTATCCCAACATTTAGTTAATGATTTTAAGACGTGTCTTCACCTTGATCACCGGAATTATCAAATTTTTTACGCAGCACAAAAAGTAAGATTCAGCAGAAAATAAAGAAATCTCCTTAAAAAATGCTCTTAGCCAATCATTTCTTAATATCCTATAAAGTTTAAGAAAGAAGGTCTTATCACCGAGTTGCAGCCTTTGTCTTTCTCACATCCATTTTTTATACCAATCAGAATTACTGGAGAGATAGCAATACGCTTCTGTTCCCAAGTGAATGCCATAAAACACTTGCATTGGCCAGCTTCCATATCAAATGGTTGGGCTGCCAGGAAGTAGTGGTTCTAATTCCATTAGGTGCCAAGTCATCTGTTCTGATGGTAGGGGTCATTTGCTCTATGTGTGAAGTTATTTGCTTAAGTGTACTGAAGTAAAGCCAATATATCCCAAATATGAATATACTTGATGGTATCTCACTTTTGTGCTGTGACTCAATAGTAAATTCCCACGCAGCAGCATACAGCAGTGTATTGAGAATCTCTCTGAAATGAAAGCCTTTTTCAGATGTTTGACAGAGACTTTTTGTAACTTATACATGTAGAAATATGAATAACTTTTAGAGATTTTTACTTTGTCTATGATATATGTCAGATCTTTATTTTGATGTATTGTTAACAAAATTGTTAACAAATTGTTAACAAAATTTTTATAATTTTAGAAGGAAAAAGTGCAGTATAGCGGATGAAAATTAATGACCATACTTAGCGAGCGTCGTTGCCATGCTTATGACGTCAAATGCTTGAATTCAATGAGTGACGTCACAAACAAACAACATCGGTTCTCATTTTCAAGGTAAGGAGGAAGTTTATGTTTTATTTTACCGCCCCCAACCCCCCGCTAACCTACAATGATATAGTTTACATTTCATGGATGCCAAATATGTGCAAAAATGTGGGTTCGCTATACTGCACTAAATCCTATTAGAATGTTCTGGAATTACTACCCCCCTCTCCCCCCACCAAAAAAACAAATGCATACCCCTTTCTTAACTCGTGCTTTTTAAAATATATATATATATTCTGCAGTAAAACTAAACCCCTTGCCTTTAAGATTTCTGAACTGTCTATGACCATGGCAAAGATTCGTGTCATAAGATTTACCAACGTGCCTGAAACTATTGTAGAAAACAAAGGATAGGAACAAAGGAAAGAAACAAAGGATAGAAACAATACTGATTTTAGGACTATTGTTTCCCTCGGTTTGTTCTGGTCAGCCAAACATAATAAGCTGATGCATAGGTCAATACTCTGTAGTCCATTCAGCTAGGCCCAGCAAAGATGGCTGTACTGATATAACACAGCAGATATCACACAGGACAAGATGTATCACAAAGCGATATCACACAGCCGATGTATCTTGCATCGGAAGAAAATAATGCACTTTAGCTGATAGAATACTGTGTATCTAATGGAATACAGCATTATGGGGAATTCCTTAACTGACATATATATCGTAAATTTATATATAATGCTGAAATATTACAGAATTATGTGAAGAATATCTTTTAGTGGATATTTACCATTATCCGAAATGATAGGTTGCTGTTACAACTAGATGGAGTATGTATCAAATAAGCTGACCTGGCAAGTTATATTAGTTTATTTGGCAAAAACCATTCATACTTACCATAGCCAGAACACTTGGTATTTGCTTGGTCAGCAAATGTGTTTGCCTGGCAAATTACTTTACACAAAGTATTTCGACATAGACCAATATCATTTAATGTCATAAATTGGTAATTCGATCAATACAGTTTGTTTGGCAAAGAAATGGCAATAAATTGTCAGTGTGGTTTCTATGATTTCTATGAATCTCTGTGAACTACTGCATTCATCACTATTTTACTTTAGAATATCAAATATCGCTGACAATTATCACGGTCAGTTATATTGCCTGGCAAATTATTTCTACAGAATACGAAAACGAGGCACAGAAGAACGTCATGAACGTCCTTAATTAGTGTCGTCGCTTTGTGATACATTTTATTACACAGCTCCTTCAATTTCGATTTTTAAAATTCAAAGTTGCTATGTACAAAAATTTAGTTGTTTCGCTTTTAGCATGATATTAAATCTTGCTGACCTCAATTTTCATTAAAATAAACTCTGAAATAACGTCATAATGTCAGTAAGTTACTATAAATTTGAAGACACAATTTCAGACATTATATTACTGCCTGTAAGTTGCATATAGGCCTGTAATTTCTTCATACGATACACTGTATACAGATAATAACATTCCCGTGGGTAATTTCTTAGTGTAACATTATACGAAAGTATATATATGCACATTTTCATGTGTCATGTAACCAACATTCATTTCAATGGGATTTTCCGTGACAAATAGAATTAACTTGAGGTAGTAGTGCAACATCTAATGCATTTCATATTAAAGGGCAAATAGATTCTTTTCATTAAAGTAATTCATAAATTTGTCATGTCAGTCACTGCCTACAAGCCAATGTAATGCAGTCAGATGTATTTGCAAGTTTTGCGCTACCTAGTGAATAAAGCATTTAGAGCTGAAAGACCTTTTGATTATTTAATAAATGCTCTAGAACAGGGGCATAGCAAGGGAAATCAGTCAGAACAGCTTCTCCCTTTAGCTGAGCCTCTGCATTGGCCAATGAGCGTTCTAGATTCTCTCAAAGTCATGTAATGTTATTTTTGTTTTGTTTTTGTATTTTTCACATCTTTGAAATAGGCTGTAATACAAATAATAGTAAAACTATAGGGTTTGAAAGGCTAAACTTCCCTTGTTTTGGAACCTGTGCTGTAATCCCTCCCAAAGCCTAATAACCTTAATAAACAATACATATGTTTTCTATAACAAACAATACATATATTTCTATAATAAAACAAATAAAACAAATACAAAACATTTAAAATATCTAGATTTAAATGAGAAATATATAATATTTTTGTGTATTTCTTTTCTAAAATCTCCCATACAAGCATTTTACCCCCCCCCCCCCCTTCCTCCCAACCACATCCATGATATCTGTCTTTGCCCATTTTGTTCCTGCTCTTACAGCTTAACTCATGTACTCATAAGACGTCACGTGAATCCAGGACTGTCATTGGCTGAGGGACTGCCTTAACCAATGGGAGACTTGGTTTCACATCCTCTGATGTTTAGTTTCCAAGTCTATGAAATTAGCTGTAAATATGGGATCTGGATAAGAGTTAATGATAAACATACCCCAGAGATGAATGCACTGGGTTAGGAACTACACTACCGCCTGCCGGAGAAGATACTCCCATCAAACGAGATGTTGAAACAACTGCGCCATTGGCGTATAAGTGATTAGCCAATAGCACATCAAACATTACCCATATTTGTTGGCTTATTTTCTTATATCCCTCTCCACAAACATAGAGCAGATCCAATGTCCCAAGCAGATTTCCCTTAATCATCTTTAGTGCAAATCCCAGAAACAAAGACACATCAATCCTGCTTCCTCCACTGGCATAGAATTGAGACAGGGGGCCAGAAGCAATTGAAGCACAGTCCCAGGAACACGTCTTTAGAGGATAAAGACCAATTTCCATTCATTACCCTCCCAAGGACGTTTAAAGGACACGGAGTGGATTCCTTGGGGCAAATAAAGGATTTTCTTGTAACATTGTTTACAATCTAAGATAGTGCCTTGGTTTGGTGTTTTGGAATAGTTGAATCGGATACAGTAATACTCACAAGAATTTTCAATTCAATAAATCCAGGGCTATCTAGAGCTGTTCAGAGCTGTTCAGAGCTGTTCAGAGCTGGTGGTGGTGGTGGATTAGGGCTTTACTTCCTGTATTTCTGCACCTGATAGGCTAATTAGGACAGGTAGGGACCATGGCAATGAGACGAAGGATGAAACAGCCATCTAACATAGGCTCAACCAGGAATTGAACCTGGGACCCAATGGTTGGAAGCCCAGCTTGCCACCACTGAGCTAGGCCCCAACCCCAGCTGTTCAGAGCAATTCGCACCCTGGAACACCAGACAGAATTTACAAGAATTATTCATCGGAGTACTTCATTGATATCAGTTTGGAAGACAGTAACAAGCTAGATCGTTAGATCAAGTGGCAGGATATGTTTGTTAGAGAGTTCTCTCATTCTATACTCACTAAAGGCAATAATAATATTGTGATATCAAATCATAACAACAGAGCAGGAGGGACACCGAATCTCCAGAGCAACTTGTAGCTATTTCTTTGTTGTCTTGAAACCCGGTTCCTTTGTACACAACAATGCACTTAAAGAAGATAGGAATTCCACAAAATGAAGTCTCCCCAAAAGGGGTGCATGTGTCTGATGAGTAAATACAAAGAGAAAGTAGCCTTTGATGGGTAAGTTTAAGTCTTTAATCATCTTCTTTTGTTCAGTCTGAAGGTTTTTATTCAAAGTTAGACCACAAAAAGAATACTTTCGATGGAAATGTGAATGCCTTTTGTGTGTTGTCAGCATAAGAAAAATTGATTATATTCGTCATTGACCTGAAAGAAGTTGTAGATACTATAATTATGATGCAGTCATTTATTTAAGTCAATCAATCAGCCAATCAATCAATCAAGCAACCAACAAACCAATCAATCAATCAATCAATCCACTATCGCCATTTAATATATTATTTATATATAGCAATAAGTCAATTCAATAAATTTTCTTAAATGCTTCGCAATAAAATAAGTCAAGAGTTATTGCGGAAATTATTTTAAAGGTTGCCGGATTCTGCGTGTACGTGTTTTCTTTGAACCTAGTCTTAAGTACAGAAGCTGTTTCCTCTTCATATTTTTCATGCAGTCTGGTGATGAATCCCTTTGCTTTACATTAGTATAATCTGGTGATTCTATGAATAGCATCATGCAAGGCGCACCACTTAATCGATACATATGTCATATCTGAGACATTTCATGATGACACGGAGAAGGTATTCTAAAATAGCAAATGCAGTGGAACTCTACCTTAGTGTCATATCATTACTAAGACTACATCGCAATAAACTGGTTATTTGAATGATATGGTTGTAGTCAACTTACAAATAACAAAAAAAAGTTTGCATATTTATAGACCAATGTAATTACAACTGGTCATTGCCATACTAAATCAGGCACTGTAGAAGAGAAGTCATAATAAACTGGGGTAGTCATATATTTCATTCGAAAAAATCTAGTATTTGACTATTCCTTGGCTAGTTTTGACGATGGTTCGTACCTATAACACTGAAGACAATGACAGGGATCAATAGATTTATGTATGTTTCTAGACAACATACAGCCATAATCCTTAAATGACTACAAATGGTGTTTTCCATTCAATAAAAGATAGAAATTAAGCATGCTACAATCCGTGAACTGCGAAAAGAGTATCTCGCTATTGGCCTTATTTTACGTCTTCGAAGCAGTATTGTCTTGGGAATGAATAGCATATGACGTCATTGACATCAACGATACAAATACATCCACATCGTCTCACATGTCACAATGTAAACAATACAATGACATATTGACAACCAACGAGAGACAAAAAAGATAATCTTAACATACAGTTAGTTCCATAAAATATGGTCGACTCTAGACAGCCTATCCTGGCTCTAGCTATAACTGGTTAAAGCCAGCTGCTTTGCTTCAGTCTACTCCTAGCTTATAGTCGGCTAACATCTACCACTACTGAAAAAAAAAAATCTTGGTAAATGTAAGAAATGTTCCAATATATCATAAATAAGTATGTTCAAAAGACATGCATCTTTTTAACAAGAAATGACAACATCGGACCAACATCGGACCAACATCGGACCAACATCGGACCGACATCGGACCGACATCGGACCGACATCGGACCGACATCGGACCAACATCGGACCAACATCGGACCAACATCGGACCAACATCAGACCAACATCGTACCAACATCGGGCCAAGGTAATGCATAAAAATCTCTTTTTGACAAGAGAGGCTACGACAATACCACTGTGGTGATCATGGCCAGGTTCGTAATGGCTGTGGGATGCCTTATAGCCAATGGGAGCACATGACGTCCCCTGAAGTTTTCTTTCCAAGTCTATGTGAAGCTGGCTGAAATAACATCGCACTATTTCACTTGTACTCAGTTATGAGTAATCAGTTATGAGTCAACCAAAAAAAAAAAAAAAAACTTAAGTTTTCTCTGTTCATTGGTAATAGCTGTAACCGATGTGAAATTGAGCATATCCAGGTTTTTTCTGGAACAGAACACATTTGTGACATATGTTTGTTCTCGAAACTTATAACAATGATTCATAGAAAACAAAACACTTGCAGCAACCTTCTAATAAGAAGAAATATATAGTGTAGATATATCTCCATGACAAATTGCTGGGATTTATTCTTTATAGATAAGGAAGAGCAGGCTGGCTTTGTGACAATGTTTCTGCTTGTAAGAACAAAAGGCTGTGTTTTATTGTAATGGGATGTCAAGCATGCATAATAGAAATATATGGAAATATCTGTCACAATGGAAGCTAGGGACGAACATCTTGCTCAGTAGACAGAAGCTTTAATTGCTGCTTCGAGCCTCGCTAGATTATCGATCAGTGGTATATATATGACATTTTTTTGGTGTAGATTCGGATTTTGAAACAGCTTACAAAGGGATTATAAGTTGAAATAGAGGAATAATAGAGTTAGTGGTTAGTGAAAGATACATTATGTACACCAATCTCCGAAATTAGACCACCGTTTACCTGCACAAGTGGCCTCATGTTTTCGCTGAAAATATTTTGATAAGAGTGTCGGATCTTCGTCATTTGACATTATATAAAAGTTGTCTTAAATGACTGACCCTCCATAACCTTTTTAACAACAGATTGGCCAACTTTGTCAAAAATTCTGTCACTATTCAGCCTTACTGCCCTGTTTTTTTTACTAATATGTTAGTCTCTGTAACTAAAGACATACATAAGATTGACTAATGTTGACTAAAATGTTAGTTCAGAATGACTATATTGTGTATGTAGGGGTCAGTCAGTGCTGATGCAGCCAAGATGTCTGAAAATTCTCCTCAGTTTATTCCTGGTTTACAATATTTTATTGCATTGACAATTATGGGACTTGGAAGCTTTCTCTAGGAAATACCACCAAAAAAATAAATAAAAGATTAGTTGTTGATAGGAAGAAAAATGACGTTATTATCACAGTTCAAGTTTAAGTTTCCTATATTTCATAAATGTCATATTTTTGTTCATAAAAGAAACTAGTACGTTCGTCGTGACTGTGAAAAAAATTTTTCTCTATTGAAGCAGGGCCCCTTTTTCATGTTTTCATTAAGAGACAGAAATGTCCTACTCATTGGAATGGAAAACTTGTCCAAAATTCCTTTTCGTCTATGAAACAGCTTCCACAAAATTAAATTTTTTAATCCACTATAGCGTGTACCTGTCATAGAATTTCCAGAAGCAAACAGATTAAAAAGTGTGACGCTAATTAATAGTGGATTTTCACAGAAGGTTCTCTGTATTTCCACCAGGTGGCTAAAACAGAATACTGCAATTCTATTGTCTGAAACAGTTCCCGCCCTTCGCTGTGATTGGCTGAAGCAAAGTGCATCCAAGCAGCAGTATTTCTAGGGCATTTTAATGTATATTTGAACCCTTTATCATTTAATTGAAGTTTGTTATTTTTCTGAGAAAGTTATATTTATGGAATCAGTTAGTTATGACCTACTGTCTGAAAAACAAAACGAGTAATAAGAGGAGAGGAAAGGCTTATGTCCTGCTGAATTCAGGGCTCTTCAGTGAAAAGATTCTATTTGATATATACTTTTTGTGCTATTTCATGGAAGGTTTTAGTTAAAATGAGCTATTTGTACCAATAGTTTCAATATTTAGTTTTTTCAGAAACAGGATCCACATATGATATGATGTCTGTCACTTAATTGAACTACTTCCACACAGCAATCTGATGGAGGAGTATTTGTTATGAATAAGTAAAAGACAGCAATCTTTGTGACGATGTTTCTGGTATGAGAACAAAGAGGTGCATGCCTTTGTTATGGACTGTCAGGCTTGAATAATAGAAATACATGAAAACATCTGTTGCAATGAAATATCACTGAACATTTTGCCCAAAAACATGTTTAGCCCTGCTTAATTGTTGCTGTACTAAGTTTTTATTGATACCAGTTTTGGATGAAAATGGAATTCATGGTATCTAATAAAAGTTAGTACACCCCATTAAGATTACTGTATATAATTATAGATATGTTCTGTGATAACCAGAATAATCACTTCTTTAGTCTTAGTTTGACATACGGCTCCTGTAATGACCTGTGCATTCTTCATGAACTTAGTCTTAGCTGGGTGTCAGTTGCATGAGGATTTAAAATGGTGGTGCCTTGCACTTGGTACCTATGCTGGGGCAGTTTGATGTCTCCTGTAAGTGAGTTACATCATTGGCAGCTATCTTCACACACATATGAAATAAATAAGATCTCGAAGGGTATCAGAAATTATTGTTTGGCGACAAATTCTCAGAACGTAAACCATTAAAGAAGGCAAGGAGATGAAACATTGGTGCTTGGAAGCATGAAAAGAAAAGCTGGATGGATGAAGGGTTGTTTAAAATTAGAAAGCCTACGAAAATGACAAAGTAAAGTGTTTGACAAAAAGACTCTTCAAAAGACTAAAAAAAACAAGGCAGAGCACAGGACATGAAGGTAAAAGACATACTGCACAATGCAGAGAAATTGAAAAGAGCCACATGACAGAGAATTTTCAAGATGGCAAGAAAAAATTACCTGAAACAGCACAAAATGGCAAAGAAGCGCAAAATGAACAGAAAGCTTGTAAGTTAAAGACAGATAAAAACAGTGGTATGTGCGTGGAATTATGTTTAAGATATGTTAACCCAAAATTTCATTGGTGTATGGAATAGGTTTAATTAAAAACGGCCCGTCAAAGTGAAACTAGACAAAGCTGTCATAGCTGGCTACTCAAAACCGGATGAAAAATGAAGTCCTCAAACAAGAATGTATTCAACCTATATTGTTAAAATTGATGAACTTGTGTTTTGTATCAAATATTATACCTGCCTATTCCTAAAAATGGAAACAAAGATCAATACACTCCTGTAAACTATCATGGTATAAGCCTACTGTCTTGTGTATATAAAGTTTATTCTACTTTAATTAATAATCGACTTGTTATATACTTTGACATGTATATAAATGAAGAACAAAATGGATTTAGACATAATAGATCTTGCCAAGATCATATTTTGTAACTTAACTTCTGTAATACGAAATAGACAATTGAATGAGAAACCAACTTTTGTTGCGTTTATCGACTTCTCTAAAGCATTTGATTCAGTTAATAGAGAACTTTTACACTTTGTAAACTACTTTCAAATAACATAAATGGCAGGATTTATCAAGCTATAAAAACGTTTTACACTGGTACAATATCTTGTGTGAGAATCAACAACTTATTGACAGATTGGTTTGATTTTTCTTCTGGAGTGCGCCAAGGAGATGTGTTATCTGCCACCCTCTTCAAGATACTTCCTTGGTGTCCATAAATTTACTCCAAAGGCTGCACTCCAGGGAGAAATGAGTTGGAATAGTGTTCAGTTATTTTGTAGGATTAATATGTTACGTTTTTGGAATAGATTAGTATAAATGAATGATAACCGTTCAACTAAACATACATTTTATGGGATTGGCAAATTTCTTTGTAAACTCTTGATTGTAACTGGTGCTCAGAGATAAGAGAATTATTTTCATCTATTGGTAAAGAAAGTTTGTTTTCTGATATGCGGACTTGTAATATTGATGTCATGAAAAACTTGTTTAACAAGTAAGGACAAGGAATTTTGGATACAAACTGCACAAGCCAAACCTAAGTTAAGGACATATATCTCATTTAAAATTGATCTAAAAGTAGAAAACTATGTATGTAATAATTTAACAAAGAATGTTGGGTCCGCTATGTCCAAATTCTGTTGTAGAGTCTTGCCTATCAAAAGCGAGATTGGTCGTTTTGTTAATTTAGCTTTAGAAGATAGAATTTGTGAGCTTTGTAATCTTAATGAAATAGAAGATGAGTTGCACTTTATTTGTAAATGTGAACTGTATAATGAAACCAGAAATGAATTTTATGATAGTATATCGTCTGTCAATCCTAATTTTCCTGGTTTAATTTTTCAAGACAAATTTACTTATTTAATGATTAATGAACAATTGAAAACCAATAGATTTTTATTTCGATGTTACCAAATTAGAAGAAATATGTTATACAGAAATTCGATTTTATTTTATTATAATATTTACACTTCCTGTTTACATTATCGGCTTCAGTTCAATTGATTTGTAGTGACAAATAAGCCCACTTGGGCTGGGTCCATCTTTGTGATTTTTTTTTTTTCTCAGTTGTAAATATTGGACTTGTCAATAAAGATTTTCGTATCATATCTTATCGTAAAAGTACATATTTATGTTATATTAGATTAATTTCTTAAATTTATCTGGTGATAGATGTAAGCCGATTATTAGCTATAGAAGTCAACAGAAGCTGCTGGCTTTAGCATGGTTATACCACAGCCAGGTACAGGTCACTACAGACAGCTAGAGTCGACTGTATTTTATGAAACTAACTGCAGGTGTAGGGAAAACCATAGACAAAAACAGCAGGCAGGCCACAGACAGAGAATTTGACAGACATCTTGCTCATTAGGTTACTAAAGACACAAACTTATATTCCATGCACTTCCCATTATGTCAGTATTGTAAATAGTGAACATAATTATTAAAAGATAGATACAAAGCTATTTCCAAGCACAAATACACAGAGACAGATTGAATGACACAAACTAGAAAATACACAAATAGACAAATTCAGTCTTGCCTTATAAAACATGCACAGCACACAAAATTGGCATAGGTTTTTTTAATTTCAGCTACAAAAGAGATATATTTTGCCAATCAAATGAGTTAAAGGATTGACCACGAGAATTCCACAAATCACAGATCTAAATTTGCAAGTCTCATCAATTCAGTATCCAATATCTACGGCTTTTAGCTGCTTGTTGCAATAAATAGACCAGATTCACTGCTACTTTGGAGCAATGAGTTGAAGCCAGTGTCCAATAAAATGCGAAAGATGGCACTGACAGCAACCGGCAGGGACGGAACAACAAGATAATTGGCAAAACGTGTAGCTGACAATAAGGCCGATGGGGCCTAAGGCCAACAAGTCCATGATATTGCACGCACCAAACAGATGGCATGTTGGCACAGGTCTCATGCTTCATTCAACCTCCCACTGGCAAGGTTGTTGTGAATGCTTGCAACTGCGAATGAGTTTGTGCTTTCGCTGTGGCAGCATGTAGGGTTTATGGAGGTTCCTAACCTAGTGTACATGGCCAATTGTGCCACGTGCGTTTTCCATGCATTTGGATAAACGCATGGAAAACGCATGGTTTTTGCCTCATTATAATGAACTAAAAACCATGCATTTTTTGTGCGTTTATGCTTCTCATGGAAACACACGTGGCACATTTGGCCATGTACATATTACAGTTGACCAACTATAACAACGACCATTAAGTATTAGAAATAGAAATAATGGGGCTTCAACTCTGGCGGATCCAGGGCGGAGGGGGGCATGGGGCCAAGCGCCCCCCCCCCCCTTATACCAGCCTTAATTTCTATAGTGGCCCATGACATAGTGACCCAGAGACACCTTAATAGTCAGGCTTTTGGCCCTCCGTAGAGGCCGGTCTGGATCCGCCAGTGGGCTTCAAAGAAAATTAACTGCAAAAATAAAGCAACAAAACTGACTTTAGCCATTGCCTTCCACTTATTTGATAATTCCCGGACAACTGGTAAATCGGTAAACATCTGTGTGACATTGACCGATGAAGGCTAACATTGAAACACTGGTTCGGAATGCTGTCTGGGTTGATGCCTGTTCTCCTCTTGATTCATTTTATGCTTCAGCTAAGAATTGCTAAAGCCCCATTTCTTGGCAAAACACAATCTGCCAGTCTCATTAACAAAACACTCCATCTCTTGGAATAGAAGAAATCTCGTACAGCAGCTACGGTAGGTATTCCTCGGTGCCATCAAATCCTTTCCTTTGAGGAAAACAATGCACTTAAAGAAGAAAGCGCTTCCACAAAATGGAGTCCTTACTCAGCAGTGTGTATGTCTGATGAGGCGAGACAAAGACAAAGTGGCTTTTTGAGGGTAAATTGAAGTCCTCAATTATCCTCTTTGGTGGATTCTGTGGAAATGCTTTGTGAAGGAGATGAAGCACTTCAAAGTAAACTGATTAAAAAAGACTCCACAATTCGTGATGTCTCTTGTCTTGGTCTGTAAAATTATTCAACCTTCAAAAATAACTTAATTCTCAAGAGAGCTTTCGCTTACAATTTCGTGTCCTCTAAATAATGTACGTGTGCCCGTTCTACTTAGTCAGTTCTAGAGTGCTGTCATTCTTTTGCCTGTACTCAATTTTTAACCAACACATACAGTATACATATACTTTGATATAACCTAAAGTGATATCTTATCTTTTAAGTCTCATCTTATCTTAGGTAGAATATCTTATATTTCTTCTCTGCCGTTTTTTTTTTTTTTTCTCTTGCTACTAGAAAAAGAACTGTCAAAATGACGACGTTAAATTTGCGGTCCCTTGTACTTAGTGTCTATGCTGAGGCAAGTAAAAGATCCCACCCATGGGGTAAATGTGTAAATGTGTAACATGGGTGGACTCTCTCACCTCATCAATCAACCCTCCATAGCAGCAAGAACTTGCTTTAGAGGGCTGCACTTCCCATATCTATCTATCTATCTATCTAGCTATCTATCTATCTATCTATCTATCTATCTATCTATCTATCTATCTATCTATCTATCTATCTATCTATCTATCTATCTATCTACCTATGTGACATCCTCAAGATTATTCAATATGTCTACTCGTTTCATTTTGATAACCCTTTTTTAAGAATGTTTCTGATCTCATCCACAGTCATAATACTTTACAATAATGTCCAATGCCAAATTTATGAATATGCACCATAAGCAAGGCATCAGCCTCTCCACATTCTCCAACCCTATATTCTACAGGCACATCTGCTTGCTTCATATTACAATAATATCTTCCTTACATGAATGGCATAATGCAAGGTGCAACGTTGAATCGATACAGCTGTTGTCATATGATGACATCAATGACAGCATGCAGAAATAACAGCCCAGAAATCATATTATTTACAGTGAACATCTCCAAAAAGTTCCTGATGTGGGAAACTGAGGGTTTGAGACAAATAATCTGATATGCGCATGTCAGAATTAGAACAGAGCAGAATAAAATAAATAGAATAGAATAAAACAGAGGCAGATGTAAACATGAGATGCTAAGGATGGGAGCCCACACCATGTTCGACGTTTACCATGGATTGGGTTTTTTACTTGCCACAGCATAGACACTGAGCACAAGGCACCTCCAATATAAGTTATGATGTCTAATGCGATCGACATCCAGCTGAGATGTAGCTTATGAAGAGTGTCTGGGCTGGGAATAGAGCCCAGAGCTTTCAAAGCAGAAGGTAAATGTGAACCATTAGGCAGTCCAGCTGTTGTGGTGTCTTAGCCAAAAGATTTCAACGAAACAAACCTATACAACTGGCACTGAAATGGTATTTCTTCCTAATCCTACATGTAGATATCTGTGCAAGCCTTATAAGTTAGACATGATTCAAGGACTAGGCAAGGACTAGTCACGCAAAACTACTCAAATTAAGTGAAAATAGGAGAGTTAATACTGAAATAGCAATTATAGCATGCCTAATGAAAAGTCTTATCGGCCTACACCAGTGTAATGAACTGAGGTTAGTATTCCACACATGCATAAAGCTCAAAGGCATCCAATTTCCAACATTAATCAACCTCAGAGTTTAATCTGAACTTAATATAACTTTTCTCAACTTCAACGTGGCTAAATTAACAGCATAATCGTATATAGTACGGACCTTTCATGACACTTAGAGGGCTCATTAGCAGTCGAGTGAATTACCATGAAACAGTAATGCTCTATCATTACCACAAATATGGTAGCTGTAGAACAGCTACCATAAAAGGGGAATGCTCTACTGTTACTAAATTATGGTAGCGTTTGCAGTTCATTAATAATATGTTAGATGGCAGCAGTATCCACTTGAAAAGGGGTGATTTAGATCTTTATCACGGATGATTGACACCAGCTGATGCTGTGTTTTCAACCCCCTCCCTTCACCTCTCTGTGATTTCACCCTCTTCCCTTGCCACCCCCTCCAGTAGCAGCTGTCAGCCACATCTTTATCATGTACAATATATTGGTATCAATTAAGAATGGGAGATAGAAAATTTTCTCTCTTCTATGGACACAATTCTATCACAGAATCCATACATTATTTGTGTATACAGACACAAAACTATAATATTTGTTCAACATTGATTAATATTAAATATTGAATGTTACAATCACATTTTTATCTACTTTTCTTTTAGCCAATTAACCAATCAATTATAAATCTAACAATTAATCAGTCAGTCTAACTATCAATCAATCAATCAATCTAACTATCAATCAATCAATCAAACTATCAATCAATCTGTCTGCCTAACTATCAATCAATCAGTCTAACTATCAATCAATCAATCAAACTATCAATCAATCTGTCTGTCTAACTATCAATCAGTCAATCAATCAATCAATCAATATGTCTGTCTAACTATCAATCAATCAATCAATCAATCAATCAATCAATTGATCTAACCATCAATCTAACTATCAATCAATCAATCTAACTATCTATTGATATGTCTACCTATCAATCAATCAATGAATCAATCAAACTATCAATCAATCTGTCTGTCTAACTATCAATCAATCAATCCAACCATCAATCAATCAATCTAACTATCAATCAATCAGTCTGTCTAACTATCAATCAATCAATCTATATATCAATCAATCAATCAATCTAACTATATACATCTATTAATCAATTGATCAATTGAACTATCAATCAATCTAACTATCAATCAATCAATCTAACTATCAATCAATCTATCTATCAATCAATCAAATAATCAATCAATCAATCAATCATAATATCAATCAATCCATCAATATAATTATCAATCAATCTGTCTAACTATCAATCAACCAATCTAACCATCAATCAATCAATCAATCAATCAATCTAACTATCAATCAATCTGCCTGTCTAACTATCAATCAATCAATCAATCAATCAATCAATCTAAATATTCATCTATCAATCTATCAATCAATCGATCAATTGAACTATCAATCAACAATTGAACTATCAATCAACTAACTATCAATCAATCAATCTTACTATCAATCAATCAATCTAACTATCAATCCATTAATCAAACTATCAATCAATCCATCAATCTAACTAGCAATCAATTTGTCTGTCTAACTATCAAACAATCAATCTATCTATCTATATATCAATCAATCAATCAATCTAACTATCAATCTATCTATCTATACATCTTTCAATCCATCAATCAACTGATCAAACTATCAATCAATCAATTGAACTATATATTAATCAATCAATCAATCTAACTATCAATCTAACTAACAATCTATCAATCATATTATTACTCAATCAATCAATCTAACTAGCAATCAATTAATCTAACTATCAATCAATTGAACTATCAATCAATCAATTGAACTATATATCAATAATCTACCTATCAATCAATCAATCTAACTATCAATCAATCCATCAATCAAACTATTAATCAATCAATTAATCCAACTAGCAATCAATCAAACTATCAATCAATCAATCTAACTATCAATCAATCAATCTAGCCATCTGTCTGTCTGTCTGTCTAGCTGTCTTTCTGTCTGTCTAGCTGCCTGTCTACTGTCTATCTGTGTATCAAGCTATTATGCAGTTTGTGAAATATCATTATATAAGTTACTGTTGTTTTTTCTTTCTTTTAATCAATTTAACAGTCAATCATTCTATCTAACTATCTATCTAGTTATCATCCATCCATCTATCTATCTATCTATATAGCTATATATCTGCTATTTCATTTTGACTGACAGGTTATTTCAAAAATCTTAAACCTTGAAGAAATTACATCATCCAGACAACCTTACCATTATGACTACCTTGCTATAAAGACCACTTCTTTATTAGGCCATCTGCAGACCAACTTACTATCAAGACCTCACTAATAAGGCCACCTCATTACTGACTACCTCACTGTTAAGCCTACCTTGCCACTAAGATCAGCTCATTATTCAGACCACCTCTCTATTGAGACCACCTCCAAAACAGGCCACCTTACCATAAAGACCACTTTTTCCAATTATTGACCTCCTCACTGTTAAGAAAACCTTACTATTAAGGCTGCCTTACAGTTTTATAGCACCTGGCATACCACCTTACAATTTAACATCGCCATTAGGATCAGCAATGCAAGGTTGGCATGATGCTATTATGGAACCACAACATGATTTATAAATTGATTCAATCACTATGTTTGCTGGTCATTATCTAATCTATTTTATAAGCTTGCAAATAGATTTATTCATATTTAATGTCTCGCAAATTCTCCAGCAAATGTATACAATAATACCCTATGATCAAATTATTTAAAAAAAACAGAAACTGAACTGTCATATGTAATCAAGACTGTAATAACTTGATAGTTATTACATTTTTAGTTCTAGTTTCAAAGTTGGCAAGACTTGTTTTCTTGGTCATTGGCATGCAAAATGATACCAAACATGATACATATTTCATAGTCCAGACAGAGAACAAATTTGTATACAAAATGTAGTAAATATTGGTTAGCCTACACTGCCTTTTTCCCTGGTAGTGCCTGCAATTTCCCTGGTAGTGCCTGCAATTTCTAGTTCAAAGTTTTGGCTGCTAAAGTGGTTCACTGATGCATCAGGGAGGTAATTTCTATTAGTCATGTGAAAAAAAAAGAAATTCTAGATGTCAACAAATGCGATTACCTTTAAACAGACATGGATGCTTCTCAATAAATGGGCATCCTCTTGTGAAGGGGCCACCATTTGGCTGGCTCTGGAGTTAAAACCTTCACAGATGGCTGGCCCCTTCACAGAGAAGTTTGGCTTCAAAGCAGAAATTAAGTCCCTTTTCATATACCAATATTATATATATTATACATGTGTGTAATGCTAAAGCCATGTATGCCTCTTCCTCAGGTTTAGATGTTTTATCAACACTTTTCTACCAAGCTTTTAAAGGGACATGCAAAGAAAAATAAAGACTGGGGATTTTCGTTCGCACAAAAAGAAATTGTTGTTCGAACGAAGATATTGCGTTCGCACAGACATTTTTTTGCGTTCACACGAAAATATTTGCGTTCGCACAGACATTTTTTGCGTTCGCACAAAAACAATTTATATTCGCACGACAAAAAATTGCGTTCTCACGAAAAAAAAATTGGTGTTGCAGTGAAGTACGCACTTAATCCCATAATAAAGCCCCTGTCACACATAGCCGGTTTTGCCGTAGTGAACCCGTAGTATTACATAAGGGTTATGCAACAGCTTTTTTCGCCTGACTTTCTTTAACTTAAAGACGTTGATCTTTAACTCACCTGAAGATGTTTGACAGTGCAAATATTTAACTTGCAATTACTTGACTTCTATATATGATAGAACAGTGCGGTTTTTTTCTAATTAGTTCATTTGCAACATTCTTATCATCTATAGACAATATTGATACAGTACGGGCGCGGACGTTTGTGGGAGCACCACTGTTTGCCTACGCCAACATAGCTGCCTTCTCAGACAAATATCTCGCTTAATTGTGAGCCTATATTATATACAAATATATTTCACCATTGAGCAAAGGTTATTACATACAATATGTTTGAGGCATTTTTATGCTCCATTTTGAGATGGCCCCGACTTCTATAAGTCAGAGCAAGGATCTCATCATGCCTCTTGGGCTAAATCATTGCGGACCATCTCAAAACGATAAACTGCTGAGAATTTGTATTTTTTAGAAACATTCTACTTTTTATCACAAGTAATATAAATCAATTTATCTATATAATTATTATTATAACATGTTATTGTACACTTACTTTATACCCATATAGCATTCTAAATCGGTTGTTGTTTCTACATTGTTTTGACGTCGCCAACATCGCATCGCTTACTGGGTATAAAACATTCAAATGCACTTGACAATATAACATAAAATCAGAGTCTTAAAATCTATAAAATTGCATTAAAATGAAGTCAGCTGACACATAGGCCATACGTCTTGACAACACCAGCAGGACAGCGCCTATGTTGAAAGCTACGGTGTCTAGGAGGGGACATAGACATTATTTTCATATCTCTTTCCAACGAGAAAAACTTGTTCTAAGGAGAAAGTAAGATAGATAGACAGACCGATAGATAGACAGACAGAAAGATAGATAGACTGATAGATAGACAGACAGAAAGATAGATAGACTGATAGTTAGACAGACTGATAGTTAGACAGATAAATAGATAGATAAATAATTATATAGATAGATAGATACTTATAGATACATAGATATAGACAGACAGATAGATAATTAGATAGATTATTAGATAGCTACAGATAGACAGATGGATAGATAGATAGTTAGATAATAAGACAGATAGATAGATAGATAGATAGATATATAGATAGAAAGATAGACAGATAGGTAATTAGATAAATAATTAGATAGATAGACATATAGACAGATAGATAGACAGATAGATAGATAATAAGATAGACAGATATATATATATATATATATATATATATATATATACAGGATAGATAGACAGATAAATAACTAGATAGATAACTAGATAGATAGTAGATAGATAGATAATTAGATAGATAGACAGACAGATAGATAGACAGATAGATGGACAGAAAGATAGATAATAAGATAGACAGATATAGATAGATAGACAGATAGATAACTCGACAGATAGATAGATAGATAGACATATAGATAGATAGATAGATTTTAAGAATAATGTGATCTTAACAGTGAGGTGGTCTTTTGTAACAGTGATAGTGAGGTGTTATAGTATAGGCCCTGGAAAGGAGGGGGGGGGGGGCGCTAATGAATAGATTCAAGTTTTCGGATTAGCTAATACAGTGTACACTCAGCGACAGTGAAATTCGCCACGACAATGAGATTCGCCACTTGTAATAAAGTGCAATAAACATTTATTAGATGCCTGTTGGGGTGACAGAGTATTGTCAATTATATAAACAATTAGTTTTGTAACAAATCATGAACTTGCAAGGTGTTTAATTCAGTTATAGGGGGGTGGCGAATCTCGTTGTCGTGGCGAATTTCACTGTCGCTGAGTGTAAATACTGAGATTAAATATGATCAATCAATCGATCAGTAAATCAGTCCATCAATCCATCCACCCATTTATCTATCTATCTATCTTTCTTTCTTCTTTCTATCTTTTTTTCTTTCTTATTAATTTCTATCTTTCTACCTTTCGTTTTTTCTTTCTTTCTTACATCTTTCTTTCTATCTCTCTTTCCATCTTTCTTTCTATCTATCTTTCTTTCCTCTTTCTTTCTGTCTTTCTTACTTTTTTTCTATCTTTCGTTTTTTCTTTCTTTCTTTCTTTCTTTTTTTCTTTCTTTCTATCTATCTTTCTTTCTTTCGTTCTATCTTTCCATCTTTCTTTCTTTCTTACCTTGTGTCTTTCTTTCTTACCTTTTTTCTATCTTTCTTTCCATCTTTCTTTCTTACATTCCATCTTTCTTTCTTTCCATCTTTCTTTCTATCTTTCTTTCCATCTTTCTTTCTTTCTTTCTTACCTTTTTTCTATCTTTCTTTCCATCTTTCTTTCTTACATTCCATCTTGCTTTCTTTCTTTCTTTCTTTCTTTCTGTCTTTCTTTCTATGTTTCTTTCATCTTTCTTTCTTACTTTCTTTATATCTTTCTTTCTTTCTATCTTTCTTTTTTTATTTTGCTTTTCTGTAATACGTTTTTACCCTTCACACCAACTTGTACATTATTAATATGCATTATAATTATAATTACTAATTTGCATTTAAAATTTTTTTTTCAGTGAACATTGTTTTAAATGAAATGAAGTTCCTTAAATTGTGACAGATATCTAGCAAACAAGCTCAAACACCCATTTACTTGTGAACTTTATTATTAAGACGAGAAACTGAGTTAATGAGGGTGACTTATCAAACAAGATGGATAAGCATCATAATCATATGATAATGTACACTGCAGGGTACGAAATTCGCAAATTAGCTAACTGGTCCACGTTCTGGGAGCTAACTGGTCCACTCATATAACTAACTGGTCCATTTCAGGTCTAACTGGTCCAAATTTTCCGCCAATTATACATTATGTTATATAAGTGCATTAATCAATCAAATAGATACACATTGATTTAGTACCTTTAATTAAAACAATCTGATTACATTAATGTGGTCACAATAACTAAATCATCAAAAAATGAGCATAATTTTAAATACTGATAATACAACATTAAACATTAAAAATTTACATGAAATAGAAGTGGCTTTTTCCCCTGTTAGGGTTCTATGAGGCTAATTGCACTTCACACTTCACAGAAGTTCACACCTTTGGTATACTTATTGACTGATTGCAATCAACTGCCCATACCCTAGCTTTCCTAAACTGGCGTCCACAATTGCAATTAACCATTTTCCTAGACATCTAACAAGAAATGTACTGCAAAATCCAATAATCTTTTCTCTTAAAGAAATGTCGGCCCTCGCCGGCGCCGTAATTTCAACCACTGCTAATCGGTCCACTGTGACCGATAAACTCCGCATTTTGACATTTCTAATCGGTCATTTGGATTTCTAATCGGTTTAGACCGATGGACCGGTGCAAATTTCGTACCCTGGTACACTGCCTATCTGCATACAGTAGACACCGGGTCAAGGGGTGCACAGCTGATAGTTGAGGGGGCAGTCAAAAGAGGGGGGGGGGTGTTAATTGGCTATCAGATAAGAGGTATGTCTCTGCCTGACCTCTGGGGTGAAAATGATAAACTATGATAGGCTTTTAAGAGGGGTAAACTTCTATCATTACCATTCTGTCGGGAACGCTAGAATTTATGAAAACAAACTCTTACGAGCACTTTTTTCCCCTTACGATCACTTTTGATGAAAAAAATCATGAGTAAACTAGAGACACTGGGTCAACTTTTAGTGATGGTTTGAGGTCGATAGGGCAACTAGAACATATTCAGAATCACGTTTAAAGGTGAAAATGAGCCTCAGAGCGTTACCACAGAAGTGTAGCTGTTGCTGCCTGCCTGCCTATCATTACCAATTAAATGGTAGCGCTGGAGCGCTACTATTTCATGATAATTCACTGGACTGATTAGACAAGCACACACGACTCTGGCTGTTAACTACACTTAGTCTAGGACTAAATGTGGGGTTTCTCTAGCCATAATGTTCTTTAATTCTTTTTATTTTTTTAGATATTTGACTAAGATTAAAATGTATTGTTTGTTGTTTTTTTTTCCCCTAATATTTGGCAGAGTCTTTATCTAAACAAGAACTGAACATATTGTGACAACCAATCTCTGCCGGCGGTGAGTCAACCATCAGGTGCAAAAGAGAGGTGGTGACTCAACCAAATTTTTTGGCGGCGAGTTGGTAAAGCGGTGAGTCGTCCCGTATAACATGTTTTATCGACTTGGTTTCACCATGACAATGGCCACCAACAGGCAGTGTTGTAACGGTGTTGGCCCGATCCGAAAACTATCTGGGAAGGGCTTGTGAGATAAAGCTGACCAACTTTGTGATCAGAATTATTATGAGGTCAGTCAACTTAGACACAATTGGTCCATGGTTTGTCACTTTGTTGCTAGGATGCACTTTGCTTCAGCCAATCACAGCCGAGGGCAGAAACTTTTTCAGCCAATAGAATTGCAGTATTCTGTGTTAGCCACCTGGTGGAAATACAGAGAACCTTCTGTGAAAATTCACTATTGTAGATAATGAGAACACAGTTATAGATTATGAACAACACATACCAGCGGGCCCAAGTTTTCCTTCAAATTACAATGGTAGTGAGAACAATAATTATAATTTTTCCAAAGGTTTTAAGGGAAAGTCAATAATATGGAAGAAACTGAAACATGTTAAAAACTTGACCGCAACATGCAAAAAAACAGACATAAAGCAACAACAGTGAGACATTGAGAAAGGCATTTTCTTTCACATAGTGGCCTGCATTGACAAGGGGATACATAAAACCTTAGCCATGGTGTGGATAGATCCAGACAGATGTGGCTTCACGAAGAGTCTACTAGTTACAGACAGCTCAAATCAGCCAACTTTTTAAAAGTTGTTAAGTACACCGTACATGTAATGCTGTATCCTATAAAACAATATGTGCAATGTAACTGGAGCTTGTAGCATATTGTACCTAAAATAGCTCATGCCCTGAAGCAATTTTGCCGGAGAAAATTGAAACTAGGCATCCAATAAAAGCAAAAGATGGCCCTGACAGCAAATACCAGCAGGGATGAAGCAACAGGATAATTGGCAAAACGTGTAGCTGGCAATAAATGGCCTGAGGCCAGCATGTCAATGA
Organism: Alitta virens; assembly: GCA_932294295.1. Taxonomy (NCBI): domain Eukaryota; kingdom Metazoa; phylum Annelida; class Polychaeta; order Phyllodocida; family Nereididae; genus Alitta; species Alitta virens. Next base: position 20,399,742 of record OW028582.1, read on the forward strand.
CATTGCACGTGCAAAGCAGACGTCATCTTATCCGAGGTCTCATGCTTTCCGAGCGCAACTGCATTGTACAAGGAATGCAGAATATCTTGCTCACATGCACACATGCGCACATGTGCACATGCACACATGCACACATGCAGTATACGAATGTTCTCGACGCATGAAAATGTCAGATGACGGTTCGACAGGCAGAAAGCCTGGAGAGAATAAAAAAAAAAGTTTTTGAATGGAGTTGAAAGAAACTGGTTTTGTAGGCAAAACTTATGACAAAGACTGGGCGGCTAGGGCCTTGGCCAGCTTAGCAACAAATCTCAGGTGCACCTGTTGGTAAAATAACTTCTGCATATGACAATCTGTAGGGGGAGAGGGAGGAACAGTGAGACACGCGGAACAGTGAGACAAGCTTGCCTGATCAAGCACGGTCACCGAGTACAAGGCACTACCAATTTAAGTATACAGCTTGTGACAGGCTGTAAAATATATTCATTGTTCCCTTTAGTTCTTTAAGCTAGCACAGAATCATCTAATCAACTGTTCTATTGTGTGGTGTGCAAGATGACCTATATTTAGCTGGCCTAATTTGGCTGACCTGGTTTTGAATGGAACTTAGTGGAAGCAGTTCTGGAAGATTCTGCAACACTCTAGAACACTCTACACTTTTCTGAACTTCTCTAGACTTTTCTAGACTTTTCTAGAAATATGCAGATTAGTGGCCAAGTATAAAAGGGGGTGAGTGACAGGCAAGAGGAGGGAGATTTCACCAGAAGCCCTGGAGAACTTACGTCACCACAAGAGCCTATTGCTATACATTAGTATGGAGTTTGTGCCATCGTATTGCCTTGTTGGAATTCATCATCATAAGAGTAGAGCGTCCGTGAAACTGTGAGTGAAGAGACATTAGTCCAAGTACGGGAAGACATCAACGTAACATCAGGACTATCGTGAGACTTTCTCAACTGTGGAACGACAGCAGGACCACACCAGGAGGGACACCACACATAACTGTGCCAAAATAAGGACGATTTTGACATTGATAGACTGTGAGTGCAGAATATTGAATTATTTGTACGTATTACTTCCTGTTGAGTGTATTAGTGTTTAGTAACCATTAAAGTGTTTAATTGTAAAATTTTGGGTTTGTCGTTCATTTCTGCTGAGTCGTAACAAGCTCAAGATGATTGTGTGTTGGAATTGAACCTGGGACCAGTACAGGAGCCAGCAAACCAGTGTACCAACACACCGCATTATAAAAAAATCATGTTTTCTGTCTGCATATTTGCCAATCTATCTGCCAGCCAATTGAAAAGAGAAAACACTACATATGACCCATCAGTTGCCTGGAGCTAGAAGTTGGCCACTTTCATGGCCCTTCATCCTGTAGTGCTCATTGAAACCTAACCACTGAGTGGAAAAGTTTTGAAGCAGGATAGGTACTACTTTTGTGAGAGCACTAACACAATGACAGTCCTGTGATGCAGCTCTGTGCTACCTTTGATTGGAACATCAAATGGCAGCTGCAAAAGTTTGCGTTGTCATAGAAACTGTTGAGTCTGCAGTAATTTGTGCATAGTTGTAGTACAGACGACGACACAGAAATGTAATCAGCTTCAAATATGCTGGTCCTTCTGAATGCCACTTTTCATTGTGCAAGCTTTATGCCATGTCAAAGTCGGTGATTACCTCATTCATATCAGGACTTAAAACTTGTAGTAACGGTGTTTCTCATTGTAACCAGTAACAGCCTGATGGTGGTCCGATGGTGGTCCGATGGTGGTCCGATGGTGGTCCGATGGTGGTCCGCTGTTGGTCCGATGTTGAACCGATGTTGGCCTGATGTTGGACACAATGTTGGTCTGGTGTGGTCTGGTGTGGTCTGTTGTGGTCTGTTGTGGGTCCGATGTTGGTCCGATTTTGGTCCGATGTTGGTCCGATGTTGGTCCGATGTTGGTCCGATGTTGGTCCGATGTTGGTTCGACGTCGCCCACATAGGGCCCGACTTTAATACGATGTCAAATGCTATCTGGGTTTTAAATGTGATTTCCTAAAAGCCTCGTGGACAGGACGTATATTAATGCAATGCTACCTATACATATGTAAGATGAGGCAATTTCCATCAATTATCCGAGGTTATCAAGTAACTTTTGAAATTGGGTCGTTGTGTTTTTGGTTCACCTTCAAACGTGGCCCCTATTTGTGAACCGAGTGTCCTTAAATAAAAAACATAAAAATATCTTGAATTGTATTGTCGCAGCCAAAAGCTCAGTTATATGACCACCTCCCAGAGGCAGACATGGTGAGATGAGGCCTGGAGTTCCACTGAATACAGCAAGATTTGACTCTTCTGAGGTTTACCAAAGACTGTTAACTGCTAGCATACTCAGCTTTAAAAATTTAGCTCAAGTGTGATTATCAATCGTATATTATAAGCATAATTTAAATACACCGTCATAATCACTGAACCATAGAGCCATATAGATTGATAGATAGACATGTATTTTTATGGATTTGATATTATGGCAATGTTCACCATGCATGCACTTAAATTTGTACACTGTAACTGATTTATATCACTAGGTTTATTTAGTTTTAAGTGTTGTACTCATAAACATCAATAAAATAGCCAGATTCGACAAATTTTCATCCGAAAGTTGTCAACATGCACACAAAAAAAACGAAATGGAGAGAAAAGAACAAATTTAACAAAAAGTAGCCCAAACTTTGTTGCAAACAAGGCTCACGTGACATTGCTATGACGTCACATGACACTGGAAACCCCTAGGCCTCGTTATCGATCTGAGGAAAGCACCAGGGATGAACTTCAGATCTCTTTCAACTCTCACTTTTTTTTTTTTTTTCAGCCACATATATTCAATGACCAGCTTGCCTTTGTAGTGGGCAGACAGCAATAAATGCAGAGAAAAAAAAAATCCAATTGTGATGGAGTGCAATGCAGAAACGGGGGTGTCGCGTTTAACTGCATCTATAGAGAAAAAAAATCTATCCCTTCTCCATAGAAGTTCAGTGTATTGCTGCAGATGCACCTACGTATGTGGAATATATTTCAGATATATATGTACTTTAAAGGGCTTCAAGACGGCTGCCTTATTCTACTGGTAGTTTATAGAGTGCAATCTACAAAAGAGACTAAAATGCTAAATCAATATGTTCAGCAAACTTGAAAATGAAACATTCAATTAAATTCCTATATACAAATCATCGTTACTATACATTACTATACATTACTATAATATACATAACTATACATTACTATACATAACTATACATTACTTTCTATACTTTACATTACTATACATTACTATACATTACTATACATTACTTTACATAACTATACATAACTATACATTACTATACATTACTATACATAACTATACATAACTATACATTACTATACATTACTATACATTACTATACATTACATAACTATACATAACTATACATTACTATACATTACTATACATAACTATACATAACTATACATTACTATACATGACTATATATTACTAAACAATATTATGCAGTTCGAGCTCCTGCAGTTGAGTGTTATAGTTTTATTATTAATCTGCTGATCTTTTATAGGACGTATCAAGCAAAGATAGACCACATTGCTAATTGCAGAAAATGTTTTAAATCCACAAAAAGTAGAAACAGGTATGAACCCAGGTGTACAGTGTAGGTTGTTGACACATAAGAAAGGAATTTAACCTCAAATCAGATTTTTCTGCACTTGGTAAATTGAATGGCTTCTTCATAAGATACGGATCTCAGAAGCAAATTTGTTAATGGACATGTCACAATGACCAATCCTTCTCCTTTTAAACTTGTTTTTGCCTGGGTCAGAACAGCAGAGGTCAGTCTGCCCAAGAACTTATGTAGACTTCGTTTGCATCAAAATACCAGTCCAACTGGGGTTTCTCCTGGAATACATGGCCAAATGTGCCACGTGCGTTTTCCATGAGAAGGATAAACGCATGGAAAACGCATGGTTTTTAGCTAATTATAATGAGGAAAAAACCATGCGTTTATCCAAATGCATGGAAAACGCACGTGGCACAATTGGCTATGTAGTGATTAAGGTAAATGCCCCTGCTAATCTGGGGACCTTGGAAGGAATCCAAATTGGGATGGGCAGTCTTTGTGAGCTGGCTGGAGATAGTAAAATAACCTCATCCCTGGTAAAAACAAAATACATCATCTGATTATCATGCCTTCTTCTTGCGGCTGGTCATTAGCTTTATACTGAACTTCCAAGTCCAACATCAGTGTAGAGACAGTGTTTAGTTCTGACAATATATTTTTGCTGTCCGTCATATTTATGATAATATACATGCATATTATTTAGAGGTGATAGTGCCATATTTCCAAACACGGTTTCATTGAAAAGTGGCTTACTGGTTGGCATAGTCACTCTATGGCTATGGGTGTCTCCTGGCTTTGGGTATGTAGGTTCAAACACCACTCCTTGCCTTACACCACACTCATCACATGAGTATATCGTCTTCATTTCACATTAACAATTATTACCTACCCATGTTGATGTAAAATGAGAATCTATAATTATAATTATTATAATAGTCTTTATACCTTGAATATGTTTTTGTACAATAAAACAATATTAATCAACAATTGACAATTGCAGTAATTTGGGGGTTGATGCATTCAATTTAAATGTATATTTGCTCACTTATACAAATACACAAATTAATATCATAAAGGAGGTGGTGTGTGACAGATTATATATTATGACAATTATTCAATTTGGTGTGAAAAATATAATTTTTATAGACACATGATAAACCTATTTGGTATGCCATGTTTTTAGTTTATGACAAACATTTTCGTACGATATGACCTTTGTACATTCTGGCTTTGGAGATTGTCTTGTTTTCTTATTGCGGGGTCACCCCTGTGCTCCGTCAGGGGGTGTTTTATTGCTTGTGGCCCAAAAATATCTTTGAGAACGTCAGTCAGTCTGTCAGACTTGGGTATTATGCAAATACTAACATTGTTAGGCGATGCAGGCCCGCGACAGCTTTTCGCAAATTCGGACAATTGCTACAGTAAATAGCGTTACTGCACCATGGTCCATTGACAAGATGGCGTAACACAATTTGGAGTGACTCAGAATGGCTGGACTAGCCATGGCCTCGGGGCATCCAGTCTGGTGTTGAGTGTATACTTGTCTTTTCCATTATACAGAGAGGAGTGTTAGAAAGATGTGTGTGTTTTGTTGAAGAAACTGAAAGCTCCTGAGTGATTGATACCTGAGATTAAAGAACAGCGAATAGTTTATTCGTTTGTTTATTTTAGTATTTTTTTGTTATTGTTTTGTGGTGCAGGATGTTATAAAAAGACCAGACTGAATGCCCCAGGCTATTATTAAAAGTAACTAAGGTTTTAGACAATCTGACAGTGTTCAGAAAAAGTAAGTTGTTGAATATTTATGTTTTATTTTTTTTTTTGGCATTATACTCACGAGGAAATCCTGTCCTTTCTTGGTATCACTCATTCTCAAATCTTCGAATCTTTTGTACAAGTATAGATGTTTAGGCCGAAACCAGATGTATTCTTGAAGTAATTAGTTATAGAGCATTCAATCAAACTTACTACATTTCACATGTCATGAAATTTATGGAAGTGTTGATGTAATGTGATAGTTATAGGAAACTCTGGCAAATCCATGAGTTGTTTGCCCAAATATTAGTCAAATCCAGGATTAAATGGGGGCCAGCTGGTTTTGCAGAACATTTTTATTTTTCAATTTAGTGGTCCCTTCCCACCAACTAGTTCGTCACATGGTCAGTTGTGGTGGGTTGATTGAACGAACACTAAGGTCATCACTGTATCATCGTATGTGTAATGTGGAACTTTCCGAAAGAATCAGACATATCTAGGTTTCTTCGGAATTGCTTCCACATTGAGAAGGATAGATTGATGGCACCCATGTTCACGTACTTTCTCTTAACCCATAAGGAAACGTGTGTCATTCAGCTAATGATTGTCGTCCATGAACGACATATGGGATTTACCCGTAAACTTCACTTACTTCCAACTCTGCTGTTGAGCACTTTACATTCTGCAGAAACTACTCCTCGGGTTAGTTTTAACTTTCCAAAACTTTCTTCTACAACTTTCCACATTATTTTGGGCTGATCCATCATTTAGACCTGACTGAATATTGCAATGACGTCACAATTAAGCTCCCTCTGATAATGAAATGTTAATTCTCCACGCGGAATTATCAACCTCCCAAGGGTACCTTAACTACAGCGACAGAATTAACCACGTCTTTCATCCTAGACAAACTAATTAAAACCAGTCTCAATTTACCTTGTAATTTTCTATAAGAGAAAAATTACACTGCCGCTCTGCTCGTTAGTGAAGAATTCAATTGTGTGCCAACCATCTAATGACATTACATAGAAAATATTTTCATAATGATATTTTACAAAATTAGAAGTTTGAAGAAAAGGGAAGGACACAGCAGGAAAGAAATTTAACAATGTGAAAAAAGCCAGAGGAGACAATTAAATTCCATACGGCAAAGAGGGTGAGACAGAACAATAGATAGATGGATGGATGGATGGGTGGGTAGGTGGGTGGGTGGGTGGATGATAGATAGATAGATACATACATACATACATACAAACATACATACATACATACATACATAATGGATGGATGGATGATAGACAAATAGATAGATACATACATACATACATACACACTTACATACATACATTGATAGATACATAGATACACAGATGCATAGATACATAGATACATAGATACATAGATACATAGATAGACAGAAACATGGATACATAGATAGATAGATAGATAGATAGATACATACATACATACATACATACATACATACATACATACATGCGTAGATAAGGGCTTTACGTCTTTTATTTCTGCAACATGTCATGTGGACTTATACCCAACTCAATTACTTGAGAAATAGAAAGCAAACCATTAAATTAGGTAACATTAGAAGTCAATGGCTCCACTTAACAACTGGTGTCCCACAAGGGTTTCTTATGGGTCTCGTTCTGTTCAATATTTTTATTAATGACTTCTTCTATAATTTACAAAGTTGCTCTAATGTTTATTACTATGCTGCTGATGTCAACACATTGTCCTTCTCACACACTGATTCATCTGTTATCAAAAGCATATTAGAACACGCCTCTCAGAAAGCCATAAGATGGTTCAATGCAAATTTCATGAAAGCCAATCCCTCAAAATTTCAGGCCATATGCATTAGTAGAGAAAACGTATCTATTGATTTTCAAATTGAGAATCATGTAATCAAAACAGAAGAACTACTAGGAGTTAACATTGACAACAAGATAAATTTTAATAACCGTGTATCAGTTATCAGCAAAAAAGCTGACCGAAAGATAAATGCTCTACAAAGACTAGATAAATACCTAGACTACACAAGTAAAACCAATGATCTATGAATCATTTGTTGCATCATGGTCTATAACAGTTTTACAGTTGGACAAGATAAAAAACTAGAAAAATTTAATGAAAGAGCAATAAGACCAGTGTACAATGACTAAGTAAACTCATATGACAATCTACTAAATCTGACTGTAGTAAAAGAATGCTATACGTGTCACGGAAAATAAATCCAGCAGAATTTGTTTATAAAGTACTTCATGATATGTCACCGCCAGTTGAAAACTACTTCTTTACTAGACAAATCACACCGTATTATGAGAGTTAACTTGAAATTAATGAAATCTGTATGCAGCACAATTCGGTGTGGCATGAATTCAATTGCTTACCAAGGTCCTCTGATATCGAAAATGTTACCCAATACAGTTAGTTTCATAAAATATGGTGACTCTAGCTGTCTGTAGCGACCTGTACCTGGCTGTGGTCTAAACATGCTAAAGCCAGCTGCTTCTGTCCACTTTTATAGCTAATAACTGGCTTACATCTATCACCAGATAAATATAAACATTATATCAGTAAATGTTAGAAATTAATCTAATATATCATAAATATGTACTTTAAGATCAGGTTTTGAGTAGCCAGCTATGACAGCAATGTCTAGATTCAATTAAATGGGCTGTTTTTAATGAAACTAACTGAAGCTTAAAGAACATAAAAGATTTCCTTCAATTTAAGGATTCATTAAGAATCGTAATGTAATAAGTCCGTACTTCATTTCTCATATGCTCGATCATAAATTTTGTAAATAATTCATCTTGTTTCGTTATCATCAATCCTACTTTGTCAGCAATAAGCTTCTAGCTTGTGTTAAATTTTTTTTTTTTATTTTAACCACCGACTTTATATAAAATTAGATTTTATCTTATCTTACCTGATGGGCTTATTATAACAGGCAGGGGCCATGGCAATGAGATGATGGATGAAACAGCCATTCAACTTAGGTTTGACTGGGATTTGAGTCCGGGACCCAGTGGGTGGGAGCCCGATGAGCTACCACTGAGCTAGGCCCCCATTCTTAGAAAACAAATAAAGATAGATAGATAGATAGATAGAAAGAGATAGATAGATAGAAAGATAGATAGATAGATAGATAGATACATACATAATACATACATAAATACATACATACACACACACATACATACATACATACATGGATAGTTGAATAGATAGATAGATGAATAGATAGATAGATAGATAGATAGATAGATAGATAGATAGATAGATAGATAGATAGATGGATGGATAGATTGATTGATGGATAGACTGATTGATGGATAACACTAGGGTAGTTGATGGATTTAATATTGTTTTGGGTTGATTCACGAAAAAGTGTACTTCAAACTGTATCTGATACAATATACCTTTCCATACAATGGACTATATAATGCTTACACTACACTCTCTTTCCCACTGCTACAGTAAAGAGTATGCAGATAATGGACTAACATGGCAGAGTCCTGAATCTTTTATGAAGAAAACATTTAGTGCATTAGTGCTCTGCAGTATTTATTTGTTCCCTTGAGTGGAGATGTGGGTTTAGAAGAGGCTGATAAGAGAGTTGACAGCTGCTATGAATCTTCAAGAGGGAAGATGAGAGCTGTGAAGTGCTATATAGACTCCACTCCAAACAGATAAATGGGCTCTTAAAATGTGTAATGTTACTATAACATTCTTGAGTGTTTTGTGGGGAATATATGAGGTATAACATGCTATTGTGCACATTTCTCACGTTTTAATACCGCATTATCTTTTACAGTTAGTTTCATAAAATATGGTCGACTCTAGCTGTCTGTAGCGACCTGTACCTGGCTGTGTTCTAAACATGTTAAAGCCAGCTGCTTCTGTCCACTTCTATAGCTAATAATCGGCTTACATCTATCACCAGATAAATATAAACCTTGGTAAATGTAAGAAATGTATCTAAATATATCATAAATGTGTACTTTTAGATCCGGTTTTGAGTAGCCAGCTATGACAGCTTTCTCTAGTTTCAATTTGACGGGCCGTTTTTAATGAAACTAACTGTACATGTTGAAGTATTACGAAGTGAATGTTGGCAGTCACGAATAGACGTGTGCTCAGGGTAGTTTTATATTGTGTCTGTGACCAACAAATAGGACCGCTAATGCAGTTGTTCAAAAAATGTTATACCATGTATGACGTCCAAGGGCACAAAGTGGTATACGCGAGTTACAGGTCAGTCTCGCACAGAGAAGATTTCTGTTTTTGTATTGTCATCCGAATTCCTCGTATGCATGCAGAAGATTTGCAGTTGTCCCGAAGGGATACGGCTCAGCATAAAGAACATAATATCAAACCATCTGAAGTTGTGGGCAAGCCAGGATGTCATGCAAATATCTTCAAATACCAAGGAAAAACTGTCCAAAACAGATTTGTAAGGAAATATATGTCCCAGCAGCTCCTATGAATAGTATAATGGGATTTACACAGGCTGCGAGCATCTAATAAAAAAGGTCAGGCCACCAGTCAAAGACTTTTGTCATGGATGTGATCTGAATTGAGATAAAACAGGACTAGTCACAGCAAGCATATGTCAGTGTTTTCACCAAGACTACTTTACCTGGCGTTTGGTTAAATTCTTTTGGTGATGCTGAGTGCCAGGTTCTCTGTATGTATCATTTATTCCTGCTTACACACAATATATTTATGCAAAATTGACAAAAGGTTATATATAATATTAAATCATGTCAAAAATAGCAAATTGGCCATTACAAAGAATATATAATACAAATGATTTAGTTTACGCAGAGCCCTTATATTGTCTTGTAATTCCTCAGTGGTCTACTGATCAACCTGGCACACATCTTGCATAGCCAAAGATAATTCCCTAATGGCCAGTCTTGCTCTATTTGGGCCACTGTCCTGCACTCAGTGCACTGGTCTTGGGCATTTCTATACTCCGCTGTGTCTTATTGAGGGCAGAGTTTCTTGGTTCTCCGCATAGTATGTTGACATGGGACATACATGTATCTATTGTATGTGTATATTGAAACTCAATTAACTACATGACCGAACAACCTTACCAAAATAATTGCATGTGATAACTTTGTGATATAAATATGTGATTAACAAACAACATGCAGTATAAGCAGGTGCTGCAAGCTTTACCTAATCTTCCACCCGATTCAGACCATTCCTACTGCACCATTTGTCATTGCACCATTGTTTCTCCTTAAATGCCACAAGGGTGCAGTGCAGAACCCCATGTCCCTGTTGCATCATTTTCTTTGCGTAGTTTCAAGTCAAACCCAAATGAGCAGAAATCCCTGCGGTATTAGGAGCAAAACATGAAACAAACTTAGGCCAGTCCAGCCATTGCCAAGGGACCAGGGGTGTGAGGGTGCATGCAAATGAGATGTGGAGCCCAAGGCTTAAGCACAAAAGCAGTCTGTTTCGCATGGAGTTATCTGAGCAAGACAAGATTTCCACATGACCAGTCTGGCTTTGTGACATCTGCTCACACAATCCCTGTTCCCACAATGTGTTGCATTAGACGTTGCATGCATACAAATTGTTGATATGGATGTATTCAGAACATGTTACCATGTGAACAAGTAGAGTCTACCTAACAAAATGTGCAACAAAACTACCAAGAAAACTAATGGACAACATATCCATGTAATTGCATTGAGATTTTTGCTATCTAAAGCTTGGTATAGTTATGGAAATCTAACCCGACAACTCTACTGGGAATTAAATTGCTTTCACAAAACACAAGCAATTGGTTACATTAAACAAAAACACATATATTCTTCAGGCATAAACTCATGCTGCAGTACATGAAAACCTCTTGTAAAGATTCTTTCATCACCCCAACACTTGCCAGAAAAGGATGAAAACAGTGCTTCAAAAAGGATAAGACTATTCACTGCTTGAGTCAATAATAAGTCAGACAAGATATGATTTTACTAGAACTTGAGTCATTATAAAGTCTGATAAGATACGATTCTGCCATGATTGTTTTGATGAGAGTACATTTTGACTAGCATTGGTGCAAAAATATTATTCCATATTTGGGAATAAATTTAAGAGGTAATGTCAAAGTATCTGATATCTCAGCATTACATCTGCCATCAGTGGGTACCACAAATGCTACAGAGCACTGTAATAGTTTCATTGAACTAGAAATGCATGCCACAGAAAACATTAACTTCTTCCCACGCTAGATATTAGTATGCAGTGCATCACCGCAGAGTGGTCCAGTGGGTCTGTACAAAATCGCACATGCTTTACACTAAGCCACATGGATGTGAAGTTCCTCTGCGGAATGCAAGGACACACCCCACTGGGTGGTCAACCTGTAGTCATTGTCTATGTGGCTGAGGTCGAAAGCCAGTGGCTGTTCTCTTAGCAGGGTTAAGTCTATCTACAATTACTTGTTTGCTCAAATTTAGGAAGAATCTGCTTTCAAATTGCTGGGGTATGCAGTAGTAGCACATATAGTTACGTAGTTGTCAAAAATGCAATGTTCAGTGTGCTGCTATGTAACTATGTAAAATGGTAAAGTACTCATTACTGCCATTTCACTAACCACGTACATACAGGTTAATTTAATTTCAGTCTAATTGGCTTTGTACGTCAGGTTACCAATATCACAATGCTTGCACAAACAAGGTTGATCTCTGCTATTTCACTAATCAAATACACAGAGCTTTCTTTGCCTAGAAAAACAGCTTGGGGTAATTGGTGGAGACCACTTGAGTTCGTCAGCTAGGCCAATTTGCATATAAGCATTGACTCTGTTTGATAGGCTGATCAACATTCAGCAGCCCACTGAAGTGGAACCAGTTAGCAGTTAAGGAAGGGCATGACGTTTTACGTATTGATAGCCAATACATTAATGTGAAATAGCAGCAAGGCATGACGTTTTACACATTGATAGCCAATACATTAATGTACAAAGAAAGCTCTGTGTATGTGGTTAGTGAAATAGCAGCAAGGCAAAGGCCAGCTAAAACAATTAGGCTAGTTCCACTTTCAGGCACAATTCAGAGAAATATTAAGCTCAGTTTGCTAGAAGGATTCCGGAGGGATCAGATCTAGACGTAATGTCAACATTGAGTTATCTGATCTCCAAACAATTTCACAATGCTTGCACACACAAACAAGGTTGATCTCTGAAAGAAAGTCAATTGCGGAACTAACTACAGTCTTTATATGATATCTAGAGGTTATGTTCATCAAAGTGAGGTAACAGCATACTTTATTCAGAGAAATAGGGGTGAGGGCCTAGCTCAGTGGTAGCGCGCTGGGCTTCCAACCACTGGGTCTCGGGTTCAATCCTCAGTCGAGCCTATGTTGGATGGCTCTTTCATCCTTCATCTTATTTATATGGTTCTGCCTATCCTAATTAGCCCATCAGGTGCAGAAATACAGGACATAAAGCCCTAATCCACCCACCACCATATTCAGAGAAAGTCCTTTTGTTTCAGATGGAGGCAAGTGTCACAATACAACAAAATGGTTAACGGCAATGAAGCAAAGTCACCGTGTGACGGGTGGGATTTCACAGAGTAACTGATTGATTACTGTCATGAGAAGAGGAAGTTGGATATGATAGCAGAATCAAGATCAAAGATCTGTCTTCACACACTGTGAACTGGATCTCGTGCAACATGCAAAGTAGCCAGACTTGAAAGACAGCATGTTCTTGATAGTTCAAGATAGATTTTTTAGAACAGTGTATAATCTGAAAGTGTAACTTGCCTTTGTCATAACACAACTCTAAAAAAAGCATTTGATTACAGCCCTGCTTTAATTTCACATTAAAAGTTTCAATGTTTAGTTTTGCAAACTCATGCAATTTCCTTTAAGAGAGGATATATGATTTGTTGCCGAGAGATACATTTTGTTGGTAACACTTAATTTGGTTTTATTACTGGCATATTATACGATATGCATTGTGGTACACTGTTTTTTATTAGCTGACAAATAGCTCTAGATTTCTTTGCCACTCCAAAATAGTTCAGCAACAACAACTGTTTTTCAGCCAGTAACAACTTGGGGATGAACAAATCAAAATGCAACTGTATTACAAACATGAGCTATTGAAAAAGGACAAGGTATATTGAACAATAGACACACATGGTACATTGATTAATAATGGACAAAACTAAAGATTGATATACATAAATTCTACCCAAATCAACTACTAAAATAACTTAAATTATTGGCTATCGTAAAAAAATATATAAAAAGGATTATGGTGAACAAAATTCTGCTACAGTTAGTTTCATTAAAAACGGCCTATCAAATTGAACCTTGACAAACCATACAACCTCTGCTGTACGATGCTACCTGCCAATGGAACCATCTGGCTATAGCTGGCTACTCAAATTTGCATCTTAAATTACATGCTGCACCATTTGGTACATAAGTTGAGAGTTACACATATTTGTAATTTTTCATTGAAAAGATGCATGTGTATTTTACATATATATTTATGATTTATTCGATAAATTTCTTACATTTACCAAGGTTTATATTTTTCGGTGACGGTAGGTTTGAGCCGGCTATAAGCTAGGAGTAGACATAAGCGGCTGGCTTTGGCAAGTTATAGCTACAGCCAGGAATAGGTTGCTACAGCTGTCTAGAGTCGACCATATTTTATGAAACTAACTGTAGCATACAGATAATGTCACAGCTATTACCGATTTCCCAATGATGCAAGAATAAGATCGAGACTTTTTGACCCAAGCTTTGCTGGTGGTTTAGTATCCCACTGCAGTTGGATCAATAACTATCATGCTATGATGGCCCTATCCTGAAGATATTGCTCATCTTACTTCTGATATCTTTTGGGGAGCACATGTAGACTTATGTTCCTGGATGCTCCTGTCTTGGCCAAACTCACAAGCTACAGTGTAATTAGCCAATTATTGATCCATATCATATCTCATCAGATTCTTGCCTGACTATAATTATAGCTGTAAACAGCAATAGTGGATAGATGTTGTCAACACTCATCAGTTGTAACATGGCATAAAGGTCCAAGTGCATAATGTTGAAAAATTAAATAACTACACAGAGATACAATATGAAGCATTTCTTGCAAGTTACTACAACCTCTTCATTATTATCAGCCTCAACTGTATTCTCAATACAGAATATGACAACAACAAAAAACACCAATAAAATCTACATCACTACTGTTTATAGATATGACTCAACTGCACAGCTTGTAACATGGTTCCTTAACCAACATAAACATGCTTAGGTCCTCTGGTCAACTAGGGCAAATATTTCAGGTCACTCAAGCTTCTGCCCCGCTGCAGATGAAGTGGGAACCTTCTTCCATGCGAGTAAACACAAGAACAAGAATATATGGCCATGGAGCACAGAAAACTTGTGGTTCTGATGAGGCATTCTTTTGGTGCATGCAAGCATAAACATTTATGATCATAAAGGCAGTTTATTTAATGATCAAGGAGATCCTTCCTTCCATGCCAAGCAGTTAACAGAACAGGAAGAAATATAACCTCGTATACCTGTAAATTCCTAGGGTGGGGGCCTATTTTAGTGGTAGTGCACTAGGCTTCCAACCACTGGGTCCCGTGTTCGATTCCCGGTTGCGCCTAAGTTGGACGGCTGTTTCATCCTTCATGTTATTGCCATGGTCCCTGCCAGTCCTAATTAGCCCATTAGGTGCAGAAATACAGGATGTAAAGCCCTTATCCACCCACCCACCTCTACATTTCTTCATTTCAATCATCTTCTAAGATAATCAGTTAATTGGCAATGAAATTTGGTTTTGCTTAATCGTACAAATTAATTTGTTTTACCAATGAAACTATGAGGACCAAATGTTTTGTGAAAAGCATAATCAGAGTAACTATCTAATGCGATGGCACAGTGACTAAAACATGAAGAGTATGAGAAAAATGGTTCCTACCCATACATACCCTTACTCTCAGAGACCATTTTGAATCCTACTTATACTCTGGACACCAAATAGCATGTCAGTCTTGGAAGTGGATTCCATTACTACTATCATGCAAGTTCATGCAATGGTTGAGATACTTATTCAATAAATTTGTTCAATAAAATGTAAATGCTTACAATTTTTCTTCACTTAAGAGAATCAAGCACAGCACTTTTCCTACAGAATTAAATTCTTTCTCAAGTGACGGTTGAAGTTCTTCTCTTTATTGTGAATTACTCTTGCCTACAAAGCTTCGAGCAGATCAATCACGCCCTTCATATTTCTTCAAACTCTTTTCTGAAGAATAAGAACCACTCAACCTTGATATCCAATATCCGTTGTATTTTTGAAGGTCTGAAGAACAAGCACTCTGCCTTGCCCTCTCCTCCAAGATCTTTGAGATTGCCGAATTAAGGATTTGAGATTCCATAGTATTTACTTGGTAGAACCATTCAACGTGTCTGCACTGCATATTGATATTATGGACATAAATTAACTTTGATAAAACTGAGTTTATATCATTGGTCAAATCTTGACGCCATAACTAGTGTATACACTTTTTCTATCAGACGAATGAATTTTGACTATTCTTGGATTACTATTATTAATTCAGCCAAAGGTTTAAATGGTCACATTGATTTTTTCACAAATTCAAAGTTCAAGTGAACAGCTCTCTCTCTCTCTCTCTCTCTCTCTCTCTCTCTCTCTCTCTCTCTCTCTCTCTCTCTCTCTCTCTCTCTCTCTCTCTCTCTCTCTCTCTCTCTCTCTCTCTCTCTCTCTCTCTCTCTCTCTCTCTCTCTCTCTCTCTCTCTCTCTCTCTCTCGTTTTAACTTGAACTTTCCCTATCCTTTTTTTTGTCTGCCATAGCTTAAAGCTATAAAACATTGAGTTTTGATTGAAATGCCACTCTGACAATTTTCTCAGTTATCTAGGCAGCTAGAATCCTGTTACATCCCATTTTTGTCAGTCATAGAACATTGTTTTGGGATGATCAAAAATAGATCAAACAAGTGACCAAAATAAACTTCCCCTTTCTCTGTGACAATTGGACATAATCGTTTTCTTATGATAATTTGTAGTTACTGTAATCAGCTTGAGAGCCAAATGCAGTGTTCATCGTAAATACTCTCTCCATGGTGTATTCTCTCAGTATTATTCTGGACAGAAGAATGAAATTGAGGTATTGGTCAAAGCACTCATTACATGCAAATTAGACTCAATGAACGCCAAAGAATGTTAGTTTAATATCTTTCAAGCTATTAATGGAAAACCAGTTCAACTATCAAATCTGAAACAAAAAGATCATTACATAAATGCAAAGAAATGATTTATAAAAAAATCCATTGATTGGGCTGTTAGTTTTACCTACCCTTGTTTTTTATTATATCTTTTTTAATATTTTCCATATTTGGTTAATTAAGACATATCAAAATACCAAAATTGTTTAATTTATTGGTTCAAAAACTTCACTTACAGTTTAACTGACAATAATTTTAACTCTTCCTTCTTTTTTTTTTTCTTTTCTTTATTTAATGTTTTAAATAGTCAGCTGCATTTAGGGGAATAAAAAGTTACCTCAAGGGTATGTATAGTCACACCAGCTTCTTTTCGTAGTTGCCGATTCCCGGCAATCAACTGCTCTAATCTTATTTGGCCTCAGTAAGTCAAGATCTGGTGCAAATCAGGCAGAGATAATTTGATTCGGCCTACTTTCAAAGGTTAATTCTAGCTAGTCTATCAAATAGAATATCATCTTGCTCAGTGTGAAGTCAATAAAAAAACCGCAATGGCTTCTATTTTATTAAGTAACACGTTGTTGCTATCAGCCATTTTCTGGTTTAATCAGTTAAAAAAAAAAGTACAAATTAAACTACATTTGTTGGGAATCTTTAATCTCTTGCCATGGGAAGCCATAAATATATATCGTAGATTAGTCCCACAGACTTTCCTTCCCAATAAATCTAATCACTATAATGTTGGATTCTTTATTACATTTTTTGCTGTTAGAAAATAAGCAAAAAAAGTGCCATTTTCTTATAGTTGATATGATGAAGACTCACAAACAGAAACTTTACTTCTGTGTGGCATAAGATAAGGCATATAAAGCACTAATTTTTTATTCTTTACTGCAGATTATTCCCACAGGTGTTCCTTCTCAATAGATTGAAACACACTGAAAGAAACTGTCCTCAGGCTGACCACCCATGAAGTGTGTCCTTGCATTACACCAAGGCATTTCACTTCTGTGTGACATAGAATAAGGCACATGTGATTTTGTGCAGCGATGTACTGAAACTTGCTGGTGTGATGCTGTGCAAGTCAATATATCATATGAAGAATTTGTTATGCTGGAGAACTACATGTACATCAATACTTGAAATTCAAATTAGTATTGATTAGTTACACCACAGTAATCATAAATAATGAACTACAATATTCTTTGTACAACTGTAATCGGATATACAGCATCGATTCAAAGGCCAGTTAAGAACTCAGAACTCAGAACATATTTATTTCATATTTCGCATATTAATCATTGATACAATGTAACATATAAGAAACATATGAATGAAGTAAAAGACGATACATGCAACAGTTTTGCCTACTCTGTTTGCAAACAGAATTTTGAGAAAGCTCAGTTCAAAAGAAAATCATTTGATCTCCAAACAAATATTACAGAAAAACTATGCTTTTGGTGACTATAAGATACCCAAGAAAGTATTTTTTGCCAGCAACAACATACCTTGGCCTCGCTCATACATAAATCTAGATATCATATACATAAGGTAACAGCATAATTTATTCAAACATAGAAATAAATACTTCCGCATCAATGGAGATAAGTTTCCACTTACAACAAAACGGCTAATACTAAATGAGACAAAGTCACCGTGTGACTGATGGGATTTCACAGAGTAACTGATTGATTACTGTCATGAACAGAGGAAGTTGGATATGATAGCAGAATCAAGATCAAAGATATGTCTTTACACCCAGTGAGCTGGATCTCGTGCAACATGCGAAGTAGCCAGACTTGAAAGTGAGCATGTTCATGATGCTTCTCGAAAGCAGTGTATAATCTGTTAGTGTAACTTGCCTTTGTCATAACAAAACTCTGAAAAAGCAATTGATTACCACCCTGCTGTAATGCTACATCAAAAGTTCAGATTCAGAGTTTATCATGTTCATGATGCTTCTCGAAAGCAGTGTATAATCTGTTAGTGTAACTTGCCTTTGTCATAACAAAACTCTGAAAAAGCAATTGATTACCACCCTGCTGTAATGCTACATCAAAAGTTCAGATTCAGAGTTTATAATCTGTATTATCCCAATTTTATTTCCAAGAAAATAGCCATCTGCCATTCTACATTAGTCGACTGATTACAACCTGTTTTCAACCTGAGAATGAAGAAAATGGGACCAACTATTACATAAATGCGGATAATTATTAGATAAGATGCTGTAAAATTGATTTATTGGTTCTTTTAGAAATTATTCCTCAAGCTGTAACATAAATTTGAAATATTTAATCATAGATATTTTCAAGTCTTCCACTGCAGATAACTACTAAGTTGTGCAGCGCGTTCAGTGCCAAAATTAGCGTAGCGGTGCAGATGCAGTGCTTCCAAAATTTAACCAACTTAATATTGTTCATCCAACTGCAGTTAAGTGGGCTCAGAAGATTTCTGTCACATGGTGAAAAATACTAAAGAATATGAATAATGTCATTCTGGCTCATGAATGTTTCTTTTCTTAGACTGAATACCCTGAGATTTAAATAATTATTGATTGATATTAAACCTAACTGATTTAGCTAATCTTGCCATATAATAGACTAGTCATCTGCCATATACACAATGAACAATGGTCCAAATAATAATAATATTGAAGAGTCATCTTGACTTAAAATGACTTCTCACACAAGTATGATTAATTTTTCACAAAATAATACAAAATGAAACCTTGCTACAGAACAGAGCTCTACAATAAAACTTGAGGTTTTGTATTCTTTCATTGGATAAACAGATATGCAAAACAAAATCTCATCCAAAACAAATAAAATCATTATGAGATAAACTCATTGCAGCATTCAACAGTTTTTTTGGTTTAGTTAGCTAATCGTGTCATCTCAAGTATATGCTGATTGCATATATACAAAAGATTTCACAGCTATTACTGGGTTTCCCACTTTTTTCCCAGTGAGGCAAGAATAATCAAGACTTTCTGACCCAAGCTTTGCTGGTTTGGTTTAGTATCCCATTGCAGTTCGATCAATAGAGCTATCATGGCCCTATGCAGATATTCCTCAGCTTACAACTGATATCTTTTGTGGAGCAAATGCAGATTATAGCTTCAGCATTGCTCAATTACCCTCTTATGTTCCTGGATGCTCCTCGCTGGTCCAAACTCATTCACCGCAGCTCATGTAATTAGCTGATTATTGATCCAGATCATATCTCATCAGATTCTTGCCTTACTTGAATAGCTGAAAACAGCCATAGGGGATAGAGGTTTTCAACTCTCATCAGATATGACATTGCGATGATGGCCCATATGTTGTACCATTATGACACCTTGCAGTAACAAAAGGCTAAAATAAAATTACTAGAAATTATGGTATGGGAACCTATAATGGAAGTGCCCTTTATCACAGAGAGCAATTGAAACCATAATTATACTACAGTCGAATTTGTCTTATTACAGTACCACCTTAAGTTATTATAAGACAGACTACCTTACATTAATTAGGGCTGCTAATAGTTGGACTGAAATGTATCCTTGCCATTGAATTTTACCTCAATATTGAGAATACCTTGCCAGTAAGACCAGTAGAATTTGTACCAAGGAGGGTCTTAGCAGCTTAGTAGCAATGCTCCATGGCACAGCTTGTAACGTGGATCATTTACTAACATAAACATACTTCAGGTCACTTAAGCTCCTGCCCCACGGCAAATGAAGTGGGAACCTTCTTCTGCGTGAGTAAACAGAGGAACAAGAATATATGGCCATGGAGCATGGAGTATTTGTGTTTCTCGTGAAGCATGCTTGTGGTATGGTGCTTGCAATGAAGCACACGGGTGTTCAGAGATGCCATAATTTTCAAAAGGCATTTTACATGCCAGCCAGTTAACAGAATGAGAGAACATGGTGAATTACTTCCATCATCTTTCAGTTAGTTCCTTATGTAGTCACTTAATTGGTAATAAATCTAAAAGTTCGTCTTCATCATTAACATAAAATGGTTTTACCCAAAAGAAACTACAAATACTGCAATTTACTTGCCACAAGGTGGTGCAGGATAAGATGAGAGCGACTATATATTTTGTTATGGTACACCATTGGGATGTGGTACATGAATAGTATGAGGAGCATGGTCTGAACCCAGGCACCAATTGATATCTTCTTTAATTCATGCTAATCATGGTAATCAAAAGTGGGCAGCTTGCATTCAAGAATTTTCAGTTGATGTACTCTAATCATTCATCTATATGTTTGCTTTATTGAAACAAGTCACAAGTTTTCAATTCTATGTTTGAATTTTACTAGTTTTGAAGTAAAATTTAGATCGATGCCTATTGCATTTTTTTTTATTCAAGGAAACCAAGCACAGAACTTTTCCCATCAGATTAAATTCTCTTCCCACAAGTGATGGCTGAAGTTCTTCTCTTTATTGTGAAGTACTCTTAACTACAAAGCTTTGAGGAGATCAATGCAGCCCTTCATATTTCTTCAAACTCTTTTGTTGAGAACAAGAACCACTCAACCTTGATATCCAATATCCGTTTGATATTGTTGAAGGTCTGAAGAACAAGCACTCTGCCCTGCTACGCTATCCTCCCCGAAAAATCTTTGAGTTTGTGGAATTAAGATTCTGGAGTAGTTATTTCGAAAGTGTTGAAATAGTTATTGCATCTACGTTGTTTATTGTTATCATGGACATGCAATGTAGATGTACTGCTGAAAAGCTGACTCAACTACCAGAGTTTACTAAACTCATTATTTTTACTGTATCAGATAACGTAGGTCAAATCTTGATTGCCACGGCATTATGTCTACATCTTTTCTCTCCGTATTAAAAAAAATTAAATGTGACTATCACTTGGATAACTATTGCTGATTCATTATGTATTTCATTTTATTTCAACACATTTTGTTACAAATTCTCTTGAACAACTGCTCCTTTTTTTCAGGCTATTTTGTGACTAATGTTCCTAACTTTTTTTCTTGTTTCTGGCAGTGTCTTATGCCAAAATATTGTGAGTTTTTATTGAAATGTCACACTGACAACATCCCCACCAAAGTCCTGTTACATCCCAATTTTGTAAGGCATAGAACATGGCTTGGGATGATCTCACCAGTCAAAAGTAGATCAAGCACATGACCCAAAAACGGGCCAAAATAAAATATGTCCATCTCATTATGTAATTTATCAAGCTAATTGATCCAATTTTACATAAACGATTTCTTATGACAATGCATAGTTACTACAATCAACTTCTGAGAAAATATGTATAATTTTTACCTGATCCACATAGTATTTTTTTGGCAGTGAATATTTTGGTCACACTTCTTATGAATGATATCAGGGATTACCATGACTGTGTGAGAATGTTTTAGTCAATTGAAGCTTTTGGCTATACTTCTTATGAATGATATAAGACCTGATATCAGGTCTTATCATAACTATGTGAGAATGTTTTAGTCATTCGAACAACCACATCAGTGATTCCTTAAGGTTATCTCACTCCTGGGTTACACTGCTGTTGTTGTAGTAGTAGTAATGGAAATAGGGAAAGCATATACTTAAAAGCTACATGTCCCCTGTCCAAAGGACAGGGTTACATCATACATGAAAAAAATATGGAATTTCAACTTGTGTGGGAACTAGCCTTTTAATAAATGTTTGCCACACGAACTACACCTGTTCTAGGTTTAGACATACCATTTTTCCACTGTCTCACACTCAGATATGGTTGATTTCTTCCAACTTTAATCAATTTCTGTGCCATTTTCGAATTCACGTTTCGTTGATAATTCATTACAGCCATGGCCGCCTAGTTCATCAAAACTCACTAGAGGGCTCCAGTGACATCACAGCGCTAACACAGATTATATAGATGCAATGCTTCATTAGACCCGTAGGACACTGGAATCGTGTGGAAATGGTATATTAACATACTTTAATTGTGAAATTGAGAAAACTACGAACTTGACAGAGCTATTTTCAAATTAATTTTATGGTCCACTAGGGGCGTTGACAATGGAAGTGGCGTTTATTAGCATTTTCTTTGCCAGTGGCACCACCGTCACATGACTGGCAATGGTGCAAGCATGAACGAAGCGAATGTGAATTTGAAAATGCTCTTGAAAATGATGTTTCCACTGGCTTTTTCAGTAAAATCAGAGTGCAAAGGGATAGTAAACAGAAGAGCAGTACTCGTGTACGTAGCGACGAAATAAGGTATGCTAACGTGTTTATTGAGAAAATGTGTCGTAAATTTCAACTTCCAAGAATTCCTATGCAAGTCATTCTGGCCCTACAACGCATCTAATGCAATGTAGGTCGGTTCTGGCTAATACTTAATGTGATTAACTGCAAGTCTTTATGAGCTGTAGAATTATATTGCAGTTTTTTCTTATTAAAGCACTCATAAAATGTAAATGAGACACAGTGACTACCAAAAACTGTTAGCCTAATAAATGGATGTCATGACCTGGCATGATCATACGAGCTTATGAATTATAATTTAATGGAAGACCAGTCAGTCTGCAAATAAAAGTCATTACATCGATGCAGAAGCAGTTAAGCCTGTGCTGATGTGAATTAATTTAAAATCCATTAAATGGCCTTCAAATTATATGCAGACATTTCATATTAGTTCAGTCAAGCAAAGTCATTCAAGTAGCAATACTTTTGACTTCGTATAAGGCAACGTGTTTGGAATAATATTTCAAAAAAGTATCATCTACACTGTCATAACACTGTCATTGCCCATGATTGTATTACCTCTTTCTTTTTCCATGTTTTCTGCAATTGCATTTGTATCTAACATATTTTGAAATTTTGTAAGCATTGACACTACTTGTATATCACATTCCAAGTATTTACATGAAAACAGCATGTTTTCGTAGGTGTTGATTGCTGACACTGAAAATGCTGTGACATTTATTAGATATTATATAAATATATAATAATAGTTTATAACGTCAACAAATCAGTGCTTTTTTCAAGTGTCAATGGTTCTAATCTTATTTAGACTGAGTAAGTTGATATATGGTGCATAGCAGGCAGAGATAATTTGATTTGGCATCTTTCACAGGTTAATTCTAGCTAGTTCTACATAGAGCATCCTGTTCAGTGTCAAGTTGATAAAAAAATTGCAATGTAATCACAAAAGTTGTAAGTCATTTTGATAGAATATTTATTTTAAGTTGTTGCTCTGCAGTGTTGCATTACTGAATACATATATGGCTTCAATTTTATCCATATATTCCCTTTTCAATATACATGGTTTGTGTATGCCTTCCTGCTATCTGCTCTTTTCTGGTCCAGTGCATTTAGTACTCAGCAAGAGTTACTCAAGTGGAAGGAACTCATCAATGAGTCAGTAAAATGTACACACGAAGGAAGATGGAAAAAAACCTCGATATCAGTCCAAAAAATACATAATTACATTCATTTTAGGCTTCTTAAGTTTCTTTTCTTACCAATAGATCTAATCAATACAATGTTCAATTCTTTTTACTCTAGTAACGTTTTGACTCCTCTTAGTTTTCATTCGTTTTTATGCTAAGCAACAAAGCTGAGCCCTTCTTTAGAGTGCACAGTTTATATAATGAAGGCAAACTAACAGAAAACTGTCCACAAGTTGACCCTGCCCCCATAAAATGTGTCCTTGCATAACACCCTCGAATTTCACTTCTGTGTGTCTTGGGATGAGGCAGAAAAGGCACGTGTTATTTTGTGCAGAGATGTACTGAAGCACACTGGTGTGATGCTCTGAATGCTAATTTATTATACATACTGTCAGTGGACAAATCAGACATTTCTATCCTATATTCAAAGTATGTTATTTTGGTTATTAGACCGAGTGCATCCTAAATTATGAACATAATATATATATATACATATATGAAAATTGGAAAGAGGTGCATATACATTGCTGGAATATTTATTTTTTGAGATGCAAATGTTGACAGTATATTTCAAATGTTTATCACTGAATATTAATTTCCAGTAAAGTGTACATGTGCTGCATATTTGCAATCGTCTTATTTATCACACTAATTTTATATGCAGTCCTATCTGAGACCAACAGATTACAGATTACTCGGTCAGAATAACGTAATAAGTTCATAATCCATAACTTTCCTCCTCTCATGTGATTCACATAGGTGCCATGCCCTATATATAATAACCTATTCCTATTACATCATTTCTACTTAGTTCTAAAGCAAAAAAAATCCCTGCGGTATTAGGAGCAAAACATGAAACAAACTTGGGCCACTCCGGCCATTGCCAAGGGACCTGGGGTGTGAGGGTGCATGCAAATGAGATAAGGAGTCCGCTGATCAAGCATAAAAAGCAGTCTGTTTCACACTAAGTTATCACCACAAGACAATATTCCAACATGACCAGTTTGTGTTAGCCAAAATAGATGTATGTTATTTTATGCATTACCACTAGCTGCAAGTCTGTGCATCATTGCCTGTGGTGGTATGCAGAATCATTTCTTTAACGCATTGCAAAATTGTGAAAAGGCGACTTTGAACAATTCCTGCACATAATTGGAATTGTACTGAATGTTTAAAAAATACTGCTGTATCATACTTAACCATGATAACAGTATTACAATTATTTTCATCAAATACCTTGTTTATTATTTTACTACCCATTATCATTTGATTATACAACCTACCTTGATTTTCAATGTTTTCATGTGCTGCATATCATATTAATATGTTACATTACTAACAACCAGGTCATCATTAACGTAACAATAAAGTGTACGATTAAAGATGTATATTTGTGATCAATTCTTGCCTCAATAGAGAAGAAATTCATAAAAACCCTTGAACACCAAGTCACACCGCGAAGCACTTTAAAAGTTTGCGAAGAGGAAAAGTTGTGAAACACATCATGGCAAATGAGATTTGACAGCCTCAATCCCTGAGGGACTTTTATTGCTACTTGAGTCACTAATGAGTCTGATGAGCTATATTTGTGACCATAATTGCATGGGTGCAGGAACCAATATTCATGAGCTGAGGAAAGTGCCTTGTGAGCATGGAATGGAAGTGTGATGAGGACGTGAGAAGGTTATGTACATAGATAATGAACGCCACAACTATGACGAGAGAAGCCTATGTGAAGCACAGAATAGGAAACAATAGATGGATAGAATATTGATCAACTAATTTAGAATTTGTACATGCATACAATTACAGTACAACTGTTAGAAAGTGGTTGAATGTAGTATACAATATACTCAGCCTAACGCCACAACTGTCAGAAGTCATCCACCCCTTCATCATAATCATGGCTGAAACTTACATCTATACCAGCTTTGGATCATCAGAAACAGGGATATTTAGGACATAAGTGGTAACCAACTTAGTAAAATATTTGACTTTTGATTGTAACGGGACCAGTATCACCTTTAATATGATTAATAATTGTGGATTGCAGGAGATAGATTTTAATATTGGAGGCACTAGGCATAGTGGGGTATCAATGCTGGGCCACTTTCAAGAGGCATTGTAATGTTGTTATTACTGTTCTTTAAGTTTTTATTGTTTAGTTATTGAAGGTAGAGTTCATTGTAAGTTAACTCCGTGGATAGATGGAAAGAATGTTACTGAAATGGCTAACTTGTATATTTTTCATAAATATATACTTATGCACACAGATGTTATACTATAAATTAGCAGATTATGTAAGCCATGGCAGTCTCATGATTAGGTGGAGATGTATTCTTGCTTCATTTCCAAAGACAACAAACATCTGCAGCATCATATTCATGTGAAATTCGTCTCAGCTGGCCACCTGTGGGAACTACCCAGCTGTGTATCTTCATTGGCATATCCTCTAGTTTCTTTCTTTCTGTTGATATATTCTATGGAGATATGCAACAAATTCGTCACAATCACATTGCATTTTCCCAACATCTTATACACACATAGACATATCTCCAATGTCTCCAGATTAGTTTTTTTACATCATGTGTTTCAGCCTGTATTTGACATAATTATAGATTAGTGTATTTCATTAGATTTAAAGATGATAGATGTTTAGTCTTGTTTCTACAGTCAAACTGCTAGTTATTCAAAAATGTCATTTGGTCATTTCTTCTTTTTTTTCATGTCTGAGGTGTTCTTTTTTATCTTAATCCAACTTTCTTTCTACTTGCAGTGTACCAAATGCACAAAAAAAATGAAACAGCTATGGAAAATCTGATTTAAAATTTGACAGTAAAACAGATGTTGTCTTTCGAGTTGCATGGCGATCTTTGCCGGTGGGTAAATGAAAATGGTGTGCTCTAGTTTGGATTCATGTCAACATCTGAAGACTGAATTGAGGGTTGCATATACTACTCGCTTCTGCAACCCCAACTTGACAAACGAAAGAGTCTAGTCTGGGCAGATTTCCGCTTGCCACTTGGTCAGTTGAGTAATGAGATAACAAGAACAGCAGGTCAGCCAACGTTATCCCTCTTAATACTTGCCTTTTCTTTGACTAAACACCCCCTGATCCCAAAAGGGTCTGACATGCCAGTCTGTCGACCTACAGAAAAACCCACAAGGCCAATAGACTGACATTTGCATGGTGTGAGCAGTGATTACATTCACCCAGCCGCTCATGTCTTGATCTAACAGGGCTTCTACAAACTGCAGAATCGACCTACAGTGAGGACAATTCAACTCAAGAAAATAACAATAATAACAAATTCGTTCTGTTTAGGTTAATTGTATTCATGGCTGAAAACATATCTGAAACAAATCAGTGCTTAAAAAATATAAAATGGACAAGTGGAAACTGACAATTTTAAGATATTTTTCTTTTGCTGATACTACAAAATATGGCATGTATAGATAATGTATGTAAATTGATGTGTTTAACTTTGCACAAATGGAGTGAGCCATGATATGATATCAAGGCCAACTAAAGGTTTAGTTATGGATCGATGTATAGTATATTGGGACCACTATCGCAGCACATGATCTGAATCCAACATCTTCGATAAATGTCGTTCAAAATTGAGATTCTATTAGTTGGACATATTTTAAATAGACACCGATAACCCTGGAATTCTTCAATGTGGCTGTCAAAAGCAAGTCTTCTGACCAAAGGCCTACTAATGGTTTAGTATCCCATTGCGGTTAGATCAATGCATAACAGCCCATTGCAGATAAACCTGATGTGACATCCCCTATTAATGGTAGTAGAGTGAGATGCAGATCATAACTCCAATAGCAGCCAATTACCATCCTATGTTGCATCTGGCCCCATTCCTGCCTAATCTCACATAGCAGCTCTTGCAATTAGCCGATTATTGATCCAGATCATATCTCCTGACTCGAATAACCGCAAATAGCCACAAGGGATAAAGGTTGTCATCTATGACATACATTGGACTGTGTTGATGTCATACAGCCATTTAATCCAGAAAAGACTATCTTAAGTTTTAATCTGAGCCTGTTATTGTCACAGACATATTGGGTTAAATATCCAGAAACACTAACATGGATCGTTACATCAATTTCATCAAAATTCTTCATTCACCATCATTTTATTATTTAAGATGCATTTCTCTTATGGAAAATAATCTTCATTGCGTGGAAAAGATCTGCAAATCTATGCATACATTGTAGGCCTGATCATAACTTCAAAAAGTTTATTTCATAATATTCTTGCTACTGACCATAAAGTATGAACAATAAGGATATGTTATATACAAGATTTATTTTCTTGTACATTTGTCCTTTACTATTACTATCGTTGTAATAATTATGTGGAATAGTCTTTTACATTTTTCTTTTTCACCCGTGACATCAGGAGGTTTTTACAACCACTGATTGGTCAATTCTGTAAACTGTGATTCCACACCAAGCAAATTCAGTAGGAATGGAGTGCATGTCACTGTTTACTATGTATTCAACACTGATAAAAACCCAAAGATTCTTTCTATTGCACTTGTTATGGGCCACCTGAAGCACTGTTGCTGATTAGAAACAGCAAATATTAATTGATTTAGCCAAACAAACTATTAACTGCTTAACTGTTTTGATTAAGTCTTAATTATGTCATAACGATTTCACAATGCTGTCTTTTTTGGCTTGAGTGCATGAAATTTATACAAATACAGGAAAAACCTGTGACATCATGCTCTTAGAATCAAGAGAAAATTGAAAGAGTTATTCTACGTAATTATTACAACGATAATAAATGGCAAAGCTTCAGAATAGGAGCTCAGCAGAGTACAACGTACTTGAGATTCCAAAGCACATAATACGACACAAGCTGAAGAAGACGTTCGCCAATTTTGGAAGCAATGTGTTTTTTGCTGTCTCTGTTGGACATATTCAGAGAAACAAGAGGAGTTCGCGGTTTCGTCAATGAAACTTCACAGCTGGGGAATTCTCACAGGTGGCCTAACAAGTTGGATGACACATTTGGAACAGAAAGAAGCAACTGGTTTCAACTAACTTTGTATTTTTTGCTTTATTATTCGTTTAATTTATTCAATATCAGAAGTGATATCACCTACAATATATTAACATCTGTGATACTTACTATGTTTATTTATAAAAAATATTGTTGGTACTGAAGCTGAAAATGTTTGTCTCTTACTAGACCATTTGATATCAAATTAGCAGCACATTGAAGTTCTGTCTCAATTGGAATATTTAGATTATCTAACCTTCATCAGTCAGTCAGTCAACAGTCTTTTCACTGAGCAGCCCTGAATTCAGCAAGACATAAGTCTTTCTTCCTCTCTTATTACTCATTTTGCTTTTTAGACATAGAAAATCATAACCCACAGTTTCAATAAATATAACTTTCTCAGACAAATAACAAAAATCAATTGAATGATAAGATGTCAAATATTAAAACGCACTAAAAATACAGCTGCTTGGATTTACTTTGCTTCGGCCAATCACAATCAAGAGCGGGAACAATTTCAGCCAATAGAAATGTAGTATTCTGTCATAGCCACCTGGTGGAAATACAGAGAACCGTTCGTGAAAATCCACCATCGGTTAGTCGGCTTAGCTGTTACTGAATCAGTATTTCTTAACCTGTTGCATAATGTAAATAATTTACAAATCATCTCTTTACAGTTAATAAGTTCATGAAGGGAGATGCCAGTTTAGTGTCTGTATTATAAACCCTGTGACACATTCATTTAACGTTATAATTTCAATTTGACATGAGACATCATTGATTGCATCCATTGTTTCCAAGAATTTAATCGAGGACAAAACACTTGGTTCTTTGTACTTCTTGCTTTTAAAAAGTTAAATGCTCAAACGAATCTTTCGCATTTCCTTGAATGCTTCGAGAAGGGCAGGAACAAATCAAGAATAAGAACCAAAATCATTTGAGAACTTTTTCCCTAGTTCTCGGAAACATGCACTCCGAGACCTTCAAACACTCTGGAAAATGAAGGTTACAGCTTTCTTTGCAAAGCCTCAAGTGTTGCAAAAGAGTGTTAAATTGAATGGGGGAATCAGGAATCTGATTTCATCCAGCATTGCTATGGTTGCATAACAACTCAAACCCAAGTGGCCAACACAGAGCTCTCAGCTCTGCCTTATGTATACCCCACACATACCTCCTATGTCGAGCACGAACATCAATAACATCAGCAGTTAACATGTCATTGAAGTTCAACACAATGTGACTAACTAACTAACTAACTAACTAACTAATAGATATGAGAGAGAGGGGACTAACCTGACAGACTGACGGATAGATTGTCTGACAACTAAAACAAGCTGTTTCATTATGGCCATTATATTAGCAGCGAGGACATCACTCGCAGCAATAATGCAACAATCACTCATTGTCATAACTGCACCTGAGGATGGATTGATAGATATAGATTGATAGATAGATTGATAGATTGATAGATAGATAGATAGATAGATAGATAGATAGATGGATAGATGGATAGATATAGATAGATATAGATAGATATAGATAGATGGATAGATGGATGGATAGATAGACGGATAGATAGATAGATAGATAGATAGATAGAGATAGATAGAGATAGAGATAGATAGATAGAGATAGATAGTAAGATAGATATATAATAGATAGATATAGACAGACAAACAGACAGATAGATAGCTAGAGATAGATAGATAGATATAGATAGATAGATATAGATTGAGATAGATAGATAGACAGATAGATAGATAGACAGATAGATAGATAGATAGATATAGACAGACAAACAGACAGACAGACAGATAGATAGATAGCTAGAGATAGATAGATAGATAGATAGATAGAGATAAGATAGATAGATAGATAGATAGATACAGAGAGAGATATAGATAGACATAGAGATAGATAGACAGATATATAAATAGATAGATAGATAGTGATAGAGATAGAGATAGATAGATAGATAGATAGAACAACATACAAACCCATAGTTAACTAAGTTAACCACCCAATATCCCAAATATTAAGACCGCTTATGTTTTAAATTACAAAAATCCCCTTGAGTGGTCTAAATTTTGATCTATAATATTGCTCGACTGTTCGGTGTATAATAATCCAGATACCTCTCAATTGCAATGTAATATAGTGCAGTGTAACCATACCTCATGAAAGAGGAAAGCCTTGATTGAAATGTCACACTGACAAATGTCCCTGTTATCTCCGGAGCCCAGATTTGTAACATCTCATGTTACTAGCGATAGAACATGGTGTGGGATGGCTGCATCTAGGGAAAAAAAGACAAATGGCCAATGTAATTGACACAGAACTTGTTTTCAATGATTGCTTTGGAAATGACAAATTTGTGATCACTAGGGTTGGACAGATACATGCAATAAAAGTGATTACACACGACCATTCAAAATGTTCAGTATTCTTACATATTTCGCTATGGTTGCTTTCTAAATTACTAAATCAGTGGTGCAAAAAATATATATATATATATATCAACCCCAAGAGTTACTGTTTTGTTCTTCAATATTCCACCAGCATGAGTGTACTCGCTTTTCTGGACGATGTAAATAAAAGGCAAATTTAAGCAATTCAATGCCACCAAAAAAAGTTTAAAAATCTACAAAGTAATGTCAGCTTAAAAGGTGGTCATGATCCAGCATAGTCATTGCACATTACACAGTCAGTCAGTAGGAAATTAATGCAGGATCAATTCAATTATCTATTTCTTGTTAATGGCAGACTCTGGAGGGGGGAAATTCATGGAGTCAATTATCATAGCATTTCAGTGAAACCATTCATATTCTGTGGTGTTGCCAGCATCAACCAATTAATCCATAGGAATATTCCTCCAGCCAGATGAATCAGTGTGGCAGTTGCACATGGGATATGGTAATGTCTGTATTATAGCGCATGACATTTTGCATCATATTAAGAAATATAATATATCTTAAGAAAGAACATTATTATATGTGCAAAGCTAGGCCATTTCATCTACCCTGTGTTAATGTCGAGCCTAAGTTGGATGGCTGTTTCCTCCTTCGTCTCATTGCCATGGTCTCTGCCTGTCCTAATTAGCCCAACTGGTGCAGAAATACAGGACGTAAAGCCCTAATCACACACACACACACCCTGTGTTAAATTGAATACATTGTCACCGCCTTTTTTTATTTCATTGATCTGCTACTTTATACACAAAGTTGAAATCGACTCAAGTTTCCTTGGTAATGATTTCCACGAAATGCTAGTGTGACACAGAGTGTAGCTTGGCAGAGATGGTGGCTTTGAATCCTGAGATGTTATATATCTTGAAGTACAGTGTATGGTTCAGCTACCGCTGATAAACTCAATTACAATCTCTAACACAATGGTATATCTGCAATCCTATTGCCAGGGGTTTTTTTGCCTATTGGTTATTGCTCTTTGGGTGAACACACATGACATCATTCCATTGGCCTGTGCTTCTGGAGTGAACAATGGTCACAACCCCTTACTTTACAGTTAAGCTCTCTTTAGGTAATTCTTAAGTTCTTTTACATAAGTTTCTTGTTAAGGATTGAGCTTGGAAATGTATTTAAGTATAGCTTAGACTTTAAACTAACTTTTTCAATAAATGGTGATTATATTAATTCTGAACACATGACACTAGCGGTTTCTGGACATCTTCAATTAATGAAATACGATATATTTCAGTCATCATTTTAAACTTTAAGATGAAATATTGATGTAAAATGTCATCAAGCGGGAGCCCTCGACAGCCACGTCTAATAAGTCTGAGAGGGTCCCTCTGTCTCCAAAATAAAAACATTCTGAGTTCTGTGTTCTGATATCTCATTATCCCTGAGGACGCGAAGCGTTTATAGCTTTCCTCAACTAAGTGGAATTACTGTTTCTGTCATTTGTCAGCAATCTGTAATTCTATCCTCCACACTCTGTCCAGATTCAATCATTTTGCTTTGCTCTTTCCACGAAATACACCAAATAACATCTCTTCAGGCTTTTTCTGAAGACCTTATTCATCAGCAAGACTCACAGCTTTTACACTTGGCAGAGTTGCTATTCTGTTTAATCGTATAAATTCCGGCCCTGAGGCTCACTCAAGTGTGCTAAAACTCCCACTTCATATGTAGTGGGGCGAAAGCTTGAGTATTTGTCACAACTTACCAAGCGTTGGAGCGAAATGTGGCTTTTTGATTCAGACTGGCATTGACGGTCAATCATTTGTAGCCAGGAAAGTAGGTACAAGAAGAACTAGTGTCGTTGTGAGGCACATAAACTGTTGTACTCTGTGAGTGTAGTAGTGCCATTTGAAGCTTCTGTAGTTTACAGAAATGCTGCAGCAGCAGACTGGGCATAAAGACTACATCATAAGGCTTTATGAAAACATGGTGTCATATTGTGAAGATCCTGGGTTCAGTATACCCCTGTTCAATTCCTGGACCTGACACTTTCTGTCACATCGATGGGAATTTTGCGCTTAACAAATAAAGATTATCATTATTTATTTACATTAGATTTTAACTAGAGATATTTATTCAGAAATGTGCTTATGATTTAAGATTCTTATATTTCTAATACCACCATTGTGGCAGCAAGAACCTAAACCAGTAGCACTGAAGACAATACCATGCAATTCAGTAATATAATAAAATACAACCTTTTGTTATCTAACTTGCTGTAATGATGCTCAGTAACTGAATGATACTGAAATAATCTAGCTTATTAGTAAACCTGAAATATATCCCTGGACAAATTAGTTTATCCGTTTCGTTTGTTTGCAAAGGAAATACCCTTTAGTAGCCATAATCTACTTTCAAATAGCCAGTGTGGGAAAGATGCACTTCTCTCTGAGAATTATGAATGGTTATTGGTGAATGGAAATTCATTACTCCCTTTCAAGGTTTCAATTAGTTTATGACCTGGTTACAGGCTCATTTTAAAAGCTAATTCAGGCTTGAAATTGAATTACCAAATGTCAGGAAGAATAATAACCCTAATGAATTCAATAATCGTGATGTTGAATAAGAACTATATAATATGTACAATCACCATAATATTATATCGTATTCTTATGATTTTTGACAGTTAGTTATTCCTATTTCATGGGGTGAGGGCCTGGCTCAGTGGTAGCGCTCTGGGCTTCCAACCGCGGGTTTAACTCCTGGTTTAGCCTAAGTTGGACGACTGTTTCATCCATCATCTCATTGCCATGGTCCCTGCCTGTCCTAATTAGCCCATAAGGTGCAGAAATACAGGACGTAAAGCCCTAATCCACCCACCACATATTCCTATTTCATGAGTTAATGACATGTTCCACCTCATGTCTCAACCCTACTGGTCTGAAGCTTAGTAAGCTAATTTTGATAGCTGTCAGAGGCAGACGTAATGAAGAGATGATGAGGCTTGGAGTTGACACCCTATTACACATTTACCCGATTGGTGGGGTATTTTACTTTTCAAACAGACACCGAGTACCAGGCACCACCACTTCAACATCTCATGCGACTGAAACTCAGCAGCAGAGATATAGCTCAAGAAGCTCAGAGATATATAGCTCATGACATAGAGGTCTTTTGTGACCTCTGCGTGTCTATAAAATTCATTCATTCATTCAAGAGTGCTCAGACTGGGATTCAAACCTCGTTATAAGGAGAGACCACAACCCTTTATGGCATGCCAAATTGGGTAATGTACATATAAGTAGGTATCTGAGTGCATTTTTTAGCAGATGCTGGACCAATATTTACCAACAGTGGGCCAACATATTGACCACAGTTTGGCATAATATCTGGTAAAAACAAAGTGGGTACAAATCACACCAAAAAGCCAAACAAATACAATATCTTGTCTTTGATCACTATTTTATTACTGAAAAAATAACAATACGCTGTTTTGGTCCATTTTATATATGTTCATTCCAGCTTGTAATAAATACAGTCACACCGAACTTAAGAAAATTGCCACTCTTCGACTGGGGCGCTTGTATTCACTTTCACAGGAAACTGTACACACAGACATCCAGGGTAAGTAAATCTGGTTGCAATGGCTTTTTTGCATGTTCTTAGAGAACAAAAGGAATTGTGAAGAAACTTGAGAATCGACTTGGCTGATGCCTTGAATTTACCCAAAAAAAAGTTTCTTGTTGTGGTGGCAACTAATTGAAAAAGAAAATCTGAAATTTAAATTGTAAGTATGAAGTGACATTTTTGGTCAACTAGTTATGAATCAAGATGTACAAAGACATGTCACTTATTCGATATATTCGGTTGTGTAAGACAAAACACCAAGTGTATAGAAAAGCATTCTAGTATGCTATAGAAATATCCATTTAATACAAGACCAACTGCATAAGCAGTTGACAAGACCCGACACACCCACATCTTGTCTTGCTCAAATAACTCCATGTGAAACAGACTGCTTTTATGCTGAAGCCCAAGGCCCTCATCTCATTTGCAAGCACCCTCAACCCTGGTCCCTTGCTGACGGCGGGACTGGCCTACCTTCACTTCATGCTTAGATCCTAATACCCCAAGGGTGTTGTTCTCATTGGGGTTTGTCTAGGAACTATGAGAGGGCAATGATGCAACAGGGACAAGACTCCAGCCTCAGCACCCTAGTGACAGTTCAGATGGTAGAGCAAAATATAAATGGTGCAGAATATCTCGGTCAACTAATTCAGATGCAAGATTCTTCGTACACTCGTTATGTTACTTATATACAAATGAAGTTCTTCTTCAATACAGTGTAATAGCAATATTCTTCTTACACACATTATGTTACAAATGAAGTTCTTCTTCAATACAGTGTAATAGCAATATTCTTCTTACACACATTATGTTACAAAGGAAGTTCTTCTTCAATACAGTGTAATAGCAATATTCTTCTTACACACATTATGTTACGAGTGAAATTCTTCTTCTTATTCAATCCGCAAACAATATCACTGACTGTGAATTATTATCAGTTAAATAATTTAAACCCCAATGAGATATTATCTGGTATATGATCTTTATGAACACTCGTTATTTCAAATATTTATAATTGCATGTTCACTTAAGATGCCCTTTGCAATATCCTTGATATGAAATGCATTCAGAATTAGAAGGGTGAAGTGACAAAGTGTTTAAAAGTTTGGTGTTTCAATATTCACAGTATTTTTCAAATTCCTGTACATTGAATTTTATTGATCACACTTTAAATGCACTGCCTGTTGTGACACAGCAATTCAATAACACAATTTGATCAATACAAAGCACAATTTCTTTGAGATGCACTCTAACAATTTATTTTTTAATGTTTACACATGTGTGTGTGTGTGTGTGTGTGTGTGTGTGTGTGTGTGTGTGTGTGTGTGTGTGTGTGCATGTGATTAGGGCTTTATGTCCTGTATTTCTGCACCAGTTGGGCTAATGAGGACAGGCAGAGACCATGGCAATGGGACGAAGGAGGAAACAGCCATCCAACTTAGGCTCGACTGGGAATCGAACCCGGGACCCAGCGGTTGGAAACCCCTACCTCTGAGCTAGGCCCCCGCCCACAATGTTTGCACATAACCTCATAGCAAAGTAAACATCTAGGTTTTAGGAGCATAATTTGCCCTACAAATCTGTTTAGGATGATTTTTCCTTGTCATTCGAAGATATTTGCATGACATCCTGGCTTACCCACAAACATCAGATGGTTTGATTTATGTTCTTTATGCTGAGCCCTATCCATTCGGGACAACTGCAAATCTTCTGCATGCATATGAGGAACTTGGATGACAATGGGAAAACAGAGATCCTCTTTGCTCAAGGCTGAATTGCAACTTTGTAACAGCAGAGCATCTTGCACTTTGCACATGGAAAGTATAGCGTGACAAATTTATTATGATGTTCGTAGACATTGCAACTAGGAATATATGCAGACATTTTGTACAAACTTCAAAAAGCATGCATGAATCTAACTTCTACCTCTGTTACACATTTAACCAAGGGTTGGGATCCTTACCAGCAATTTAATGTATCCTTACCAGCAATTTAATGTATCATGTGTCTGACATTCGGCTGAGATGTGGGTCACTCACAAAGAGTGCCCAGGCCAGGATTTGCTGGACAGGGGACAGTGTGAAAACTGAGCATGCAATTCCTTAACCACTTGGCTACCCAGCAGCATCAACACTATATGTTTACAACTGAAGTCTAGCATCATCATTGAATTATAAAAGGCATAAAAACATGTGTGATAATTAGCCCTTTCAGCATTAGAACATGTCATGTGAGGTCGACTTGCTGGAATTAACCTTCAAGTGTCGCCAAATCAAATTATCCTTGCCTGATTTGCACCAGATCTCAACTTACGGACTAGTCCAAATGAGATTAGACACACTGATTGCAAGAATTTCTTCTGATGTTGCTACATTACATCAGATGCTAGTTAGAATGGTTGCAACACTTCAGCTTTATATTTTGTAAAATTATATATGTTGTGAGGAGATTAAGTTGTCTGTGGATTTATCACAGAGACTGTCAAAAGACTACATTGTAAATATATGAAATAATGCTAAATAGGATAAAGTTACAGTTGTGGATATACCTGTAAGATACATTGACATGCCATTTGACTGATTAATTACACATTTGTAAGAGAAACACTTCTGTATTAGTAGCCATAAATCTATACAAAAATAAAAGAACTGGAGTGTTATGAGGAAAACGTTAAAAAGAGGTTATAAGTACACTATACAGTACCACAAAGAATGCTTAACTTTAGCTATCCAAAGCTGCAAAAAGATTACCGAACCAAACCATACATTACATTGATATAGACTGATGCCTCAAAGCTATTGGCCAGGGTCTGAATCTTAGTCAACTGATACCAGGTGCCAGTGGCTTAATTTATATAGATATACAGTAAGTTTCATTAAAAACAGCCCTTCAAATTGAAACTAGACAATTCAAGCTGTTATAGCTGGCTACTCAAAACCAGATGTAAAAGTACATATTTTGATATATTAGATTAATGTCTTACATTTACCAAGGTTTATATTTATCTGGTGATAGATGTAAGCCAATTATTAGCTATAGAAGTGAACAGAAGCAGCTGGCTTTAGGATGTTTAGACTACAGCCGGGTACAGGTCGCTGCAGACAGCTGGAGTCAACCGTATTTTATGAAACTAACTGTATAAAAAATATTTGACAATGACAACCAGTAAATTATGCCCCAAAGGTGATCACCATTCTAAAGCACATATAACTTTTTATCCTTTTATTGTATGCACAACAGGGCACTGGTTCAGACCACATTTCCTGGAATATGCAATATCGACTTTGTTTTTGCATGAAATCTATGATGTGATCATGGTGAGCATGCAATATCATATTTAACATGCAGGTCACCGCGTGTCTGATGTAATACTTTATGTGAATCAACATATTCACCTCAACAACAATATATTCATATTAATTGTACGATATCAAGCAAATGTGAGTGCACTGCTATTCAAGAAGTGCATTCAACAATGTCTTTAGTTTTACAACACAGTTTTTATGACCCTTTAAAGTGCACATTGCTATGGTGGCCGAGGAATTAATTTTCTGCTGCGAAGCTTTCATCCTCCGACAGTAGGTGCTTTCGTACCAGGAAACCTTTGCACCACGAAAGTAATACAGCAATAAAATGTTGACCTCTTTCACACCACGAAAGTGAAGGCTAATTCAATAAAATGCAGGCATGCAAATTTATATGAGAGGCTACATCACCCTTGTCCTCATCCTCCTCTTTTCTAGTAATATTTCACTTTATGACACATCTTGATGTTAGTGAGGGTGTTTCTTATTCATGTAGTCTGGAATCCTTAGTTTGCATGCCCGTATCTCTAAATGTATTTTACCTGGAGTTATGGTTAATACCCCTTACAACAGGTGGTGGTGGTGGATTAGGGCTTTATATCCTGTATTTCTGCACCTGATGGGCTAATTAGGACAGGTAGGGACCGTGGCAATGAGACGAAGGATGAAACAGCCATCCAACTTAGGCTCGACCGGGAATTGAACCCGGGACCCAGTGGTTGAAAGCACAGTGCGCTACCACTGAGCTAGGCCCCCACCCCCCTTACAACAGGCAATGATATACCCTCTTGGCGGAAGTAATGACATATTATTACAGGCTTTAGTTTGGTTACAATATTGAGTTTAAAACGACCCAAAATGCGATTTTTCTAACCTAAAAATGTTTAGTAGCATATTGCGTCATTTTCAACTCAAGATTGTAACCAAACTAAAGCCTGTAGAAATATTTCCTTTCTACACAGCCAAGAATATGGAAAATTGAGTTTCGTAAGAGGTAAAAACATTATTCTAGGTAAAATACATTCAGAGATGAGGTCGCCTGAACACAGGTGTCCACCGCCCCCCAAGCCAATTGCTTTTTGTCATTTACTCAATTAATATTGCATCTACAGAATTGTTTTCGGTCTTGTACCTATGATAGAGGCATCTGTGGATCTGCATAAAATCTCCGTGTGTTCAATATTGAATGATGATAGTTAATAAAAAAAATACTTTTTTATTATTCTGTTTGTCTGAATGTATGCTTTTGATTTCCTGCATAAATTGTGTGTATCTCACACACATTCACCTGAAAGAGATAGCTCAACTGAAATCAAGAGTTTAACGAAATTTGAATGTGAATGTCACTAGCAAGGTTGTTTATTTGTTTAAGATCACATGATAACATTTTCAAGGATATTTTAGTTAATCTTCAATGCGAGAATACTTCATAAATACTTCAACGTTAAATGTTGCATATTTAAAAGGTATTTGATCATTCACTTCTAAATTCTTGCTTTTGAACATAAAAGGCGAAACAATTTTCATGACAATGTTTCAAGTTTGCCGTGGAGCAAAGGCATTTTTATTCATGAAAGCACATTGAATACAGAAGTACAGGCTCAAACAGGACAGGGAAAATTGACAGACAGACAGCTAGACAGACAGACAGATAGCTAGACAACCAGACGGACATTTGGACAGAGATTGATCCATGATGTTTTAATACCCTCCATAGGAAACCTATGTATACATCAAAATGTATGGGATTAATGCAGATTCAACGCTCTGGTCATGACACTAACAAGATGGGGACCCGTTCCTCAATTGCTCTGTATGTGCATTGGGCAAGTTATTGGGCCACACTAAAAGTCCTTATGATTTGAAAGCTAGTACCGTACTTTGTGTGGGATGACTGACTTTCCAAAACCGTTTTTGTTTTAGTCAGCTTTATCTGACAACTTCGACTGAGCATTGAGTCCTATGTGCAGATAGAACTGATTAACTAATCATGCTAATGCTGACCAAATGGTAGATGGTAAATGATCAGGCATTATTTTACATTGGCTTGAAGTTGGCCAAATGTGGGCCAATGTTGGGCTTATAATCGGTAGCAGCACAGGCGCCGTTCAGCAGGCGTTATCAAGACATATGTCACGATATAATAACTTTATTCTATGTCTTTGATGATAGCCCCTGCTGGAGGGCGCCTGTGGTAACAGTCAGGAAAATATGACTAAAGAAATGGCTAAAAGTGAAAACTGACCAGCTGATTAACTTTTTTGTCATTAATGGTTATGAGGGGTCAGTCATTTTAGAAACAGTCAAAATGCCCAAATGTCTGAGGAAAAAATTAATTAGTTTCATAAAATATGGTCGACAGCTGTACTAACTCTTCCTAGCTGTAGCTATAACTGGCTAAAGCCAGCCGCTTCTGTTTACTCCTAGCTTGTAGTTGGCTTACTGAAAACATATAAATCTTGGCAAATGTAAGAAATTCATCTAAAATATCATAAATATGTACTATTAGGTCCGGCTTTGAGTAGCCAGCTATAGCCAGACAGATCCGTTTAGTGGCAGATAGTATTGTATGGTAGAAGTTGTCTAGCTTTATCTAGACTCAATTTCACGGGCCGTTTTTAATTAAACTAACTGTAAGTTTGATTAACCTTTTTGATTTTCAGTAATGGGTCTACAGTTGGCTAATTTATTGAGATAAACTATGTGATTTTTGACAAGAAAGAGAACAAAACATACATACATTGTAGGATGACAATGAATCGATCCTAGATTTATGCCCAGCATCTTTCTTCTCGAAAATAGGGGAAGTAGGGCAGGAATATCCGCAGTGGGCCATTATAGACATTGATCCAGCTGCAATGGG
Source organism: Alitta virens (assembly GCA_932294295.1). Taxonomy (NCBI): domain Eukaryota; kingdom Metazoa; phylum Annelida; class Polychaeta; order Phyllodocida; family Nereididae; genus Alitta; species Alitta virens. Next base: position 20,441,059 of record OW028582.1, read on the forward strand.
ATCCTAAACCATTTGCAAGTCATAGGCTGGATCTGTCGTTTGGTCCAGCTACGGTGGAAAATCGTAGTGCTGCCTGTTGTGTAGATATTATCAGAATTTAGCACTCAAGATAGCTTTATTAGGCTGAAGAAATGATGCACAATGTCATGAAAAATTAACACAGAACATATCAAATTGACTGCCCAGTCATAACAGAAATACCAGACGGACCTTATGGACAATATCATTCTTTGGCCTTATATCACAACAGCTTTTACAGCAAAAAAACCAGTTATAAACTAAACCCATGCAACAGACCATAATACTGCTTTTAACTCTTTTTGAAATCTTCACATTAATATTCTTAAATTACACGCATTTGTGATATAACTACTTATTTCACTATTTTACGTTAATTTTATCTATTAACTATCATCTTCAACCTGTCAATTTTATTTGAATGTTGACGTTTATACTCAAAAATGTACCATATAAAATGTACAATACAATTATATGATAAATAAATAAAAAAGAACGATTTCAAAAGGTACAATATAGGACCCCCAAAAGTGAGCGCTTTATTTGTTCTGGATGCCCAGTCTACAAATGTAATCAGTTCTGTCCAAATGTCAGACGGTGGGACCAAGGCAGTTTTAGACAGGTCAATAAGGTGGCATGTCAAGCCTTGTTTGGATCTCAGGGTGTCCATTCAAAGAAAGGAAAGGCATTAAAAGGAATAAAACAGACTTATCTGTCTTCCTAGTTATCTCGTTAGTCAGCTGACCAAGTGGCAAGGGGATATCCACAGACTAGCTTCTTTTGCTCCGTTGCCATTGCAGAACTAAGGCCTATAGCTAGTTTCATTAAAACCGGCTCGTCAGATTGAACCTAGACACCATGCTACAGGCAGCACCATTTGGTGCATAAGTTAAGAGTTACATGTATTTATCATTTCTTGTTGAAAAGATGCACATATATGCAATTACATACTAATCATAATATATTATATTACATACATTTTTCACATTTACCAAAATTTTTATTTTTTCAGTGATGGTAGGTGTAAGGCGACTATAAGCTAGGAGTAGACAGAAGCGGCTGGTTTTAGCCAGTTTATAGCTACATCCAGGAATAGGTCGCTGCAGCTGTCTAGAGTCGACAATATTTTATGAAACTAACTGTATATAGCCAAAATCAAAAAGGGGCGGATGTCTCTACAGTTCCGCCAAAATTAATTTGATTATTTGACATCAAATCCATAGACTACCGTTGACAAACACACACATGACGCCACCTTAATCTCCATCATTTTTATTACTGCTTGAATTTAAATCCAACCCTCTCAGCATGATATTTATCTGGATTTTTTTGGTGTGACTGTTTATAGTCTTGCAGCTTTTTTAGTTGCATTTGACCACACAGGCAAGTCTGTTTATAAAGCAAGCTTATAATGAAATACCTGCATGATATCATGATCACTCAATGTGAAGGGTTGTCTTTGATCATGATTTTGCTCTCATGTCACGCCTTTCCTATGATGGCAATTATGATAGCAATCAATCAACTGATCTGTGAAATATGATCAATTATAAAATATCAAATACACATTACACAGGCTATGATATATTCGCATTAATCCATATCACTATCCATCCTTCTGAGTAGTTGTCAGTATATAATATAACTTGTTACTTTAATTTTTTACTGTTATAAAATCACCAACGTAATAAAATACTATAAAATATTATTCTATGATACTGAACAGTATGCATTTTCAACAGTGGTCCATGTGCAGGTAGGTGGATGTATGGACAGTTGATGTTGCACTGCTCTGTCTGAAACACAGGGGGTTGGCTCGTTAGCTACCCCAGGTAGAGTATTAGGGCAATCCTCCTGGTCTGTTATGGTCATGTATTTTATGGGTTATCTGTATTATCATATTCTATATATGTATATCTGTCACATATCAGACAAATAAACTGTCTTGAGTCTTGGGTGAACTAGGGCTTTACATCCTGTATTTCTGCACCTGTTAGGCTAATTAGGACAGGCAGGGACCAACTTAGGCTTGACCAGGAGTTGAACCTTGGACCCAGTTGGATGCCCAGTTAGCTACCACTGAGCTAGGCCACCACCCTCACCAGTAAACCAAGATGGTATGGAATCTCTTCATATTGATAAACAGGTGGTGCACATGCTGTATGTACAAATTCGTAAGAAAATTGCAAAAATATAAAACCATGATCCTGTATGTCTGACTGTGTATGTGTTTTCTTCAAAAACCATTTAGAAGATCTTTGCTATTTCGACAGAGTACCCACCACCTTACTGGAATTTAAGAGTTGGCCCCCAAGCTGGCCAACAGTAAGTAACTTCATTTAGTGTAATATGGGGCCGGTATTTATTCTATGCAACGTCAAGTCTATAAAGTTAGCTGGATAATTTCATTCTAGTCAGAAAGATAGAACTGATGTTGATATGATTAGTAAGGAACTGGAGACAAATATTGATTGAATGACTGACTGTGCCCAATTCACAGAATGACTGACTGCCAGACAATATTAATACAATAACTTTGTTTCTGTGACTGGAGTTGGGTTCTTTCGCTTCAAAATCCAGTTAATTTGACTTTTCTTATAATCGGAATTGATCTGTTAGCCTGGCTAACAGTTGCCTTTTTCCTGTCGCATTTGAATGTGATTTTATTATCTCAAAAACCAGCTTACAGTTTGGACTTCGTAAAAATTTGATATCGCCAGAAAAATCAGATTAAATCACTCCCGACAAGAGTGAGAATTTATTTATTTCGATCAATGTGACATTCACCAAAAAAAAAAAACAGCAAAGAACAAGCAACAACTAAAGAAATGTGCGTTATTACATATAATATTTATTACATATAATATAAGTAAATACATTTAAAAAGTCAAAATACATATACAGCACAGTATATATACCTATATATCCTTTACCTTTGGTAATATTAACAAGGGAGTCAACCTACTGCATATGAGTTGTGCCAGGGGTTATTACAAAGCAATTGCCTGTATCCTATTTTCTCTGTCAATCAATTCAAGCTCGACCACCATACTACACACAAATAGTCAGTTATTCAGTCAAAATATTTCATCTATCGATCATCATACAAAACACATACCACCAAGAAAAAATTGGATTATCTATCACGAAGCACTAGACAGATTGCATTATGATTACTGGGTTATTGCATTAAACACAATAGTTGAGAGTCGCTTTCCGATTACCTTTGAAAGTGTTCAAGAGGTTAACAGAAAACTATACTGATAAACTAGTGAGCATACTAACTCCTGTTTAACAATGTTTTATTATTATATAAACCACAAACTAAATATTGAGATTCAAAATAATTCTCCTAAACCTTGATAAAATCTCATTGAATGCAAAGACAATGACTATCAAGTAATTGCAAAACTGATGACAATTAACAATAGCTTTTAGCTGTTATTCAAGCCTAGTGGGAATCAGATGAGATATGATCTGGGTCAATAATTGGTCCCAGTGAAACATTGAAGGATAATTGGCTGCTATTGGAGTTATGATCTGCATCTCACTCTGCCATTAACATGGGATGTCACATCAGGTTTATCTGCAATGGGCTGGTATAGGGATTGATCCAACTGCAATGGGATACTAAACCCCCTTTGGCCGGAAGCCGTGCTTATTCCTGCCACACTGGAGAATTTCCACTGGCATCGCTGCTAATTTTATATAGATTATGTTGGAATTTACATTATCAGATTCATTTTGAACAAAATGACCCGGCACTATATGTTCGACAAGTGGCACACCCATGATAAAATGATGATTTTTGGTAGCCATGCTACATGGCACAACATGATTAAAAAAGTCATATAAGTAAAATTCGTAGGTTTCAATCTATGGTGCAAGAGGTAAGTGGCACCTGATTCTTTTAAACTTGCCAACATATTTAACTAAAGTGAAGTGAACTGAAGCTTTATTTCTACATTGACAAAGATAAACAATTACTAAACCAAACAAACAAATAGAAGAATAAACTAACAAGAAGTAGGTTAGTACATGATATATCTCCTTACCATAGTAAGTACCTTTCTGGTAACTCAATAACCCTACCTTCCTGCCCCTGTCTCATAAGAACGAAAAGATCCAATTTTATTTTTATATTAATCAAATGCTCTTTATCAGCATTTGACAGTTTCTAAAGAATGAGAACAATTTCAAAGTTGGCAAGTTTAATAATAATCCCAATTACAACAGTGAATGCCTTGCAGGAAACCACAAAAACAAAAACTTCAATCATTCTTGCGGTGAAGGCTGCATTCAGAAACCACACACAGAATTGCATAAAATGGTGCAGCTGCATGCTCGCTCAAACATGAAGCAGAAAATTGCCAAAGGATTCATTATTCCGATTTGACACGATTTATAGATTCAATTTCGCCTGGAAATCGAAGTTTTCTCTTTTCTCGTACCGGTGTAAAATAACGAAACTCACGCGGGATGTGGACTCAATATTGTTAATTAGTGTTTCGAAAGTATAAATTTCTATTATTATTCATCAACCTAACTAATACATAAGCTAGATTCTTATTAAACGGTATAAACCCCATCACTGGTACATAAAATACACGTGTTAATTAATACTTACCAATGAATCCCATAGAATATATAAGTTATCTTATACTTGAACACTCTTTCAACTACATCTCAAATATACCCTAGTACATGCTGTCAGTGGCAGCATGGCTTTCTGGCTGAACTTGTATATTTTTATATACTTTGTCGAATAAAGTTATTCTGTTGTTTGCATGAGACAATAAATTAGTTGTGTCTTTCTGTTTCATTGCTGAGACATTCAAAAGACACAATACATTGGATCACATTCGCCCAACACTGCGCCAACACTGCTATTTTAAAAAGTCATGATGCAGCATGTTATAAACGATTTTCATTCTCCATCATTTCCATATAACATGATAGTTCCACGATAGCATGCCAAAGATGCATTACATTAAGTCAATACTTTCAACGAAATGGCATATTATCTTCTTTTGGTTTTTCTTCAGCTGCAAACTTGATTGGCTGATATTTTAATATGTGATATTTCTGAGTTCTTCTGAGTTTTGGTTGGGTTAACAAACTAACTAAATGATCAAAAAATTGGCTGACCAGCTGGTGAACATAATGAATTCCAACCCCATTGTCAAATTCTACAGTCAGAGTGAACAACTGTTATTCCAAGAATCCATCAGTCTGCTTGCCTTACATCTGTCAAGCATAATCACATTAAAGTGTGATTTAATTATCTCAAAAGCCAGCTTTGTGGAGCTTTGGTTGAAAATGAATTCTATATCTCCTAAAGAAGAAATTAGATTAAAATCACTCCATAAAGCTGAAGCATCTTCAAAAATGGGCAGTGACAAATTGTTGGAGACAACCAAGCAAAGAAGCAGAGGAAAACAGAAATAGAATACCCAAAACAGAAGCAATTCATTCCATAGGGAGACAAA